>VZSE01010378.1:0-48282 GCA_013398275.1 Promerops cafer
ATTTAAGGTCCTTTCCAACCCAGCACATCGTGGGATTCCATGGAAACCCCTTGAAGGGTAAACTGGGATTTGGGTTCAGCCCGGTGCAGGAATTGAAGACGGGGTCAGGGCAGATGAGAGCAGAGGTGCCCCGAAGCTGCTGTGGGTTTCAGCTGAATTCCCCTGGAAAAGTGAGGGAATTTCACCTTCCCTGCACTGCCAACCTATTTACTCCAGAGCTAAAAATAGCCTGGAATGTAGGACACGCTCGGGGAGGGAGCAGAAGGAAACCAGAGGAAGGGGGAGCTTCATTTGGGAAAAGCTCTGGGATTCTGGCAAGGAGTTCCCAGCCCCCTGCTGCTCCTGGGGCTCTTCCTTGGGGGGCATTTGGGGTTGACAGTAAAAATTCAGGTTAAGTCTTTTTGGAGAGGGTTTTCAATATTCTGGGAGTGTCAAAACAAAGGGTAAATGAATAAAAATCAACAGAAAAAGAGCTCCAAACCCAAATTCCATCCTCTTTGTTGGAAGACCAAAAGAACCCCCGCCCTTCCAAACGGAAAAGGGAATTTTTAGGTGCTTTTTGGGTTTTCTCTTCGCCTGGAATTTCAGGGATGCAGGATCCAGCTGTGGATCCATCCTTGGAGCAGCTCTTAGTGCTGGGCTGGAATTCTGACCTTTAATTTTGGGGATTTTTTCCCTTTTTCCTCAGCCTTAAGAGGACAACGGACATGATGTTTGGAGGGAAGCAGGTGGTGGTTTGTGGCTATGGTGAGGTAAGGGGCTCAATTTTCCCAATTTTCCCCCTTTTCCCACTGGGAATTCCCTGTGTAAAATCAGCACAGCTTCCTCCACCCTCAGGTCTTTGCACCTGCAGGACCCTCCAAACCTCAGGAGTTTGCCAAAAACTGAAAGTTTTCTTCATTTCTTTATTACTAAAGAGATGCCAATGCTGAATCTTAAAAAAAAAAATATTAAATATTCTGAATGTCTTTAATATTTGGATATTGGCATGCCCAGATATTGATACAACACATATTCATATAACTTTAATATTCTATTTAATCTGATTTTACTAAAATCAGAGGTTCTGCAGATGTTCTGGGCATTCCAGTGTGGTCAAGAGAGAATGAATCATGACTTGTCCCTTCACCCCTGCTTTCTCCAGGGTGGAAATATTCCCCTTTTCCCAGTTTTTCCCAGGACCAGTTCACACCAGTTGCAGTGGGTGCTCTGCTGGGAATTTTAATGTCCAAACAGCTGGAATGGGTCTGTTTTTCCTGCTGTAATCACATTTTTGGGAACTTTTTAACCTGGATTCCCTGCACTGCCTGTGCTGGGCAAAGGTTAAAGCTCATTAACCCTCCAAGGTTAATTACCCCTAAAGCTTCCTGAGTGGAGCAAAGGCTGCAGGAGGCTCTGAAACTTCCCCTGAGATCTCCTGTTGTGGTGCATTCCAGACCTTGGGATATTTTGGGGGAAAATAATCCCTGGGACCAAAACCAGTGGGGTTTTTAGTACCTCTCTCCCCTAAGCCAGGCCTGAGTCTGAGATTGCTCCGAACGCTGGGATTTCATGCCCCAGCAATGGAGTTTAGTCCCCCCAGAGGGCTCTGAAGGGGCTGGGAAGAGTCTCCTGGAGCTGTGCATCCCTTGGGGGACCCCCGAGCTGCAGCCCCTGTGCCGTCCCCGTTGCAGGTGGGGAAGGGCTGCTGTGCTGCCCTCAAGGCCATGGGCTCCATCGTCTACGTCACCGAGATCGACCCCATCTGCGCCCTCCAGGCCTGGTAAGGCTGCCCCGGCCCCAGCTCTCGTTCTTCCCGGGGAGAGCTCAGCCAGAGCCTGCTCGCTTCCCAAAGGGACCCCAGGGAGGGGTTCAGGGGGTCCCTGCAGCCTCAGCTCTGTCCTGGGGCCTGCCCCAAAGCATCTCCCAGTTTATCCCATCCCGGCAAAGGGCCCTGCCCCAAAGCATCTCCAAATTTATTCCATCCTGGGAAAGGGCCCTGCCCCAAGGCATCTCCCAGTTTATCCCATCCCAGGGAAAAGGCCCTGCCCCAAGGCATCTCCCAGTTTATCCCATCCCGGCAAAGGGCCCTGCCCAAAGCATCTCCAAATTTATCCCATCCTGGGAAAGGGCCCTGCCCCAAAGCATCTCCCAGTTTATCCCATCCTGGGAAAGGGCCCTGCCCCAAAGCATCTCCCAGTTTATCCCATCCTGGGAAAGGGCCCTGCCCCAAAGCATCTCCCAGTTTATCCCATCCTGGGAAAGGGCCCTGCCCCAAAGCATCTCCCAGTTTATCCCATCCTGGGAAAGGGCCCTGCCCCAAAGCATCTCCCAGTTTATCCCATCCTGGGAAAGGGCCCTGCCCCAAAGCATCTCCCAGTTTATCCCATCCTGGGAAAGGGCCCTGCCCCAAAGCATCTCCCAGTTTATCCCATCCTGGGAAAGGGCCCTGCCCCAAAGCATCTCCCAGTTTATCCCATCCCACAGCAGCCAGGAGTTTGGGGTCTGGCTTGCAGGGATTTTGGGAATGAGCTGCTCCCTGGCTCTCCCAGGGCTGTGCCCACACCTCACCCCAGGGCTGTTTGGGGTCCTGTGATCCCCCCACCCCTCACAGAGCCCTCACTGGCACCAGGACCCCCCAAAAAAGGCTGAGCACCCCTGAGATCTGACCTCGATCCCTCCGGACACAGCTGGGTTTGGATTCTCCTTCCGCATCCCAAGGTGTGGGATCCCAAAAACACCCAGAGCCTCCCCAAACCCTCAGCCTGCTCCTCACCAGGTTGTGGTGAGGGGACTAACGAGTTCTAATTAGCAGAGCTGATGAACTTTTGGGTTGCTCTGTGCCCTTCATCCACCCTCAGCTGGGAATTTCCAGCACTCCCTTCCCTGACCCTGCACGAGGCAGCAGCAGCAGCACGTGGCCCCTCTCAGGAGGAGCTTGCAGTGGGGAAAAAGCTCAGGAAATGGGGACATGCAGCAGAAAAAAATGACTTTTTTCTTTTTTTTTTTTTAGTAACTACGGTTTTGCAGCTTGTGAGAGGCACAGGAAGGAGCTCTGGGGAGGGTTGTCAACAAATCCCAAAAAAAACCCCAGCCTGCCCTTGTTATCCCTGAGCTCACCTTGCTGGGGAAGGCAGGGCAGGCCTGCTGAGGGCTCAGCACCTCTCGAGGTTCTGCAGGTGCCTAAAAAAGGATTTCAGGGTTGGTGAGAGGCACCTGCAGCTTTGGGGTGGTTTTTAGGATGCTCTAAATCCATCCCAACCTGGATTCTGAGCGGATCCACAGCTCCTGGATGTTCCTTGCAGGAGGAACAGCTCTAAAAATCCCATCAGGGTTGAGAATTGAGGTTTGCAGATGAGAAGGCCTTGACAGGACATGGGAAACGCCCCAAATCCCTTCTCACTTCTCCTCACAAATGTCCCAGATCCTCCAGGATGACCCCAGAAACTCCGAGTGGCTCGCTGGCCCTTCATGTCCTGTTTCCCAGGAGTTAGGAAGCTAAAATCGGGATCTGGGGTCACCTTTTCCCCGTTTTTCCTCTCAGCATGGACGGATTCCGGCTGGTGAAGCTCAGTGAAGTCATCAGACAGGTCGACATCGTCATCACCTGCACAGGTACGGGGAAGGAGGGTGGGAAATCGGGATTCACACCCTGGAACAGAGCCAGCCCCAGCCTGGGCCTGAGGGAAAGCCCCAGAGGCGGGGCAGGACAGGGGGACTCATCCGGGATTTTGGTGCCGGCAGGGAACAAGAACGTGGTGACCAGGGAACATCTGGACAGGATGAAGAACAGCTGCATCGTCTGCAACATGGGGCACTCCAACACCGAGATCGACGTGGTGAGCGCGGGCAGCGGGGCCCTGGCGGCGTGCAGCCACCGTTTCGGGGTGGTGATGGGGGTTTGGGGTGGTGATGGGGTTTGAGGTGATGGTGTTTGAGGTGATGGTGTTTGGGGTGATGGTGTTTGAGGTGATGGTGTTTGGGGTGATTGTGTTTTGGGGCGATGGTGTTTGGGGTGATTGTGTTTTGGGGCGATGGTGTTTCGGGGCGATGGTGTTTGAGGTGATGGTGTTTGGGGCGATGGTGTTTGGTGTGGTGGTGTTTGGTGTGGTGGTGTTTGGGGTGATGGTGTTTGGGGCGATGGTGTTTGGGGCGATGGTGTTTGAGGGGATGGTGTTTGGGGTGGTGGTGTTTCGGGGCGATGGTGTTTGGGGTGATGGTGTTTTGGGGTGGTGGTGCTTTGGGGTTACAGTGTTTTGGGGTGATGGTGCTTTTGGGCAATGGTGTTTTGGGGGATTATGTTTTGGGGCAACTTTGGGTGACAGTGTTTTGGAGTGATGGTGTTTTGGGGTGACGGTGTTTGAGGTAATGGTATTTTAGGATGATGGTGTTTTAGGCTGAACGGTGTTTGGGGTGACTGTTTTGGGGTGACGGTGTTTGGGGTAATCCTGTTTTGAGGTGATGGTGCTCTGGAGTTACAGTGCTTTAGGATGATGGTTCTTTGGGGCACTGGTGTTTTGGGCTGACAGTGCTTTGGGATAATGGTGTTTTGAGGTGATGGTGCTTTGGGGGGACTGTGTTTTGGGGTGGTGGTGCTTTGAAGACAGTGTTTTGGGGTGAGGGTGTTTTGGGGTGACAGCGTTTCGGGGTGACGGTGTTTTAGGGTGATGATGTTTTGGGGTGACAGTGTTTTGGGGTGATGGTGTTTTAGGGTGATGATGTTTTGGGGTGACAGTGTTTCGGGGACCCACCAGCAGCTCCGTCTGTCCTGAGGAAGCCCCTGGAGGAGATAAAATCTGCCACCCCCCATGTCCCAGCTGTGTCCCAGTCCCTCCTTGATCCCAAGGGATGCCAAGGAGCAGGAAGGGACATCCAGCACCCCGAGCGGGGCCTGCTGCCCCCAGCCTCACCCTTCCCCCAGGATTTGGGAGTCCTCCAGCCCACTTTGGTGTCGTGGCACCGTCAGGCCCAGCCAGGAGTCCCAAAATCTGCTCACCTGTGCTTAGGGGTGAGCAGAAAACCAGGAGAGCCTCGTCTGGAGAATTCCAGAGAACTCCCGTGGGTTTGGAGGCATTTTCCAGGCTGGAAGGAGCGGCTGCAGCCATGCAGGGTTTGGCTGGTGGCCATGAATCCTCCTCACCAGACCTTGGACAATCGCTGGTGGATCTCTGATGTGTTGAGATCATAAAAACAGCTCAGGTCATGAACCACAAAGGTGTCACTGGTCTGGCACTGGGGTGGGACCCAAGGGAGACGACAATCCCGGGACACTGGCAGGGATTGCTGCCTCTTTTCGTCCCTTTTCTGAGGTTCTGGGGTTCTCTGGTGCTGCCGTGACGTGTTCCCCCCGTGTTCCCCCCGTGTTCCCCCCGTGTTCCAGGCCAGCCTGCGCACGCCCGAGCTCACCTGGGAGCGGGTGAGGTCCCAGGTGGATCACGTCATCTGGCCCGACGGGAAGAGGATCGTGCTGCTGGCAGAGGTGAGAGGAGCAGCAGGAACTGCAGCTGAGGGCTCCCTCTGGCTCATGGAATTTGGCTCAGGGAATCGTGGACTCACAGAATGATTTAGGTTGGGAAACACCTCTGAGACCACGGAGTCCCAACCATTGCCAGCCACCACTGCCCCATGTCCCCAGGTGCCACATCCACAGGGCTGTTAAATCCCTCCAGGGATGGGGACTCCACCCCTGCCCTGGGCAGCTCCGATGCCTGACAACCTTTTCCATGGAGGAATTTTCCCTAAAATCCAGTCTAAACCTCCCCTGGTACAGCTTGAGGCCAAAAACGGGATCAAAAATGGGACCAGGCAATGCTGAGCTGCTCCAGAGCATGGAATTCCCAGCTGGAATCACCCTGGCTCAGCCTCCCACAGCCACGGGTGGGACGAGCCTTCCACACAAATCCCACTGGGAATGGGTTCATCCCAGCTCCCTTCCTTGCTGGGATGGGATTATCGGAGCCAGAGAATCATTTTGGGTGGAGAAGACTCTCTAGGATTGAATCCAACCGTTCCCAGCACTGCCAAGGCCACCCATGTCCCCAAGTGCCATATCCACAGGGAAATCCCTGCAGGGGTGGGGACTCCACCCTGCCCTGGGCAGCTGTTCCAATGCTTTACAGCTCTTTCCATGGAGGAATTTCCCCTAAAATCCACCCTGCCCCTCCCCTGGCCCAGCCTGGGGCCGTTCCCTCTCCTCCTGTCCCTGTTCCCTGGAGCACAGCCCGACCCCCCCGGCTGTCCCCTCCTGGCAGGGAGTTGTGCAGAGCCACAAGGGCCCCCCTGAGTTCCTGGGATGAAGAAAAGCTCCAGGGAACTCCCACAGGGAGATTTCCACTTCCTAAGGGCAGCCACACCCTGGGGCTCGGTGCAGGTGACAAACAGCTGGGACACGTTGCTCCAGTGGTTCCTGTCCCTCCTGTGGGGTTACAGACTGGTTCTGGTGCCCTGTTAACAACCAGATTCTGCTTCCCAGGGCCGCCTGCTGAACCTGAGCTGCTCCACCGTGCCCACCTTCGTCCTGTCCATCACGGCCACCACACAGGTGAGGGGGCTGGGGCTGGGTGGGGGCAGGCCCCACTCTGAGGGACAGCAGCCACTGACCCGAGTGTCCTCTCCGCAGGCCCTGGCTCTGATAGAGCTGTACAACGCTCCCGAGGGCCGCTACAAGCAGGACGTGTACCTGCTGCCTAAAAAAATGGGTAACGACGCTCCCGCTGCCTTCTCCTCATGGGTGTTGGGCTGGAACGGCTGGGAGGTGGCACCGGGCCAGGCTGTGTCACTGTCACAGCTGGGAGGTGGCCCTGCACCCAGCTCAGGGGCTTCCAGCAGCTCCTTCCCACCGGCCCTGGCTCGTTGCTGCTTTCCTGTCCCACCTGTGGAGAGCAGGGGATGCCTCCCAGGGCAGGGGGTGTCCCGTGGGGCCTCTGCCCCAGTGATGGGGCCTCACCACGGCCAGCAGCTCCCTGAGCCAGCAGAGCCCCCTCCTGAGCACACGGCCACCCTGAGCACACTTGGCCTGCAGAATGGGCGTTTTGGTGGCAGCTGGGGTTTTTGAGGCAGGGGTGGCTTATCCTGGTCTTGGGGTGAGGTGTCACCTACCAGAGATGTCAGGTGGGCTGTGCCTCAGCCCGGGGCACTCGTCGTGGCCTCCCTTCCCTGTTGTGACGAGGCCTGGGCTCCTTTCCCCCGCAGACGAGTACGTGGCCAGCCTGCACCTGCCCACGTTCGACGCGCACCTGACGGAGCTGACGGACGAGCAGGCCAAGTACCTGGGGCTCAACAAGAACGGACCCTTCAAACCCAACTACTACAGGTGCCCTCCCAGCCCTCTGCTCCTCCCGGTGCCCTCCCAGCCCTCTGCTCCTCCCGGTGCCCTCCCAGCCCTCTCCCCTCCTGCCCCAGCGTGCGGGACGCCTGTGGGGGCAGTGGGGACGGGGTTTAACCCCACCCGTCCCCTGAGAAGATTCCGAGGGCACTCTGCTCATTCCCAGTGCAGACAGCAGGCAGGGGATGGTGCAGCTGGAGCCGTGACAGGAGCGCTTGGCAGGACAGGAGCCCTTTGTGCGTGGCAGCAGCTGTCACCCAGACGTGGCAGATGCCGGCGCGATGCCACCGGCTCGGTGGCAGCTTTATTTTTAAAGTTTGACGGAGGATGAGGTGGCACAGAGCGGCCTCAGCCTTGGGGCTGCTCCCATGGGCTCAGCTCCACGGCTTCTTCCTGAGCATGGGCTGGGCAGATCCCCAAAATAATAATAATTTTCAGTAGGAGCCCCTGGATTGCTTCCCTTTCCACATTTTTTTGCCAGCACTGCCATGACTTTCCACTGTGAAAATGAAATTGCTTTGCACAAAAGTGAATCTGCTTGGGAGGGTGAAGCCCAGATCCTTTTTGTGCAGGAAAAGAGGTTTTCTTGGCAAGCAGAGAGCACCAGAACACTCCCAGTTTGAGGATTGCTGGGTTTTCCCGGATCCTGAGCTTTTTTCCTTGCAAAATCCTGGTGCTTCCCTTTGCCTGTGGAGGAATTCCCTCTGGTTCAGTTCTCTGTGCTTGGTTTTGGTGTCTGGCGTGGCCCAGCCTTGTGGGGGGCGAGCTTTGTCCCCTGCACAGAGAAGCTGGGATCCGTTGAGGGTCTTGGGGAATTCCCTGCACTGAGGGGAAGCCACGACCCCTCAAACTTCCCGTGAGCACCTTGGAGGCAGCGAGGACCGAGTCCCTTCCTCAACCATTTCTGTCCTTGGCGTCTCCCCCTCCCAAAATGCACCGTGGTGATGCCGGGGCAGCTTCTCATCCCTTCCCCACTCACCAAACCCCCGTTTTTCCTTCTTTTCCCAGATATTGAGTTCCTGCCGCCGCATCCCGGAGAATCGCGAGGATCTGCAACCACCACCCGAGTCTTTCTCAACTACTGTACAGGATGAAACCGCGCAAGCTTCCCACGCTAGAGCCGGGCTTGCTGCCATAGTCGACAGTGTGTTTTAGGTTATTTATTTATTAAATTAGAATACTGTTCATGTGGCCTCTGCCACTGGTGTTCGTCCTGCCGCGGGACTGGGAGACGCTGGATTTTCTTTCCGTTCCTTTCATTTTTCTCTTTGGGTTCGTTCTTTTTCGGGGCTGGGAGGACGGGGAAGGCGAGGAGGAAGCTGCTGGAATCGAGCCGTGGAGTAGTCCCTTATCCCTGCTCACCCCCGCGCACCCCCGGCGGGACCCGGCCCGGGAGTCGCTTCTGGTTTCCTCCACACCCCAGCGCTTCTCCAGCGGCACCGGATCCTGGCAGCCGGGGGATCTCCGGCGGTTTGACAGCGAAGCCAAAATCCTCGTTGGCTCCAGGCGCTGCCGCCCGGCCGGGAGCCGCCTCGGGGATCTGGCTGGAGAAGCCTCTCCGTGTGCCCTGGAAGAGCCCGGGGCCGTGCCCAGCCGGGGAACCTCGCCTTAGCACTGCCCGGAGCCGTGCCCAAGGGTCAGCGCCGGCCCGGGGAGAGCCCCGAGCGCGCGGAGGAGCCGGCGCCGCTCCCCTGGCCACAGCCCCGCGGCGTTTTCCTGCTGCTGTCGTTCCGAGTGCCAACCTCTCTGGATCAACCAAAGTCGTGTTCCCGGCGGGGCCGGGGCAGCCCCGCCCGCCCGCGCTGCTGGAAGGGCCTCGCCCACCGATGCTGCTCACGCGCCCGGCGGCTCTTCCCACGCCAAGCAGAGCTCGCCGGCCGCCCGGCTGGGAGGACCCAGGTCCTTCTCCAGCTGAATTTCAGTCCTCATTGGAAACGTTCGGAGTTTTATTTTCTGGTCATATTTGTATGAATCTGGAATTCCCCTTTGGAATGTATGAGACGTCCGCCGGAGTGACCCCCACGGATTCTGTGCGAGGGGAGAGTTCAGAATCACTGAAACCCTTTGGTCACCTCGAATTTCGATGCGTCAGAGCTGATGGAGAATAAATTTGCCAGAGTTCCCTGTTTTATCCCAGGATGTCCCACCTGAGCACAGGACAGCGTGACCAAGGTGACTTCCCGAGTGCCGGTGTCTGACCGGAGTCACTTCTGTCCCTCACGTGGAGAACGTGATCCTTCTGAAATAAAACTGCCCAGCCCCGTGAGCACAGAAGCCTTTGTCCTCCCTGTTTGGTTCCCGAGTCTCTCGTCGGCTGCAGATCTGTGTTTTGTCCTCCTGAGCTTCTTTGCCATCACAGAGAACTTTTTTGTGGCTGCTCGTTCACGCACAGGGAAGGGAAAACGGAGGAATCACGGCCTCAAGTCCTTCCCACGGCTCTCAGATTTGGAGTCGGGTTGGCCACAAGTCGCTCATCTCCAGAGCAAACGTTCCCATGTGCCGGCTTATTCCAAGTTTCTCTTTGAAATCTCTCAAAATCAGGAAGGAAAACCTTGAGAAGACCTTGAGGAAACCTTGAAAAAACCTTGAAGAGACCTTGGGAAGGCGTAAGGGCTTTGAGAAGGCCTTGAGGAGACCTTCAGGCTTTGAGAAGCTTCCACGCAGTCTGATCGCTAACCGCAGACTTGAAATGGTCTCTGCTCGTTCATTTTACCCAGATCCTGAGATTTCTTGGGAAGAATCCCCGGAGCTATTTGAAACGTCACACCCAGGTCTTTCTCCCCGAGCTGGATCCGGGTCTGTGTCAGCCCCTGCTGTTCTCTGCGAGTGTGGGAGCTGCTCCTGGCCCAGGTGAGACACGGCCGTGGGGTCAGTGGGGCAGAGCAGCTTTGGGAAGAACGGGAATCCCATCCCAACCCAACTGCAGCCACTCCCCCCTGGAAAAGCCCCTTTCATCCCGACCCCTCTCATCCCCAGAGCCGCGTCCCACCCTGTGCCTGCTCTGCACCACCCCAGATCCCTTCGTGCCCAGTTTTAACCCCCTTTTATCTTCCAGATAGATAGGAAGGGAAAAAAAATATATATATTAATACTAAAATCCCAACTGGCTTTTCCCACCTCGATTTTTAAAGCTCTTCTCCATGTTCTGCTTCTCCTGTAAAAGCTTTTTGGCTCGCTTGGCTTTTTTCCTAATCAACCTGGAATCATATCCTATGATCATCTCTAAATTAAACGTGTAATGGGGTTTGGTTTCTTTCATCTATTTTTTTTTTTTTTAAATATAACACATTTTTCAAGACTTAGGAAAAAGGAGATTTTAGGTAACACCAGCAAAATTGCATAAAGGAAATTAATTCTGTTCTGAACTTTAGAGATAATAAGAAAAAACTCATCATCAGCAGTGAGGAAACGAAAACGTCGCAACCGTAACATTTCAAAAGGATGTTTTAAATATTAATGTCTGAGTGATTGTATTAGATCAGCAATAAAGACTGTAATCTCAAAAGACAAATAAAACATTGGAAAACTCAGCCTTTCCCGAGCGTCCTTGGGGTCAGGCGGGGGCAGACCGGGATTTTGGGGCGGGGGGACAAGGGGGTGTCAGGGATGGTGGTGGGATGGGAGGAGGTGGTCCCCGAAGCCGGAGCCTTGAGCTCCTGCCGTGTCCAGATAATTCCAGCTGGGGAGGCGGCTCCGGGGCCGTGTCCTTGGGGCAGCCGCAGCTGTTTGGGCCCCTGGGCTGGTGTGTCCTTGGGAAGCGGTGCCGGAACGATCCCGATCCCTTTATCTCCTCTGGAGCAATCCCGTTATCTGCTCTGCTCCCGCCCTGGCGCGCCCCGCTGCAGAACTGCACACGCTGCCAGGGCAGCCAAAGGAAATTCCGACCCAAACCCTTGGGGTTTCCAGCGTTCCAGAGGCTGTGAAGGGATGTGGGACATGAGCGGCACTGAGATCGGGCACCCGGTACCTCCCCGGCCACAAATCTGCAGTCACCCCAAAAACAACCGCCCCCCCTTTATTGGGTGTGGGAATGGAAATCCTGCTCGCTCTTGCTCCAGGGCCCCGGGAGCTGCCTGGGACCAAAATGGGGATAACGGGCTTTGGACAGCCCGACCGACCGAGCGCTTCTGGGGCTGCCTCGGGGACGGGGACCTTCGGCCCTGCCTGTGCTGGGGCAGCTGCAGCCCCACAGGTGCCCCCCCGGCCCCTCCATGGGCACCTCTGACACCACCAGCTCCCGCCCTGCTGCCCCAGTTCAGCGCTGCAGGGACACCCCATAACCCCCCATCGCAGCATTCCCTGTTCCCAGCACCCCAGGGACACCCCCTAACCCCCGTTCCCCAGCATTCCCTGTTTCCAGCACCCCAGGGACACCCCATAACCCCCGTTCCCCAGCATTCCCTGTTTCCAGCACCCCAGGGACACCCCATAAGCCCCCGTTCCCCAGCATAAGACCCTGTTCCCAGCACCCCAGGGACNGGAGCCGCGGGATGGAGGCGGCGGCAGGCGGCGGCGGAGCCCCGGCTCCGGGCAGGGCCCGGCCGGGACAGCCCCAGCCACAACCACAACCACAACCACAACCCCAGCTCCAGCCCCAGCCCAAGGGCCGGGAGCTCTTCAGGAGCCAGCGGAAGGAGTCCGAGGTAAGAGCGCGGAGCTCGGTGCCGGCACCCCCCGGGCTCCGACGGGACCTGCTATGGCGTAGGGGGTCCCTGCTCCGGGGTTGGGGGTCCTGCGGAAGGAGCCTTACCCAGGACTGGGGGAGCTCCCGGTCTTGGGGGTGCTCCCCAGCCCAAACTGGACGCTTTAGGGGCCCTGCGGGGGTGGCTTTAGCGTCCTGCGATGCCCAGCCCGGAGCGGGGGCGCTCCCCGGCACTGCCACCTCCCCGCTCCACTCCCAGACCCAGCTGCAGAGTTTTGGGGTGCTGGCTCAGCCCCAGCACCGGCACTTCCCAGCCCCACGCCCAGGGCCGGCAGCAGGGTTTTGGGGACCGCCCTGGGCTCCCCCACACTCTGCAGGCTCCCCTTTGCCCACGCCCCTCACGAGGGTCCGGGTGCCGCAGTCCCCTCCACTCCCCCTGCCCCAATAACCCCGGGGCACGGGGGAACCACCAAACCCCGCTGGGCTGCTCTGCCCCAGCTGCGCCCGTGCGGCTTCGTGACTGCCAGGCTGGGGAAGCTGGACCGGGATCGGGTCACCAGGATCCCACCGGGATCCGATGTCCCCGGCCACCCTAAAGCCACCGCGGGACCCCCGAGAGCAAAGGACGGGAAGACTTCGCTTTCCCACCAGGGAGCTGCGGGTCGAGGGGCTCCCTCACCCCAAAAGGGTCCCTGGGAACAGTGTCCAAGTCGTGCCCCCAGCTCGTGAATTTGGGGTTTGCTTTGCTCCCCTGGCTCGGTCTCTCAAAGCGGATTAGGGCTGCACGCGCTTCGCCGAATTCCTCACCGGCTTTAACTCCCCGAGCCGCCCCGCCGGCTGGGCTGCAGAAATTGGGTGAGAAACCAGCGTTTCTGAGCAAGCCGGGCTCATCCCGGAGCCGCGCATCCTCCTGGGTCGTCAATATTAATCGCCACGACGCGCATCAGCTCCAGCCCGGCTGCCGAGGAGGGATGCTGAGACTCGGAATGGGAAATTATGTTAATTTAGTTGATTACCCATTCATGTGTTCCCTTACCCGGGGCAGGGCGGCGCGGTGCCGGCCTTGGGTCGTCTGGCTGCGGCTGCCTGCTCGCTGCCCCGCCGGAATCCTCCGGCGAAGTTTCATGCTCCAGTTCCTCATCCGCAGGGGAGGAGGGGGAGATCAGAAAGGCAAAGCCCGGCCCCGAGAGCTGTCAGATCTGCGGTGCTGAGGACGGAGCTCAGGGATCCGCAGCATCCTCCCGGGGGCTTTTGCTTTGAACCAGCCCCGGGGTTTGTTTTTAGGGCGTGCGGCGCTTTGAAATGCATCAAATATTCACCGGCATTTTGTGTCGTTCCTTTGCTTTCCCTGGGATTTGAGAAACGCCGTTTTTTACACACGGCTTCCACATTTCCGCTGTGTTTTAAGCGGCCCCGCACGGACTTCCCCGCTCCAGCCCGGGAGACCCATCCGTGCGAGTCGCTGCTCCGGCGGCTGGAGGAGCTTTGGCGCAAAGGCTGCGAGTTCTGGCAGCCATCCCGCATCCCAAAATATCCCCAGGGATGTGCCAGCCCCCTCCTAACCACATCCCGCTCTCCGCAGGGCTCCGTGGATTGTCCCAACCTGGAATTTGAGTACGGGGATGCCGACGGCCACGGCGCTGAGCTGGCAGGTGAAGCAGGTTTTGGGTGCTGCATTGTTATTTATAGGTGCCCGGCAGGCAGGGAGAATCAAAACCCCGCCGGGATGGGGGATGGATGTTGAGTGGTGCCGTCCCTGCAGTAACAGAGCAAGCGGGGTTTATTATTAGAGAGCCACTCACTCCCTGGGGACGCAGAAGGGACGCGTGGGGACACGGGGATTACCCCGCGCTCCCAATTACCCAGGGCACAGCGCCGGGGGTGGCAGGAGGGCGGAGTGTCCGGTGACAGAGCCCAGGCGGGAGGTGTCACCCTTTATCAGGCGGGTCGTGTCCTTGTCCCCAGTGTTCCTCTGCGCGGCGGCTCCAGCTGCTTCTGCTCCGTAACCCCGCGGTCCCGAGTGTGTCCGGAGAAAATGGGGTTATTTTTAGCTCGTTGTATCTCAGCTGCACGAGCTAGCCTGGCAAAAACACATTTCCTCTGCAAGGGATCCTTCCTCCTTCCCTGCAGGATCACTTCAGTCCCCCGTGGTGCTGCTCAGCGCCTCAGGACTATAGGGATTCTGTGGGAACAGGCAGGAATCCTATAGGAACAGGTAGGAAATCTGTGGGAAATGCAGGAATTACAAAGAGCAGGTGCAACATCGTGTCCCTCCAAGTCCAGCCCCTGTTTGCAGGACCCAAAATGTCCGAGCTGCTGGATGTGGGATCGGTGCAGGTCCTGCCTCGGTGTTCCTGCATTCCCTTCATTCCCAAACTGATTAAGTGAGACTTAAAATGTCCCCTCAAAAACCCCAATGAAATTGCAAATGCAGCTGGAGCAGGAGCTGGGAACAGCCCAGCCAGGACACGGGGATGAAGGGGATGAATTTGGTGGCATTGGGTGGCCAGAAGGTGCCCTTGGAGCTGCAGGAGAGCTCAGGGACCAGTTTAGGTCTCTGTCCCATGTCTGCCTGGGTGCACAGGGATGCTTCCCAAGGAATTTGGGAATGAGGAGGAGGGTGAAGCCCCTCCATGTCCCTGCTGATCCCTGTCTCCATCAGAGCTGTACAGCTACACCGAGGAGCCTGAGCTGAGCCACAACAGGAGATGCTTCGAGGAGGATTTTCACACTCAAGGTACCAGCTCTGGGCTCAGCACCCCGGGGCTTGGGGCAAGAGCGGGACCCCTGGGGAAGCACCCGGCTGGAGGTCGTGTCCCTTTTCCAGTGCCGGACAGGAGGTGGCTGGAGCTGGACAGGGCTCAGCAGAAGGCCTACGTCATGCGCCTGCTGGATGGGCTGGAGGTGGTCAACAGGGACAAGAGGCTCAGAGTAGCACGGGCCATCCTGTACCTGGCACAGGGTAAGGACATGTCCCCCGTGGCCAGATGCGGCCGTGGATCTGCTGCCATGGGGGTTTGGGAGAAGCCTTTCTCGGGGTTGTGCCAGGTTGGTGCAGTGAAACTCCTGCCTGGGGTGGTCCTGTGGACTCCAGGGGTTCAAAGGCAGATCCTCCCTCAGCAGTGTTTCTCTTTGGGGCCTCTCCAGGTGTCTTCGGGGACTGTGATAATGAAGGTGATGTCCTGCACTGGTCTCGGCACAACAGCTTCCTCCTGTACCAGCTGGGAACCTTCTCTGCCTTCCTGGAGCTTCTCAACATGGAGATTGAGTGAGAGGATTGTGCTGCCCTCGTCCACCTCTCCCTCCTTGTCCTCTTCTTCATTTCATTCTTTCTTCTCACCCCTCCACTTCCTGGACTGGATGACCTTGGAGGTCTTTCCCAACCAAAATGATTCTGTGATTCTCTGATCTGCTTTCTCTCCTTCTTTTCTTCCATTCAATTTGCTCTTCTCTTCATCTTCTTCCTCCCCACTTTCCTCACCTTCTTCTTCCATCCTCCTCTTTCTCTTCTACTTCATCTTTCTCCTCATCCTTCTCACCTTCCTCCTTTTCATCTTCCTTCTCCCTATCTTCCTTACCCTTTTCTCCTCATCCCCCTTCTCTTCATCTTTTTCCATCCCATCCTCCTCACACTCTTCTTCAACCCTCCTCACCCTCCTCTTCATCTTCTGTCTCCCCATCCTCCTCCTCCTCCTCGGGAGGTGCCACAGCCGTGTCACATCCCGCGGTGTGGCATTCCCAGCGCTGCAGACGTTGGCTGGGGTGGGATGAGGGGGCTGGTGCTGAGCTTGTCCCTCTCCTGCAGGAACAGCCAGGCCTGCAGCAGCGCCCTGCGGAAGCCAGCCATCTCCCTGGCCGACAGCACGGAGCTCAGGTACCCCCTCAGCGCTGGGACGGGTGTGGCACAACCCCTGGGGACAGAGTGGCCTCACACCTGCCTGCCGTGCTGTCCCGGCAGGGTCCTGCTCAGTGTCATGTACCTGATGGTGGAGAACATCCGTGTGGAGCAGGAGACGGATCCCCCCGAGTGGAAAACCTGCCGGGAGACCTTCAGGACGGAGCTGAGTGAGCCCCAAAGTTCATTGTGCCCTACCGAGGTCCCTTTGTCGTGCTGGACCAGCGGGGAGAGCTCAGGGATGGGGGATTGGCTCTGAGCCCGCTCTGGTCCCTTCTCCACCAGGTTTCCCTGTGCACACTGAGGAGCCATTTGCTCTGCTGCTCTTCACCATGGTGACCAAGTTCTGCAGCGGCCACGCTCCACACTTCCCCATGAAGAAGGTCCTGCTCCTGCTCTGGAAGGTGCTCCTGGTGAGTGCAAACCCTTCCTTGCTCCAGAAACTTTTATTCCGGAACAGTGCTGCTGCAGCCTGGATGTTCCCCACCTTTCAACCCAACCATAACGGGGTTATTTAGGATGGCACCGGGAGCTGACACAAGGAAACAGCTCCTTCTGGGATGAGGGTGGGCTGAGGACGTGGGGTGGGGGAGGAATCTGGAGAACAAACCAGTGCCGTGGTGCCTTCCCCCTCGGCTGTCCCCGCTGATGGCCCCCAGCTGGGAGCTGCCCGGGAGGGCTGTGTGCTCCGTGTGTGCTCTGTGCTCTCCCCTCCCTCTCTGTCCGCAGTTCACGCTGGGCGGGTTCGAGGCGCTGCAGGCCATGAAGGTGCGGCGGCGGGAGGAGCTGGGGCTGCCGCCGCTGCCCGAGGACAGCATCCAGGTGGTGCGGGGGATGCGCGCAGCCTCCCCGCCCACCTGCGCCATCGAGCTCGTGGAGCAGCAGCAGCAGCAGCAGCAGCAGAAGCGGGGCCACCGCAGCCGCAGGGTGAGAGCAGGAGCGGCCTCCCGGGCCAGGATGGGATTCCAGCAGGCACCGTCATGAGGAGCCAGGAGTGCTCGTGGTTATGGTTCCCTTTCCCCCCCAGGTGCTCCGGTGTTTTCCAGTTTTAGGCTCACGGAATGCTTTGGGTGGGAAGGGACCTTAAGGGCCATCCAGTTCCAAATGACACCTTCCATTAGATCAGGTTTCTCACAGCTCCAGCCAAGCTGGCCTTGGACATTCCAGGGATGCAGGGGCAGCCCCAGCTGCTCTGGGAATTGCAGCCCAGGCAGGAATTCCTTCCCAAGATCCCATCCATGGCTGCCCTCTGGCAGTGGAAGCCATTCCCTGGGTCCTGTCCCTGCAGGCCTTGTCCCCAGTCCCTCTGCAGCTCTCCTGGAGCCCCTTTAGGCCCTGCCAGGGGCTCAGAGCTCTCCCTGGAGCCTTCTCCTCTCCAGGTGAGCACCCCCAGCTCTCCCAGCCTGGCTCCCTGGGAACTGAGGGGCTCCAGCCCTGGAGCATCTCCGGGGCCTCCTCTGGGCTCTCTCCAGCAGCTCCAGGTGCTGCTGCCGTGTCCCCAGGGCTGGGGCAGCTCTGCAGGTGGGGTCTCAGCTGAGGGGGCACAGGGGCAGAATCACCCCCTCCCCTGCTGCCCACGCTGGGGGATCAGCCCAGGGCTGGGGGGTTTTTGGGCTCTCAGTATACGTGGTCGGAGCATGTCCAGTTTTTCATCCACCAATTTCAATTGCAGCAGATCAGCCCCATGGGGTGTTTGATCCAGAGGAAGCCAGAGGACATCCTGACCTTATGGCAAAGGGCTGATAAGCACCAGGGAGCAAACTGCTCACAGCAAGTTCTTGTTTTAGCTCTGCTCTTGGAGTTGCTGTGTTATGGTCTGAGGATGAAAATGCCTTTTGCTAAGGGAGAGATGTCGGATGGAAGCCCCAAAAGTTAAGGTGGAAAACAGGGTCACACCTCCTAGAGCAGCAAGGTTAGAGATACAGAAGGAATTATTCTTGTGCAGGCTTTGGTGGCAACAGCTAGGAGGGAAATCCTTACCTGAGGAACATCTGAGAGCTTGATCCTTTCAGGACGGAGAGATCTGGTGCCAGCACCTGAGAGAGAAATAAAATCCTTGAAGTGACTTGAATTTTTCCTTCCCCTTCTGCTGCAGCCCCTGATGAAGCAAGACAGTTTGGACATCTACAACGAGAGAGATCCCTTCAAGAACGATGACGGAGGGGTTGATGAAGAGGAGAACGACGACGTGGACAGCGGGATCGAGGGGGAGCTGGACCTGATGGAGCGGGACGCGATCATCCCCGCGATGCCGGCTCAGCGCCTGCCCATCGAGAGGGTGTCCTTCCCCAAGGGGCTCCCCTGGGCCCCCAAAGTCAGGTAAAGCCCCCTGGTGTCACTGCCATCCTCCCCAGCCCTACCTGTCCTGGAGTTCATTGCAGTTTTTTGGGAAGCACTGGGAAGTTTTTTGGCCTCTGGCAGGTTGAGCTGAAGTGACTGCACTTCTCTTTTTGTCAGGGTTGGTCCTTTCCGGATTGGCCACTTGTCATGTTTGGTGTGTAAACCCTGGGGAAGAGCTCAGCTAAACCCAGCCCAAGCCAATAAATGGGCAATCCAACTTATTGGCCAATAAGTGGTGATCCAATTTTGGATATCCCAGGTTGTGCTGGGAAGGAGGCTGTGCTGGAGCACTGTGGGAGCAGGGTCAGCTTTCCCAGCCAGATCCCAGTGGATCTTGGTAGAACAAAGTCCTTGACTAATCATCTTGGGAGCTGGTTAATGACATCTCGTTGGGTGAGTAGGACCCCTGTGTTGCTGCCAGGTGAAGCCTTTTTTAGTGGCAGAGAAAAACATCTAAGGATAAAGGAGTCGGTGCCTTTCCTTCCTAAGACAGTTATCCACACACAAAATGAGGGAATGTTAGGAAAAGAGGGTGAAAGCCTCTGCCCCTTTCCCTCTAATCCAGAGGGTTTTTTTTGCTGTTTATCCCAAGCCTGGATTTAATCCAGTATCTTTAACACAGGAGCAAGTGGATATTTTTGAAACAGGAGGAGTGACAGGGTTAAGCCTGTCTGTCCAGAGCATTCCTAGCAGAAACACAGCAGGAATTGGTTTCCCACATGGATCTGCATGGTGGTGCTGTGGTGCTCCGCGTCACTTAACACTCTCAGCTTTGAAATCAAATGGCTGCTGCTTTCCTTGGCTGCTGGCTGGAAATCCAGCTGGATTCCTTTCTGTCCAGGGGAGCCTTGGCTCACAGCTCATGTCCTGCTTGTAGCGCAGAGATGCCGAGCAGTTCCCATGAAAGATGCCCAAGGTGGACAAGATGTCAGCTTGCTGTCGGAGCGGCGTGTGCTCTGACAGACCGTGGAGACGACATTTGTTCTCTCAGAGCGAGCAGATGCTCCTTGGAGATGCGTGTGAGGAGCAGAGGAGGTGGTTACAAAGGTGCTGGTTGTAGAAAACTCCTCTCCGTCTACTCGCATGTTTCCGTGGAGTTGCTCAGCAAATACAAATGGTTTAGGTTCACGTTGCCCCCAGCCAATGAGGGCAAAGGTGGATTTTGCCCGCTGCTGTTGAGATCTCTAGAAATCAGTCTGAGGTTGGGAACTTGTTCGTGGCTGATTTCCAACCTTCTCCTTGTTTTTGTCTCTCTGCTGCTCCATCAGACAGAAAGACATCGAGCATTTCCTGGAAGCAAGCAGGAACAAATTCATCGGGTTCACGCTGGGACAGTGAGTGTTTTATCCACAAAATCTGCCCTGTAGCTTCCATCAGTGGGGGTTAAGTGGTGGGAGGTGTCCACAAAGCTCAGGTTTTCCCAGCTCAAGACATGCTCAGGATGAGGCAGTGCTGTGTTGGCCGGAGCTGCAGCAACAAAAGCAGTGGTAGAAAAACATGTTCCTGGAGACACTGGTCCCCAGGGATCTCTTTCTATTAAAAATCAGACCTAGCCCAGAATAAGTGACCGCTGGCCCAAGCCAGGAACTGGTTTGATGTGAAAGGCAGCTGAGTCAGTTTGGTATCCACAGCAAATTACCCAGCTTGTGAATAAATCAAGCTGTGGGTGCAGAGTCATCCTGGGGACAGGCCCAGAAGGGTACATTCGTTTTTAGGTGCAGTGCTGGCCTCAGACTGGCTCTACCCTATCTCTGATTTCATCTGATTTCACCCCAATTCTTCACCCCGATGTCTCTCCTCTCTCATGCAGCCATGATGAGGAGGAGGTGGGAGGGCAGCAGCTCATGCCAACACCTCTCCCAATTCCCGAGCCACCCAGGATGCATTCAGCAGACTCCAGGCTCCCTCTTTTACCTGTTATGACATGGAAATGTTTGAGCATGGATGTCCTTCCCAGTACTGACCTTCTTTCCTCTTCCCCAGGGACACCGAAACCCTGATAGGGCTCCCGCGGCCGATCCATGAAAGCGTGAAGACCCTGAAGCAGGTGAGATGGTGGCTCCATGCATGGCATGGGATATCCACCACGTGGATCCTCCTGGCCAACCTCCCTGAAACAGTTACTGCAGGGAGTAAAAAGCTGCTTGTCACAGGAAAAGCTTTTGGAGCTTCTTGCAGGAATTGAGGCAAACAATTAAAAACTGAGTCTTCAAGTAGCCTCTCCAGCATTTTTACTTTCCCTTTGTCCAAGGTGTAGCCTTCCTGCTTCCTGGTGAGCGTCTGCCATGTGTTTTGTAGGTGATAGACTTTCAGAGCTGGGTTTGGACATACATTCCCAAATCGGTGCTGTTCCCAGGGGGAAGCACGGCCAGCCTCAGCTCCTGCAGTGCTCCATGGGGAATGAGACCCCTCCAGAGGCCAACTGACCCTATCTAAGGTGTGGGTTGTCTTTTGGAGGTGATTGTCCCTCTAATTCCTTACAGAGAGCTCCTAGAAGGAGCAGTGGAAGTAACCAAAGGCAGGAGGTGTGAGGGGCTTCAGGGACAGAGGGATGTCCCCCACAGGGATGAGTTCCCCGTGGCTCTGCTGTGACCTGCACACCTCACTGGGATAGTGCTGCCACCATCACTGGCCGTGTTTCCTCCTTCAGCTGTGACACTGCTCTGCCTCTGTCTGTGTGTTTTGCCAGCACAAGTACATTTCCATCTCGGATGTCCAGATCAAGAACGAGGAGGAGCTGGAGAAGTGCCCCATGTCTCTGGTAAGAAGGAAGTTGCTTCACTCCACCACCAGAGAGAAGGTGGGAGGCTTCCAAGGTGTCACGTAAATCCATTCTTATTTTGACTTCATTTTCCCTTGTTTTTAATGCTTCTCTGCCCTAGGGGGAAGAGGAAGTCCAAGAAACCCCTTGTGAGGTCTTGTATCGAGCAATGTTGTACAATCTCCCCCAGTACATGGTAAGCCCCCATTCCTTAAAAGGAAGGAAGAGCTTTGGAGTAGGGAATGGTGCCAGTCCAGGAGCTGCAGAGCTCAGCATGGGAGGGTGTTCAGGACCTGGACAGTGAGATTTGGGTGTGAATCCTGAGCAGAGTTGGGAAGAAAGTACGGTCCAAGAGGAGGGATTCAGAGGATTCTGAGATGCTGGTGGGGTCATGTGGGCTCTGTAGGGAGAGACAGAGGTTTAAGTGCATTTAAACTCCAGGTGTTCCTTGTGTTGTTTTACCCCCACTACCAGAGCTCAGGCACATGTGGTGCCTTAGGTTAAGGATCAAACAGAGCTGCTGAGCTCCCCACACTTGTCCTGTTTGTCAGAGGTTGAGTGTGGTCTGGTGAAACCCTGCAGAGTTGGCTTGGAGTTGTCCAGTTTCAGCAAGTGAAGGAGAAGGAAGGAATTCCCCCTCCTGGACCATTCCCCCACACCTGTCCTCTCCTGCAGATCGCTTTGCTGAAGATCCTCCTGGCTGCTGCACCCACCTCCAAGGCCAAGACTGACTCCATCAACATCCTGGCAGACGTGTTGCCTGAAGAGATGCCGTAAGTCCCTCACCAGGTGGCCACCGGCCATCCCAGCCTTGCCACCAGGCCTTGGACCAAGCAGGAGAGCCAATAGGTTTGGGGGGCTCCAGATTTGGGGTATCTGTTTGGGTAGGTGTAAATTACTGTTGGCACCAGGGCAGAGCTGTCAAAGCCAAAGAAGTGATGCCGCGATAATTTGAGTGCAGCCACTCCAAGCTAAGTGATACAAATGATAAAATCCTGCTAATTGACCCAAATCATAAAGATTTGTCAGCATATAGGAGGTGTCCCCTCTACCACTCCACCAGGATTCCCGGTGGAGGGCAATCCACCTTTTTTTTCCTCTTTTTTAAACTCATTTTGGCATCACCAGGTAGGATGGGGGAAATGGGAGTTCCAGGGGGGAGCGAAGGTCCTTGGTTTCACAGAACTCATCCGGATGAACGAGAACTCCACAGTCCCTTGGGTGTCCCTGCTGCCACACCCACAATGCTGTTTTTCCCTCCCCCAGCATCACCGTGCTGCAGAGCATGAAGCTGGGCATCGACGTGAACAGACACAAGGAGATCATCGTGAAGAGCATCTCGGCGCTGCTGCTGCTGCTCCTCAAGCACTTCAAGCTGAACCACATCTACCAGGTGGGCCTAGAGGAGGGGATGGCCATTGCCAAGATGGGCTTGAAGGTCCTGATTAACCCTCTCCTAGAAGACTTCCAGGAAGAGTTTCCATGAGGAGCTGTAATCACGTTTCCATAGCTCCAGGATTTGTACAGGGTCATTCAGGTGGGGATAACCCCGTTGTGCTTTGACAACACCCTTTCTACTCACGTGGCAGGAGCTTTTAGACTTCTGGGAATATCCACTCGGGTTAAATTTAGGAAATAGCATGAGCCTCCCTGGCAGAAGGGGGAAGAGGAAGGGGATTAGGCAAGACTCTCTTTTGCTCTGTCATCTCCAGTGCCCAGAAATAGTGCTGGGAAGGACCCCACGAGGTCACCTAATCTGGTTTTGGCAGGATCAGGTTCTTGGGGCTCCAGTTTCAACAGAGGCAGGAGATCTGGGTCATAGTTGCAATCTGATTTTTGTTCCCAATGTGATTTTTGTTCCATCTGCATGGCACTAATCAAACTGCACCCACTCCAGGGCTTTCCTTGGTTAAAAAACCCAAGGACTGATATGAGCTGTGGCCCAGTTCTCCACTCGTTCTGCAAGTGGAACAATTAATGTTTTCTAATTTTTTCTGTTAAAGCTTTCAGCACGCTACAAATCCCTCTGCGTTACAAAACCCACTGATATTTAACTGAGGATAAATATAAATCCACGTATTGGATTGGATAAAATGAAACCAACTCCCACATTTTTACAATCCTACATTTGTTCTGCTCCCCCCGCTACATCCCTTCATTAATTTTTCTCACTTCAAAGCAGCTCCTCTCCTTTCTTCACCCCCAGGCAGGAGGGCCATTGCAGCCTGCTGCTGAGCCTGGAGAAAGCTGCAGGGTTTCATCCCCCTGATTCTGCTTTTTTTTGTGTCTGATCTGGGTGATTTTGTTCTGTCGGTAACAAAGGTGGTCTCGGGGAGCACCGTGAGAACTCCAGCAGGTCTGAAATGAAGGAATCACTGAACCACGGAATGGTTTGGGTTGGAAGGGTCGATTACTCACCAGCACATCCCAGTGCTGTGTCATCTGTGGTGTTGTGTCATCTGTGGTGTGCCAATGCTGACAGCTGGCACCAGGCTGAGACGAGAACAAACCGTTCCTTCCCTCTCAAATTGGAGATCTGGAGGGAGAGGCATGGGAAGGGCAGGATGGGATAGGATTGGGTTTTGCTGCAGTTTGTATCTTTAGAGGACAGGAGAGATATGTTGTATTATTGAACTGTAGAATGGTTTGGGTTGGAAGGGACCTTGAAGACCATTTAATGCTTTGAGGGAGAGAGAAAATAAAAGCAAGTAGGAAAACAGGGATATTATTTCAGTCAGAATTTCTAAGGGAACTGGGATTGATGTGTGAGAGCAATAGGAATTCTTGTATTTTCTCATGTAATAGCTACAACTCCTTCCTTCTTCCCCACACACAGTTTTGCCACAGATTTAATTTTGAAAAGCCATGAGGTGCAGCAATTCCTAAAGCGCTGCTGTGAAGTGTGCGTGCCCTCTCTATGGCAAATGGAATTTTCCGGCTGCTGTGCATGACACAAACCTTACACAGCAAACTTCAGGGAGAAAGGGGTCTGTGAGGTGTCTGGGGTAAACCATGCCAAGTGCTTTGCTTTTGGCTGGAAAGAGGTTTCCATTCCCAGGGGGTGCTCCCAGCTGTCCCAGCTAACGCTGACCCGTTTCCTTTCTCTTCCCCAGTTTGAGTACGTGTCCCAACACCTGGTGTTTGCCAACTGCATCCCGCTGATCCTGAAATTCTTCAACCAGAACATCATGTCTTACATCACTGCCAAAAACAGGTACAGCCACTGGTGGGGGACAGAGAGGTGATGGGGCAGGAGGGCTTCGCGCCTTGGGAGCCCTGATGTCCTGGGGGGACCCAGGTGACCTCACCAGGCTTTGGGCTGTCCTGTCCACTACAGAAATATGTGGAGGAAGCAAATCCCTTTGGCATGATGAGGATGACTGGATGCAGGGTTTCCAATCTCTGTTTGGGCTGCTGAAATAGTACTAAAGTAAAATAGGCTTCATCTTCAAAATAAAGTAGTTTTCATCTTCACATGGACTCTTGGGGAGCCATCCAGTGCCACCGGGCATCTCTGGGCCACAGCTTCATCAAGGCCAGATGGGGCAGGATCTTCCAGGTCTTTCCCACTTTTTATAGCTGTAGTGCAGCTTTCCTGACTTCTTCAGGTTTTCCGTAGCTGTCACTGCCTTTTACTGCTGATCTGAGAGAGGCACCAGCCCCATTTTGAGCAGGGCACTGGCTGGACCACCACGGACCAAAGACCTGAGACAGCACAGATCTTTCACGGCTCAGCAGGGCAGGATTTCTCTGTTTGGAGAGGAGCTCCACAGGGATGCTGGAATGATAAAAAGATCCTTTTTCTTCCTTTTTGATGCTCTTTTTGTTGCTCTTCAGCTGCGTGTGTAGGCTGGTCTGTCTCCTGCACGGTATGGTTGTGTCTGTGCGAGGAGGCACGCATGGAAAAATAGGAAGTAATATGTTGATCCTCCTGCTTTAAATATTTCCACCTTTGGTCCTGTGCTTTAAGTGAGGAGGAAACGTATCCCAGGAGCACTCAGCTCCCTCCTCTGCTCTGAGATGGAGGTTTCACAGGTAGGATATGCACCTGTGAGTGAGGTGAGATGTGCAGCTGGATGCTCTGAGCCAGGGAGGTGTAAATTCCAGTTTTGGGTGTATTTAATTGACTATTTTACAAATTCCATAGGCCTGCAGGCCTTTGAAAAACCTGATACTCTGAATATTCACTCACCATGAATTTTCTTGCCGCCAGTCAGATGCCTCCCTTTGAACCTCAGATCTGTTTTGTTTACTTTTTTCCTGGCTTTATATATGCATATGAGTAACTCATCTGTCCTGTCTTAATGGATCCAAATCCTTCGAGTCCTTGTTAATGCGCTCAGGATGGAGCTTTGGAGCCAGGAGGCATGGACGTGCTCCATTAAGCTGAGGGGTGGGGCAGTGCTGAGGCTGGGGTCCCGTTTGGATGCTGTGCCATCAGAAGTGCCCAAGGGAGGCCCATCAGGCTGCTTCACGTGCTGGAGATGGGATTGTTCCCCACCCAGATTACTTGTTGCATTTCCAGGCACAGAGCAGGAAAAATGTTACAGATTCCTGGGCATGGTCATATAGATCATCTTAAAAATTTCTGTCATGTTAATTGGTTCCTAACGAGCCCCTTCTTTCCTGTTTTCTGCAGCATCTCTGTCCTGGATTATCCGCATTGCACGGTCTGTGACTTGCCCGAGCTCACAGCAGAAAGTCTGGTAAGCAGCACAGAAAGGGGTTTTGTGGCCAGGGTTGCTCTATGTGACAGCATGAGGAAGGATTTGGGTTTTCTGTTCTCTGTCTTCTTTTTCTGTAATCCCCAACCTTTCCAAAATTAGACTTTTTTTTCCCCTCCAGGCTTGAAAATTCCTCCCATCACTATTCTGAGTCACTGTCAGCTGTGGGGAAGAGGCACTGCTGGTGTTGGGCACCCCATAAAAATAGTTGGGTTTAGGGTTTTCCCTTTGACAGAACAGAATCACAGAATTCCAAGATCGTTATAGTTGGAAAAGACCTCCAAGATCAAGTCCAATCTTTGATTGAACACCACCTTGTCCCCAGCCCAGAGCACTGAGTGCCACATCCAGGAATTCCTTGGACACCTCCAGGGATGGCAACTCCAAACCTCCCTTGGCAGCCCCTGCCAAGGCCTGAGCACCCTTTCCATAAGGAATTCTTCCTGATGTCCAACCTGAGCCTCCCCTGGCACAGCTTGAGGCTGTTTCCTCTTATTCTGTCAAGACAAGGCTCCTCTGCTTTGAAGGAGAATTTACCCAGAGGCTGTTGCTGCCCAGGTTTCAATTGCTCTGAGCACTCCTGTTTTATGAGATACCAGAGGAAGGAATGAACCAAATTCCCTACGGAGAGGAGCCTTAAGTATTCCAGAGACTGGCCAGAGGAAGGGCTGGGCAAATACACAGACTGCAGATGGGATAATAATGCTGGCAGGTTCATCACTACCATAATTCAAGTGCAGAGGAGGTTGGACTTGCAGGGGAAAGCTTGGGGGTTAACAGGAAATAATGGACAGGGAGTGGAGACCCTAAATCATTAAGAAGGATCCTGAGCAAATCCAGTCCGGGCAGGGATGATCTCATGCTGCTGCTGCAATCTGAGGCCTGTGTTGCTTTCCTTAGGTGTGTAAAGGTCAAAATCATCAGAAAGAAAGATTTTCCCCGGGTCCACGGGCTGCTGAAGGCTGGGTGTCCCCATCCAGCCCTGCCAGACTCCATCGTATCCTGGACCGATGGGGACATCTAGTGACACTTCAGTGAGGGCTCCGTGGCTTGTGCTAATCCTCACAATCCGCCTTAAGGCTGTAGGAGAAAACTGAACGTTTTTAGGGAAAATATTCCCAGTAGGGTCTTGACAGTTTGAGAGCTGTCACATTCAAGGATAGCACCTTTCACTTTCCTCCAGCAGACATGGATGTTATCCTCAAGGGATAGCAATTTAATTAGAAAACATGCAGAAACCAACTTGAATTTTACCACAAGGGTTCATCTTTCGGAGGATACCCATGGGAGTAAGGATTTAATAGGAATTAGACACACCCTGGTACTCGAGGTGTACATTTGTGCACGTATTTATATTTCTTCAGCTAGCATTTTGTGCGTTGTTTTAGCTTCTTTTACCACTCTGATGAGTGATTTTACCATCCCAGCATAACACATTTCCTAGAGGATGTAGCAGATGATTCTGCTCTCAGTGGGTTGAGCACAGCGATGTGTGTCTGGGTTATCCCAAGGAGAACCAGGATGAGTCCAGCACTGCTGTCTCCCAAGGAGGGGCCTGTGGGGTAACTGCTGTCCCCACCCGGTGTAGATCAGGAGTGGCTGAGGTGGTGGGGGATTCACCCACCCTGTTGTGGGAAAGGCTCTTCAAATCCTGGCCAGTCCCCATCTCCCCTCTCCTGTCACTCCAGAGGGGTCTGCAAAGGGCTTAACCCCCCCCCTTAGAAGGGGTCTGTTTAGCCTGTTCCCTCCTTCCAGAAATCTGATGGAAAGACCCTCCCCTCCTTGAATCTGTAGAGACAACATCAGACTGGTGACAAATAAATCCATCAGCCTAAGAAATGGATTTTGGCTTATTCCACTGGGATCTTTGGGAAAATTACTTGGGGTAGAGGGTGCAGGTTAGGCCTGGGCACGATGTGACACTGCAGGGGCACTGCAGGTTGGGACCCTTAAAGCACCAGACAGCATCCATGAGCACCTCAGTGACATGCTGGTGACATTCCAGTGACATCCCACCTCTGGATGCCTCTCGGGCATTGGAAGAAGCTGCCCAGGGAGGTTTGGAGTTCCCACCCCTGGAGGTGTCCAAGGAAGGCCTGGAGGTGGCACTCAGGGCTCTGGGCTGGGGACCAGGTGGGGATCAGGCACAGCTGGGACTCGGTGACCTTGGAGGTCCTTTCCAGCCCCAGTGATTCCCTGATTCTGTCTGGCACTTGCCTTTGAAAGCAAAGGGGTTGTGCTGTGATGGGATTTTCTTGGGTAAATCTGCTTTCAAAGCTGGATTGCACACTCTGACAGAAGGGGCTCCCCCAAACTCCTCCCAAGGGTGCCCAGATCCTGGAATGGGTCGAGTTTTTGCCCTGAAGGAAGGCTGTAGCTGGCTGTGAGTGCTTTATAAATTCAGCAGCCCTTGCTTTGCACTACTCCTCAGACAGGATTTTTGTGGGACATTTCTCCTGTGCTTAGAGTTGTTCAAACATGGAGCGAGTTACTGCAGTGGTGGAATTACTGCTCAAAGTGCCACGGGCAATATTTCCACAAGCTGGAGCTGGGGGTGTTTACAGTTACCCGATATTAAAACAATGTCTCAGCAGCTCTTAAGCTGGAGGGGATTTTTGTTACAGAAGGGTCTCCTCTTCTTGATACAAACGTTGCTATTTGTCATCCTGTGTTGATTCGTGATTTCCTGTTACTGGTCTGTAATGTGCACTCTAAGCATGAATTAATTGATATAGTTACCAAAAGCAGTGGTGATCACCAGGCTGAAATTTGTTCTCTGGCTGTAAACAAGGAATACAAATCTCCCAGAAAATATATTTCCCATGATGGAATAATGTGATTTATCCCATTATTAGCTCTTACTCTAAATTAAAAGCAGATTAAAATTGGAGTTTTTCAGAATGGTTTTCCCCAGAATCTGCTGATGATAACCCAGGTGAGGAGGAAGATCTGCTGCTTGTCCTCCCTCAGAAATAAGACTTGTGCAGACAATAAAAATAAAGATTTCTGCCCAAGGACATCTCTGTGGCGGTGCTGATGAATGCTGTGGTCAGGGTTGCGCTTCTCCCCTTGCAGGAAGCCGGAGACAACAACCAGTTCTGCTGGAGGAATTTGTTCTCCTGCATTAACTTGCTGAGGATCCTCAACAAGCTGACCAAGTGGAAACACTCGAGGACAATGGTAAGGGGGTGTCCCCTCCTTTCACCTGGAACATGTCCCTGGCTCTACACAGCGGGTTCAGCCCGGCCTTGTGCTCAGGGTTTCTTGTGGAAGTGCTGGAGCTTCTGCTCTTCATCATCTTCCCTTTTTTCTTTCACAGATTGAGCCTTAAAGGCAGAAATGCTTTTTCTCCTGCAAATAACATTATTTCTGTGACCCTCAAGCGCCGTGCAGAGAGCGTTGGTTGTGCTGAACGCTCCCGTTCTCCCTCCTGGGGGCTGTGGCGTACGAGGCCCAGTGTTGGCGCCCAAAGCAGCCCACACAGCGTTTGTGTGGCTCCCCAAGCGCTCCGCATTAACCGGTGTTGATTTCCCGGCAGATGCTGGTGGTGTTTAAGTCAGCCCCGATCCTGAAGCGCGCTCTGAAGGTGAAGCAGGCCATGATGCAGCTCTACGTGCTCAAGCTGCTGAAAATCCAGACCAAGTACCTGGGGCGCCAGTGGAGGAAGAGCAACATGAAGACCATGTCTGCCATCTACCAGAAGGTGCGGCACCGCATGAACGACGACTGGGCCTACGGCAACGGTGAGTCCTGCCCGGGCTCATCCCTCTGCCTGTGGCTTTGCAATCAGCCTGACTCGGTTTGGCCTAAAACCTCCAAAATTGTTGTCACTGTTGGGAATGTTTTCAGAAGTTTTATGGCACCGTTCTGCACCGTCAGATTTAGAGCTCATGAAAGCCAGCTTTGAAAATACTGTTGTTTTTTTTTTTCATGTTGCATGTTTAGATAATATAACATAATGTCATGGTTATTGCAGTTTTTCAATATCATTCATAGTTACAATTGCCCAAATTTTAAAAAAATTGGGGTTAGGAGCTCATAATAAGATCACCAGGTTTTAAATGTTTTAAATCTTGATCTCTGCTTCAGTGGTCAGTGGAGATTTTCAGTAAAAATGGAGGAGTCTTTGTGAAAAAAGCAGGGGCTGGGTAATTATAGAGAGTCCTTAAAGCAGGAATAATTACATTTTTATGGGATATCCTAAATGAAAATGCACACATAATGGGATTTGGTTAGGAATAATAATAATCAGGAGTGACTCTGGTTAAATCACGTGAAACCTTCAGCCTTTCTTTTGCTCAAACCTTGTCAGAGTGATATTTCCCACACTGTGTGGGTGTTGTTCCTCCTTCACTGCAGATATCGACGCGAGGCCGTGGGATTTCCAGGCTGAGGAATGCACGCTGAGGGCCAACATCGAAGCCTTCAACAGCCGCAGGTACGACAAGCCGCAGGACTCGGAGTTCGCCCCGGTGGACAACTGCCTGCAGAGCGTGCTGGGCCAGCGCCTGGAGCTGCCCGAGGACTTCCACTACTCCTACGAGCTCTGGCTGGAGCGGGAGGTGTTTTCACAGCCCATTCGTTGGGAAGAGCTGCTGCACTGCCAGTGACAGCCACGCCTCCACCTGCCCCGCTCCCGCCTCCCCGAGGGCTGGCGGTGCCGCGGATTGGGCTGGATCTGGGGGGTTTTAAGCACAGCTGGAGGAAAAAAAAAAAATTAAACTTTCTAAAGAGACCAAGTCTCTCTGTGCCTAGCAGACACCTCTTTTTGGAGGTCATCCTGTGACTTCTTGGAGACCGTAAAGTATGGGCTGAGGCCACGGAGCAGGTTGCAGAGCGAGCTCAGAGCCCAGGTGTGTCTCGTAGCTTGGTGTAAGGATTCCCAGCTGGGAATTCCATCCCTCCCGCACGCCCCACGCTGTGCCTCGTTTGTTGGGATCTGTTCGGTTCTGGCTGGCTGCTGATGTGCTCCCAACACCACCCTGCCACCCCCAGCTGCCCTGGGATACCAGGAACACAGGTTGGCTTGGGATGGAGACGGCGTTCTGTGTTGCCCCTGGGCTGGCATTGCTGGGGTCACACAGCCCAGCTCAGAGTCCCGGTGCCACCAGGGACAGGTCCTGCATGGTCCCCTGGCCACCTGTCACCTTTTCACCTCTGCTTTCCTCCACCTTCACTCACCTTTATTAAACCACCCCTGTGCTGTGCAGTGTTTCGAGCTGTGGAGGTTGGAGGTCCCATTTCTCTCCCCCCTGAGTGTCATTATGATTCCACCTCCTCTTCAGCCCTTCCAGCCCTGAGGAGACAACAAATACCACGTTAAATAACCCAATTTTTACACAGATTTTTGGTTCTTTGGGGGGGTATGTCTGTGCCAGGTCTTAGAGTGGGGAGGGAAAGTGCTTTGGTGAACAATTTATGAGGAAAAGAGTGGATTCTGTGGTCCATAACTTTCGGAATGAGTAGGAGATTGAGCTGTAAACTTTCTATCAATTTAATAACTAATACTGAAATTAAATAATGAACACTACATTTGGGTAGAGCTGCGTTGCATGAGGGTGGCATTTGTCAAAGCATCGTGTGTTCATGTAGGGCAGTGAAGCCCTAAATAAACAAGTGTTTGTTATGGCAGGATTTGTGCTAATTGCTTAAATAATTAATTAACCTGGGAATGTTTCCTTCATGGGGTCTGTCCAAGGCCTTGCTCATGGAAATGGCATTAAGCCTTTTAAAACCTTTTAAGATACGCTTTTGTTCAAAATAAACCAACTTCTAAAAGACACATCTTTATTTAAGCTTTTTCTTCCTATGTCTTAATTTAAGTGCTTCTTTGTTATTATTTTTTTAAGGACAAAAACATCCCCCAAACTCAGCCCTCACCCCTGCCCATCTCCACTCAGGGGGGACTTGAATGAATTACTAAAGAAACTTAGAAAAGCCCTTGGTATTTGGCTCAAACCCTTTTTTCCCCCAAAGTGTCTTTTTTTCCCCCACAATATGTTGAAAAAAAAAATAACCAGTACATACCCATTGTGCATTTTTCTGTATTTTGTATTTAAATTGTGCTTTTCAGTGCCTGTTATTTTTACTGAGAGAGATTAGAAGCACAAATTCTTATCTAAATGTCCTGGTGGTGGAGGATGTTACAAACTTATCCTGGATTACAATTTATTCACACCATCACCACCAAATTTTCTGCTTCCCAGAGAGAGATCTCCACAGAAAACCTGAACCTCTGCATTAAAAATGGCTTAGGGAGAGGCTACACCTTTATTTGAAATATTTATGTCCCATCCTGGCAAGGAAGCAGCAGTTTCAAATTTTTTTGCTTCACAATGAGGATTTTCTCCTGCTTAAAAATTCTCAAAAGAGCTGGGGGACAGCAATTAAGGAATAATCATTTTATATGTTCAGCAAGGCAGTTTCAGAACGAAGTTTTGGGTGGTTTCTGCACAGCTGGAGGAACATCTGTTATCTCACCCCAACAGGACTGTTGGTTCCAGGAACCCTCCAGTGTTTCCCAGTTCCTGTTGTAATTGCAATAAAGAACTTTTTTTGTTTGCACCCTACAGGTGGTTGCTGAAAGTTTTGCTGTGGGTAAGACCATTTTCTTCAGCACCTCAGCACAGATTCTTCTGTTTTCTTGCTGATTCTTCCTGTTTCCTAGGGATGTAAAGCATATAGAATTGAGTTATTAATTTCTCAGTCTTCTCTAAGCAACTTTGGAGCTGGTTGGTGAATTTAATGCAAATTTCATTGAAGGATAAAAGGCTACAAAGATACAAAGTTCCTTTCAGAGCTGTGAAATGAGAGAATGATCCCCCCCCCCCCCAAAAAAAGAGGGGGATTTAGCCTTTATCCATTCAGTTTGGCAGCGTTAAAAAAAATATATCCCTCCTGTTTCTCCTGTGAATATTTCCATAAAAATAACAACACTGAGATGTCCTGGCTGACTCTGTATTTATCCACTTGTAACCACAGAAGTGACTGTATGAGGTCAGGCTTATTATACTCTGGAGTTTGAGAAGCTTCCCTTAATTATTTATCAAAGCCTTGCATGTGTAAACAGCAGCTTGTTCTGCAGCCAGGTCCAAGCACAGCCACAAAACACAACATTTGACTGCACAGGATGATTTCTGTCTCCTTGATTGAACGTTTCAGTGCTCTGTGCCTTCCTTTTTGCCTCAATAATTATAATGTGGCATCCTGACAGTTGTCTTTGCTAAAAGGAGATAATTAGTGTAATTAGGATTGTTTCTTTTATGCTGTTTGCTAATTCAAATGACACAAAATTTCCCTGAACAGAGTGGAAATAATTTTTTTTCACTTTTTCTTTCATTATCCAAGGCTCTTTTAAGAGACTTTTACTCCCAAATCCACAGACTTTTTTCCTGAGCTACACTACCAGGTCTTTTTATTAGGGAAGAAGGAAGTTTCCTTATGCAGCAGAGAGCACATTTAGAGCGGTTAATGTTAAAGGTAAAAATAAACCCATGAACTAGGCAAAATCGCTGATGTGTTTGCTGGAATTTGGCAATACTGCAATTATGAGCTATTTTTTTTCTATGAGGGAATTCAGCTCCTACTGATATTTTTTACTTGTGCCTATTTTTTTAGTGCTTTGCAAGTGAAAATCGTGCTGAGGGATGCAGGAGAGACTCCTCTCTCCCATATTTTTTTCCCAAATTTAAAAATCACTCTGCCTTTTAGAAGCATTACTACCCTTGGATAAAATTATTGTGTCTAAAAAAGGTGCAGAGAACAAAATGAACCCTTCATGTCCCTATCCCTCCCTCAGACCCCTCCGCCTCCATTGATTCCCTGTGTCTCAGGCCTCAGTTTATGAGGATTTATTGGAAATATCCAACCTCCACTACACGTCATTTTCAGAACCTGCTGTCCGGAGCTGTGGCTCTGCAAGGATGCAAAGCAGAGCTTGTTTTTTAAATATTTTTGTGGTGAAGGAGGCTGAGTCAGGTATTTAAACAGAGACTCCCCCGTGTCACGCAGCAATAACATGAACATTCCACTAATAGTCCACCAAACGCCAATCTTTCCAAGACCTTTGGAAAGCACGACTTGCTCCTTCCTCCTCTCAGCTCGAAGTTGTTGTGGTGGGGGTTTTCTCGCCTCCTTGTGACATTTCCCAGGGGCTTTTGGCTGTGGGTGGGACAAGGGCGGGGATGGCGGCGGCCGCTCCCCTCAGGCCCCTCATCCCCTCACAGCTCTTCCCGCCCTTTTTCCCCCGACGACCGCAGTGGCGGGAAGCGCGCGCGGGCACCGCCCCCCGGCAGCTGATTGGGCGATGGGCAGGTGCGTCGGCAGCCGATTGGACAAGGAGCTGTCAATCAGCACCGAGCCCCCGCCCCCGAGGTCGCCATGACAACGCGACGCTGAGGGGAAGGAGGGGAGGGCATGGCGGCCCTGCGGGGGGAGAAGGGCCGGGGCCTCTCCAGAGCCGCGGTGATGCGGGGACAGGAAGGTGAGATCCTGGCATTTCTACACGGGGCGGTGAGGGACGGAGGTGGGGCTGGGGCAGCCGGGGGACAAAAGGAGGCTCAGGAGGGACCTGCTCGCTCGCTGCAGCTCCCTGACAGGAGGGTGCAGCCAAGTGGGAGTCGGGCTCCGCTCCCGTGGAACAGGGACGGAACAAGAGGAAACAGCCTCAACTTGTGCCAGAGGTTTAGACTGGATATCGGGAAAATTCCTTCCCTGAAAGAGTTGTGCAGGCCTCGCACAGCTGCAGGGTTGGATGGAGTACCCGTCCCTGGAGGGATTTCAAACCCACGTGGATGTGGCACCTGGGGACACCTGGGGACACCTGGGGTCAGTGGTGGCCCTGGCAGTGCTGGGGAAGGGTTGGACTTGGTCTTGGAGGTCTTGTCGAGGATTCTGTGATTGTAAACCTCGAGGGCTTTACTGAAAAGCTCAGAGTCCTGGAATCGGACAATTAGCAGCTGATTTCACAGGTGAGCATCTTTTAGGGATGACCCGCCTCAACCTGTTTTTGTAAGGGACTGTTTTTTCCCTTTTTCTCTTCAAAGTTTAATGGGGACCAACACAGACAGAGGTGCTTTACACTGTGTAACTAGCCACGTAATTTTGTATTTCAGGGTCCATCTCCAGGGCTTGATGTGGAGTCCTGGCTGCTCTGTGAAAAGACTCAGCCATGGTAAAACACCTTTGATCCTTGATAACACTTTTTTAAGGAAAAGGGTTAATATCCAAAATGTTCCTTCCCACACCTGCAGGACAGAACTGCCCAAATTCACTTTGTGTGCAAGTATAAACCGAATTCTGCATTTTCAGCTTTTTTTCTTCTTGGTTGCAGGCTGTAAAATTTTGTACGTAGCATATAAAGCCTGTGAGCATCTTTTATGTTTGGAAAGATCAGCTACAGGCTGAATTCCTACCAGGAACCTACAGGTGCTCACAAAATCCACCAGAGACCCTGGGCAAACAAGGAATGGGACTCAGGTGACTGGCTGGCTGCAAAATCTGGCACAAGCATGTCCCTGTGAAGGGGGCACATTCCATCATGTGAAGTATTCCACAAATTCTGTCCAGTTAAGGTCTGTGAAAGGGGCTTGTCGCCATCTCAAACATATGTCTGAGCTCAAGTAGCTTCATTCTGCAAATAATCTGCCATCAGCTGCAGTTTACATTCTTATTTTCTCTATTTTTTTACTTCTGTAATAGAGGGTGTGTTTTTTATAGAAAATTTGATTATTTTTAAAAATTTTTCTTTACCTGCTCATATTCTTTTACGCCTTGGTCCCGGCTGATTCTGAAGATTGTGCCCTTTACTCTGTTCTCACACCTCAGAGCACAAATGTTTGTGTCTTTTGCACTGAGTAGTGCTGAGCTGTGAAAGGAGCTTTTAGAAATTAAAACAGTGAAAATACGCTACGTACGTGGGTTTGGGTTTGTGTAACCACCAGTGGTGGGAGAGCAGCTCCATCCCAGATCCCTGGATGCTGTAGGAGGGAGTCCTGCTGTCCTGGTTTAAGATCCAGAGTCACAAGCAGGCAGGAATGGATGAACACAGGCCAAGTTACTTCAGGATTGCATCCTCATGTAGTAATTAAAAAAAAAAACAATCAGTGGAAGAGAATGCTTGGCTTCCACTGTGCACAAACCTTTTTTAGCCAGATGGAAGCACAGGGGGACAGGGATTAGCTCATTCTGATGGCTTTAGGGGTTCTCACAGCCTGCAGAGCAAACAGGGAGTGGGTGAAAGTTGTGTTAATGCTTGAGTCCTTACATGAAATCACCACGAAGTACTGGGGTCTGGGTGAGGGGCTCTGAGCTAATGCTGCGAGGCAGGGCTAAGAAAGAACAAAACAGCTGCTCTGGGATGTCTTGGAATCATGGAATGGTTTGGGCTGGACGCACCTTAAAGCTCATCTTGTTCCACCACATTCCACTGTCCCAGGCTGCTCCAGCCCCAGTGTCCAGCCTGGCCTTGGGCACTGCCAGGGATGCAGGGGCAGCCCCAGCTGCTCTGGAAATTGCAGCCCAGACAGGAATTCCTTCCCAAGATCCCATCCATGGCTGCCCTCTGGCAGTGGGAGCCATTCCCTGGCTCCTGTCCCTGCAGGCCTTGTCCCCAGTCCCTCTGCAGCTCTCCTGGAGCCCCTTTAGGCCCTGCCAGGGGCTTGGAGCTCTCCCTGGAGCCTTCTCCAGGCTGAACACTCCCAGCTCTCTACCCAAAAATGAGACAACAAAGACCCAAAACTCAGTGGGTTTGTGGTCATTCTCTCTCTGCAGGCAGGCAAAACCGAAAAACCCAAGGGTGGCAAAGGCAAAAGCTCCAAAAAGGGTGCACAGAAGGTTGTGAAAGAAGTGGATCTCTTCAGCCCAGCTGCCATGCTCAACGCTTACTACATCTCTCACAATGCTGCTGCCTTCCTGGAATTCCGGGGCCATCCCTGGCCTGGCTCTCTCAAAAAGAAGGGGAAGAAAAAGAAGTGAAAACCAAACTCCCTGGTGAAGACTCTGCTGTGATTAAACCCACCCTGACCTCTGCAGTGGTCAGCTCAAATATTTTTCTTGCTCGCTGCTGTGTCCATACAAAGACACTTTTACTGCAGCTCATGCACAGTGACAAATGGCAGGGGACACTGTGCCATTGTCACTTCAGCCATGCCCTTCACCCTGCAGATGTGTGTGGGAGTGCTGTGCCCTGGCAGGGCTGGGCTTGGCGTGGATTTTCCCACTCTGCTGCCACTCCTTATGGATGGGACCAGTCCCTGAGGCCTCCTTGAGCTCAGGAAGGACTGACAGAGTCAATCATGTGAGGAGAGGCTGAAGGAGCTGGGAAAGGGGGATCACGGGGGCCCTTGTGGTTCTGCACAACTCCCTGACAGGAGGGGACAGCTGGGAGGAGTCAGACCCTGTGCACATCAGTGGGAGTACAAAATAAAAGTTTCTTTATAGGCCCTTGGAGGGACAGACCCTAAGAGATATACCCCTGAGGTTAGGGTGAGGAAAAAGGCTTCTCCCAAGATGCTTCACTTCATTATTCAGATGTCCCCCAGTTCTGTTCCCCTGGTTGGCCCGTTGGCCTCCCCGCCCCTTTTCTCTCCTTGTATGCCCTGGTTGGTCACTGTAACCTCGCCCTTCACCCTGGCACCTTCCATTGGCTCCTTCCCCTGTGCCCTCAGACCATTGGCCCCTGAGGCTTTGCTCCACCTCCACTTTCCTCTATATATACCCTGGACCCTGCTGTGTCTGTCTTTTGTCCGTGGACCTGTTTACATGTGGATGGAATAAACCTTCTCTGTGGAACTGCATGGGAAGACCCTTCCTACTTTTTTCACTGCCTGAAATCACTACTGCTGAAATCACTACTGCTGAAATCACCAGGTTCCTTTACTGGAGACACTTCTGGAAGGTTGTGGCACCTGACCACCCACCCACTGCAGCACCTGGCACCTGAACAGAGACCTCAGTGGAGCGTCCCTGGAGGCACCTCCAGCAGTTCTCTCCTGCTGAAGATAAGTCACATTCAGCGCTGCCACTTCCCCGAAGAGACCCTCTGAGTTTTATCAGAGGCGATCTGAGGGGTGACCAGCAACCTTCTAGGAGAGAAGACCGGTCAACGGACCACCCTGAGATTTTTATTTGACCCAGGGTTTTGGTGAGTTTTGAGATTTTGAGTCACTTTTCTGTCTTTTCTTGTTCTATCTTGGGTGTTGGGAGAAAGATTTGTGGACATGGGAGCAAAACTTAGCCGTCCACAGCGGGAAGTTTATGTTCAAGTTAAGGGAGCCCTTGTTGGGGGAAGTTGTCATTTTTCCAGAAGAAATCTTAAGCGTTTTGTTCAATGGTTATTTAAGTATTTTCCGAATGTTTCGCGTGATTCAGTTCTTTCTGTTTCTTTTTGGGATGAAGTTGGGAGAATGTTATATGTTTTGCAAGTCAAAGGGGATTTTTCAGTTGGGAAATTTTACCCTTTGTTTGGTGTTATTGTAAAATGCCTTGAGGGTATTGGGGAACGTTCGGGAACCCAGTTGAAATCCCCTTCTCCATGGTCCTCCCCCCACATTCCTAAACCCTCTTCCCCATCTCAGGAGAGATCGGGAGACAGATCCTGCCAAGTGGCACAGGGCTGCTACCATGTCCCTGACACCTCCCGATCTCTTCTGTCCCCTTCCCAGGATGGCAGCGGCCATGCTGTCCTGGGCTCTCCCCTAACCCTTCTCCCCATGCCCACCTACCCAGTTCCATCTCCCCCAGCTGGTCCCCAAGATGGCACCGGCAACGTGGCCAGCCCTGCTATTTTGTCCTCCTCTGCTCCAAGTTTTCCTGCCCTTAATCCCCAAAGTGGCCACCCTCCTCCACCCTTTCCTGTGCCTGTCATCGTGTCTGAGCCCTCCTCCCCTGCATTGGTGGGTGTGTCTGCATCGGGACCTCTCCTCTCCATTGGGAATCCCCTTCCTGTCCTGGACCCTGCTTCCTCCTCCTTCAGCTCCACCCCTTCCACCAGTGGCTCTGCTCCTGGCAGCCAACCCACTTCCAGTTCCCACGCTACTGGGACTGGAAGGGGTCATGATGGTAACCAGAAGGATGCCACATTGGCGTCCACTGCCTCGTGTCATCAGGCAAATATGGTTCGCCAGAAATCCTGTGCCTCGACCAGACACTCTCCTTCCCCTCTGGGGGAAGAGAGCAGTGATTCTTCTGATTCTGATTCTGGATATGAAGACTTCTGGACCAAGATATTGAGGCAAGCTGCCAGGGATGGAAACTGGGAGCTGGCAGAGAAAATAACATCCTACGCACCCCCAGTTGTTTACAAGAGGGGGAGGGCTGCAAAGTGGGACCCCATCTCATATGGGGAATTAAAAGAGGTCTGTAAGGCCGCAAAGGAATATGGGCGGGGGTCACATTACTTCAAAAGCCTGCTCCAAGTCACCTTCTCTGCCTACACCCTGGTGCCCTATGACATTAAAAATGTCATGTCATGCCTCCTCTCTCCTGCTGAATACGTGCTGTGGGAGAGAAATTGGAAAAGACAACTGAAGGGGCTTCTACAAACATATAGAGGCAATGAGGCAAGGGCAAACTTAAACATCCAAAAATTAAGTGGAGAAGGTGACTTTAAAAAGCCGCAAGACCAGGCACAGGGCCTCCCTGGGCCTGTCCTTGAAGATATAAAAAATGCTGCAAAAACAGCACTTTTAGAAACGCCTGATGATGCCACACCCACTCTAAACTTCACTAACATCCAGCAAGGCGCAGATGAGACATTCATAAAGTTTATCGACAGGTTAAAGAATTCTATTGAAAAACAAATTGAGAATTTGGAAGCTCGGAAGGAACTGTTATGCATGTTTGCCATAGCTAACGCTAATACAGAGTGCAAAGGGATTCTACAAGCTCTCCCTCTTGAGCCCAAACCAACAATCGAACAAATGGTAGAGGTTTGCACAAGGTTGACATCAATGGAATATAGACTTGCCATGGCGGTGTCAAAAGGGATGGCAGAAGCACTTGCAACGGCATTCAAGGACAGAGCAAAGTGCTACAACTGCGGGGAGTCAGGACACTTCATTAGAGACTGTCCCGAACACAGGACATTTCAAGACCATCAACCTACAAACCAGTGGCCACGTCATCAACGCCCTTACCAGCTGCGCCGGGGAAACTACCGGCAGATCGCGGGACGGCCCCGCACGAGGACACCAAATGCCAGGCCGTTCTGCCCTGCCCTCCCTGCCATCCCGGAGACTCAGCCCGCAGGAGGACCACCATCAACTGCTCCTGTGATGATCAGGAGCTCCGAGTCTCCGAGATGGTCCAACAGCTTCAGGTGGGAAGCCAGCACCAGCTGGTGAGTGTGTTGTCAGTTCAATTTGATGATGAATGTACATTTAAGATTCCCACAGGAAAATGTGGGCCACCACCCCCTGTTCTGAAGCTGTTCCTTTTATTTAATAAAGAAGGGGGAGTGAGGGAGAGGAGGAAAGGAAAGGAAGCCCCCTGAAAATAACAACTTTTTTCCTCAAAATTAATAGCTTTTGTTTAAACCCTAACAGAAGCACCCTCCTCAACAACTTATACCCCAAATGATGGTAAACATCACTTACCTTGGCACTGTCCTCTTGGTCTTCTGGATTCTTCTGACATCACCAGACGTGGATGCATGGCTTGTAGCACAGCCCAAGGAGAACATCTGGGTAGAGTTTGATGGGCTGTGCTGTTTCAATCTCACCACACACAGTGGGAGCATCCACACCCACATCCAGGAGATTCAGGAGCAGGTGAAAGAACTGAAAACCAAGAAGAACCCTCCATGGTTTGAAGATTTACTTAGACACTGGGGACTGAAGGGGTAGCTCACCTCCCTTCTCAAAAACATCCTTTGGGTGCTTTTGCTTGTTTTTATTGTTCTGTCTAGTCTCTGTTGTTTAAAACAATTGATTTTAAAGCCCTTGGGAGAAGCCTTTTTAATTAATAAAGAGGGGGAAGTTGTGGAGGCTGGTGGGAGTACAAAATAAGAATTTCCTGTGTTACCTTGGAGGGACAGACCCTAAGAGATATACCCCTGAGGTTAGGGTGAGGAAAAAGGCTTCTCCCAAGATGCTTCACTTCATTATTCAGATGTCCCCCAGTTCTGTTCCCCTGGTTGGCCCGTTGGCCTCCCCGCCCCTTTTCTCTCCTTGTATGCCCTGGTTGGTCACTGTAACCTCGCCCTTCACCCTGGCACCTTCCATTGGCTCCTTCCCCTGTGCCCTCAGACCATTGGCCCCTGAGGCTTTGCTCCGCCTCCACTTTCCTCTATATATACCCTGGACCCTGCTATGTCCACCTTTTGTCCCTGGACCTGTTCACGTGTGGTTGGAATAAACCTTTTCTGTGGAGCTCCATAGGAAGACCCTTCCTGCTTCTCCCATTGCCTGGAATCACTACTGCTGAAATCACTGTTGGCTGTCTGTGGGTCTGTGATTGTGTTGTGTGTGCCTGTGACATGGAGCAGCTTCCTTTACTGGAGACACTTCTGGAAGGTTGCATCACCTGACCATCCACCTGCCACAACAGGGCTCTGCTCCCAGGAACAGGAACAGGAGGAGAGGGAACAGCTTCAGGCTGGGCCAGGGGAGGCTCTGAGTGGACATCAGCAGGAATTTCCCTATGGAAAGGGTGCTCAGCCCTTGGCAGAGGCTGCCCAGGGAGGTTTGGAGTGCCCATCCCTGGAGGTGTCCAGGGAATGTCTGGACATGGCACTCAGAGCTCTGGGCTGGGGACAAGGTGGGGTCAGTCCCAGGTTGGGCTGGATGATCTTGGATGTCTTTTCCATCCCAAATGATCTGGGAATGTGACTTAGGCCTTGTCAAGGATCCTGTTACACCCAGCAGAGGTGGTGCTGACCCCCCACCCCCAGGCTGTCACTCACTGTGGCCATTCTCAGCCCGAACATCCTGGCTGGAGACCACAAGCCCCGTGTCACAGAGCCCTTTTGCTGCATTTCCTCCACGGGTGTTCAACACAGCCCTGGGGAAATCACGAAGCACCACGTTGAGAGGAGCTGTGCATCTCTCCCAGACCTTTCCACCCCTCTGACTTACAGGTACCTTCCTGTTCCAGGTAAGTCAATTATCATCAACCCAGGCCAATAAAGGCCTGGAAATCCTGGTGCTGTTTCTCCAGCCTGAAACATTCCCTCTCTGAGGAGGTTTTGACCAGGGAAAATCGTAACTGGCGGCTTGCTTGTCAGCCAGCTGCTGTCATTTGTAGCTTGCTGCACACTCCACTGGGTTTGTTTCATCTACGTGTGGTACAACCCACCCTAGAAAGCCAAAGGTAAAATTGGTGTTTGGGAAAAAAAAATATATGTATATGAAGGGTTTATTTTAGAGCAATTTGGTTGCAGAGGAAAACAGCCATGTAGCCATTTTGGCTGTTATTATCTGTAGTAATATGACAATATGAAAGCATAAAAATAACACTTAAGAAAATGTGATATAAGGAAAAGAAAGAGGGAAAGGATAAGAGGAGAAAGATCTCACCACCCACAGGTCTCATGATGAAACTTGGTTGTTGCAGTCTTAGTGTCTGTTGGTCCAAGTGGTGGTCACAGAGTGGATCCACCAGGTGATGAGGGGAAATCCCGAGGAAGTGGTGGGAGAAATGCACAGAACACAAAATCTGGGTTTATATTCACTCAGGCTCAGGTGGGGAGTTTCACCCTGGATGGTGGAATGTTGTGGGTCACGGGACACTTTGTGACCTTTTGGCACCTTCAAAGACGGTGCAGCTGCCTTTTATATCGGCACAGTTCAGTCCACTATGGCCCACTATGGCCAAGGTGAACACCTTGGGGCTACCTGTGAATGTCCTGGTGTTCTAGGGCAGGGGAGTTATCCCGTGAGTTCCCTTGAGCAGGGACAAAGAGGCAGGGCCCTGTCCAGACCTGATAAAGGGTCCCTTATCAGTCTGTAGCATGAGCTGGGCTGTGCTCCTTTGCACATCCTAACTTGCCCCCAGAATGTTTGAGCTGGCAGCATCACAGTCTCTCTTCCAATACCCTTGTGGATCCATTCTTCTTCCCAGACCTGGGATAACTGGACTAAAGTACCACCTGTGTCTTATCCCAGGTTCAAGATCCAACATTCCCCTTAGTAGGGGTGTTTGGGGAGGGGCGGCTCTGGTGGTCACAGATGGACAGCAGGTCCTTTGCAGTTTGCTACAGTGGGCAAAAGCCCTTTGATGACTTTAGCAATGTCTAAGCCACAAACCACTTTAGCCTCTCACAACACGTCAAGAAAACAATCACAGGATCACTAAGGCTGGAAAAGCTGCTAGCTGGAAAAGATCACCAAGCCCAACCATCAACCCAGCACTGTGTTCAGCAGTAACCCGTGTCCTCAGGAGGGACACCCAGGCTGCTGGATTTCCTGTTTCCCTGCTAATTAGCTGCAGCTGTCCTGCTCTGATGACGCAGGGATGTGGTTTGCAGCACCAGTTTGTTCTGAGCTGTGCACCCACGTCTCCTCCTCAGCCTTCTCTTGTGTTCTCGCTTCCCCACCACCCACCAGGAAGTCTCTGGTCACAGCAGCTCGCAGCTCTTTCCTCCAGTCATCAGCCTTCTAAAGCCAGAGAACTCTTGCAACCTCTGTATTCAGCATGTCCAGCTAAGAAATTAATTTTAAAAACCAAAATATTAGATTTTTGTATGATATATTTACCACACAGGGCTTTTAGGGACAGGTGTTTCCGAGCACTGAAGTAGGAACTCCTTAACCTGGTTAAGGATGGTTAAAAGTGAGCAAGGCCATTTTTACATCTGTGGTAAACTGGAGCTACAATGGGTTCAAAACTCCAGGTTCCAGTATCCAAAATTTACTGGAATATTTACTAAATAATAATTTTGTTTTCTCTTTAACAAAAATTCTCATTTCAGCATGATGCCACTGAACACCAGGTGGTGACCAGTGAAGTGCAAAGGACAAAGACTCTGCTTTCCAGTGGATCTCAAAAGTTGCCATTCACTTCTTTGACAGCAAATGAAAAAAAACCCCCAACAATCCCAAAATGAGAAATGAAACACTTCCCCCCCCCCCCCCCCCCNCCCCCCCCCCCCCCCCCCCCTTTTTCCTTTTACCTCTCAGCTGAATTTTGCCTGTAATTCCATCTCCCTGGTAGTTAATAAAGACCAAAAGACATCTCTAAGGAAAAGTTTGGCCCTCACAAGGCTGGATTTGCTGAAAAGTGCTGCGTGCTGTGCCATCACTGCTGTGCACGTGACTCCACAGAAAGTCCCCACAGCTGCAGGGTGGCAGTTGCAGCTCTTTCTGCTTTATCCCAGCCTGTAAGGCTTTGGTTCTCAGATGGGCTTCTCTGGGGTGCAGGGTTTAAGCTGAGTTTATGATGAATAAATCCTGCCCTGCCCAAATCCGCCGAGAGTTTTGTGAGGTGAATCTGCAAGCTGGGGATGCCCTTTTTTATGGCACAGGGAACTCAGTGGTGTTCCGTGTGCCAGGCCTTGCAGGGAGTTAAATTTTTGTAGTGTTGGGGTTTCCTGTGCTCTGCTGCCACTGTTGGCTCACGTTTCCTGCAGGAAGTTGTGCACCAGAGCCCCGCTGTTGAAAATACAGGAGATGTTGGTGTGTGTGTGTTTGTGGGTGGGGAGAGTCACAGGGCTGTTCTGTGATGGGAGTGGTAGAGATAAATATAAATAAAACAAAATAGAAATGGTTTAATAAAAGATATTACTCACCACATTTGGAATGAGGGTGTTTCAAGCTGTGTGTGAGCAGTTTCCTGTCCTTTCCCTTCCCTCCAGCCAGCATTTCTGGATTGCCAGGTGTCTCCTTCCACATTATTTCACCTAAGGAAAAGCACAGTGGATCTTTGGATGTGTAAGAAAGGCTTGAGAAGGGGCAGGGATCCTTTTGTCCCAGTTCTCATTTGAAGAGCTGCCCTGGCTGTTACTTCCCAGCTCCAGGGGAGGATGGAAAGCTGAGATACCTTTTCCTTATAGAAGGTATCTCCACAACAAAGAGGCTCCCATGGAGAATTTTTAAAGAAAAGCTTCCTTGCAAGAGGCTTTTTAGATGTTGGCACTAAATAGTGTCAGCAGAGGGGAATAAAATAAAGTTTTCAGTGGGTTAACTCCTCTCTCCTTCATTATCTTTCACTGTCCTCGCCTGGTGCCATTTCAAGAACCAAAAACCTCAATTTTACTGTCTTTTTATAAGGTTCTGTTTTGCACACTTTCTGTATTATTTTTTTAATGACATGAGCTGGTTTTTTCTCTCTTTTGCCTTTGTAACTGTCATGCAGAGGAGCAAAAGGAATGAAATTGTAGAACTCACAGGAATGGCTGTTGGGCAGGTACCAGGACCCCCTCAGGTACCGAGGTCTCCCGGGTCGAACGCTGGGATGGGTTTGTTACATCCTGGTGTGTTACCCACTCTGTAATTTTCCAGTGCTTTTCTGGGGGTATTCAGGGAATTCAGGAGTCCTGCTTCTTTTGGTGTCCCCTTAGAGGAACCTTTGAGGTCCTTCCCACCTCCAAAGCCTCAGACCATAAAAGGATCCTGGGGAGAAAACACCTTGTTCCTTGATTTCTTTTCTCTCTCTTTTTTTGGTTTGTTTGTTTAGGCTCCACAAAATTTTGTTTAAAAATATTTAATTACTTTAAAATAAAATAGAGGCCTTTAAAATTGCTGTGTTCCTTTTAGGTTATTGCCACATGATTTCAGGAGAAACAATCAAAAGGAATTTTTAAATTTAAAGTCTGATACCTTCACAACTAAGCTAAAGTAAACCAAGTGTGAAATCTTCTTTATGCAAAAAAAAAGTGTCAGCATTTGTCTTCGAGCTGTAACTGGCACTGAAAGACAGAAATGTGTAAGAAAAATGAAGGAAATATTTAATGGAACCCATGGCTGCAGTGGAGTCCTGGGAATGGCCACAATCCTGTGGCCATGAAGGGAGCAGTTTGCCCTTTGGTGGAAAATTCAGGAAATTCCTGATGTAAATGTTCAAAAGTTCACCTGCATTTACTGCTGAATGTTGGAGTATTTTTAATAGCTGAAAATACAGGGATAGGCCAAGTGCTCCTACAATCCTACAGGAAATGTCAGCAGGGGGACGGCAGCACACGGATAATTGAAGAAAGCAAAAATGCTTAAAGCTGTTTGGTACAAGCCAAAAATTGCATTGGACTTTAGAATTTAATTTTTTTTCTCTGTCTCTCAGGATGATTCAAGTAGGTCATGCAACTCTTGGAGGCACTTTGCCCACATCATTAAATAGGAAGTGCCTGTTCTGTGAAGGATGGAGATAATCAGCCTGGAGTAAGAGTTTTCTGTGCAGACTGAGATGTTAAATCAGAAGTTACAACAGTGACCTTTGAGTTAAATTTGTATTAGTGAAGCAATTAAATCACAATGATTGTTGCAGTTGGGGTTTCCTGGAGTTTTCTCAGTGCTGATAGGGCCAACACACCTGAAAGGGGCTTTAAATGTGGATTATCTCACCCTGCTTTGCACTTTCGTGGCACAGCTGTGGGTGCTGAGCTGGTCATGCTGGGATCTCCCTAGGGATAAAAGGGAGATGGCAAACAGGCACGTGAATTATGGCCACTTCCAAAAAACTCTGATGTTTCTTTGCCACATTTGTGGCAAAATGCTCATTCCTTAAACTAAGTCATTCCTGAAAAAATTTATTTGCTTTCTAAGACTTTTTTTTTCTCTTTTAGTCTGAAGAAAGGAGGTTTGTAGAATAAATCTGCCCCCACGTGCTCATGTGATGGCATGGATTGCTCCCACAGTGGGTGACACGGCACTCTGTGTGCTGAAGGCACGGTGACAACAGTGACAATGGCTTGGGTTGCCCAGGGGGCAGCAGGAATGATCTGCCTCCTTTGGTATTTACACAAAACCTGATCTGGGACAGTTCCTAAGGGTTTCTTACGGCAGTTCAAAATGTTACAGAGCCACACCGACCTTGCTGGAACTGTAACATTTCTGTCTGGAGGGAATTCCTGCCCTGTGAGGTTTGCTCGTGATGGCTCTGTGAGTTTCCCACCCTGGGTTTGAGGAATCCCTCACTGGAGGTGCTTGGGGAGCAGCGACTGGGAGCACTTTGCTTGTGCAAAATGGAATTATTTTCACCAGAGAAAGGCAGGGGCCTGCTGGGGACAATGATTTCCTGTCTGTGGGGTTTGATTGGGTTGTCAGATTTTATCAAGCCACCAAGGCAGGGAGCACACAGGGAAACAGGTGTCTTCTGCTGGGTTGTGCTGGAGCTTTCCAAGCTCTTGGTCTTACTCCAGTTGTAACCATCGAGTCTGGCGTGGGGTACAACTCCTCTCAAATGACATGGCCTGAGACAGGTCCTTGAAAGCTTCTGTCACCTGCTGTTTTGGCTCCTGAGATAGTTTATCAGGAAGGACTTCCTGAAATGAGATACAATATTTGAGGGAGTACCTCATAATTAATTACAGCTTGCCCTTTGGGAGCTGTCCCAGGAGTAGCTCTGTTTTCTTAGAAATCTGCACACTTCTATCAATTCCTCATCCTTTCCCACTGTCTTACTCACATGCTCTGCACAGTTTCTGTTCCCATCACCAGAAAAGCAGACAGCAGAGTAGGAAACACTTCCAGCTCTTACACTGGCAGCTGATATTTTGCTTTTCTCCCCTAGAACCACAGCTGGGGTCTCTCAGAATGCTTCAGCAGGTCTTAAAAGTTCTCTCCTACAAGCTGCTTCAGGAGAGGAGATGGAAGGAGATGTTTGTGGGATTCACACTGGTGACCTCCTGGGAGTGCCTCTGGTGATGTCCCCAGTGTCCCTTGGCATGTCCCAGGGTCCTCCAGCTCTCAGGTGGCTCCAGGACTGTTCCAATTCCCGTGGAATTCATGTGGCAGAGCTGTGCCAATCCTGAGCTCAGCTGAACCCACTGATCATCCATGAAGTGAGTGTTGTTACATCCCTGTTCCCTTGAAATCCCTCCTTTCAGCTCTTTGGGGTAACAGAGCGCACTGCTTCCACCCTTTTACATTTTTACATATTTTAAACCTGTTACTCTTGTTGCTTTGCTCCCTTCCCCACACTGCTGCCCTTCCATCAGCACAAGGTGACAACTGACACCTCCAACCTGCAGTTCTCCTTCCACGTGTTGCTAAACCGGGACTCAGGGGATTGATCTTTCCCAAATCTAAATGCCTGCATCAATGCAGGGACCAATAATCTTGATTAACACAGTGAGAGCAGCTCAGGAGGGGATTTCTCTGATTAAATGTGTGCAGGGGCTTAGAGCAGCCCTGGGTGTCTTGTTTAGGTACAGGCACATTGGTGAGCTCAATCTCCAATTTATAAGATTTTGCTGAGAAAGCAAATTAAAGTTTAGCATGGCTGCAGAAAGGTAAGTTCCTCACACGGGCAATCAGCACGGCTTAGCCCTCAGGAATTTGGGCTAAAGGCCGTAGAAAGGGGCGTGAGAAAATGGAAAAAAACTCTGACTCCGGTGCGTTGGGTAAAACTGTGTGGGATAATCTCGGTGTCTAAAGGGAAACCAGCCAGCCTGTGCCTTTGGGGCACCTCAGAGCACAAAAACGCGGTGCCTGCGAGGCGGGGGAGCGGGGCAGAGCCGGGGAGTTC
>VZSE01010379.1:0-32050 GCA_013398275.1 Promerops cafer
TTGGGACTAGTTTGGGATTGATTTAGGACTGGTTTGGGATGGGTTTGGAATTGGTTTCGGGTTGGATTGGGATTGGTTTAGGACTGGTTTGGGACTACCCCTGCCAAGGCCTGAGCCCCCTTTCCATGGGGAAATTGCTCCTGGTGTCCAAGCTGAGCCTGCCCTGGCCCAGCCTGAGGCCGTTCCCTCTGCTCCTGTCCCTGTTCCCTGGAGCAGAGCCCGACCCCCCCGGCTGTCCCCTCCTGGCAGGGAGTTGTGCAGAGCCACAAGGGCCCCCCTGAGCCTCCTTTTCTCCAGGCTGAGCCCCTTCCCAGCTCCCTCAGCCCCTCCTGGGGCTCCAGCCCCTTCCCAGCTCTGTTCCCAGCCCCTCCAGGTCCCTCCTGCATTCAGCAGGAAAATCCTGGGTGCTCTTTGGACATGAACCCATGAACCCTGTTATGGGATATGTGAATTAGGACCATTCATGTCCCTCTTTCTGAGGGACCCATTTCCTATTTTATCCCATGTTTTGGGGGGTGGCAGGAGCTGCTGTTGTCCCGTTTTTTGGGGGTGGCAGGAGCAGGACTGGAGCATGGTTGTCCCAGCACTGGAGCTGTCTCAGCACCCAGATTTATTTATAAACCTCTCCACAGCTGCCTCTCAACTGCAGGTACTATTTGCCTCATAATTGATAGTTTCTAATAGAGACTTTTTAACTTTTTTTTGTTGTTTTAATAGGAGGTGGAGTGGGGGTTGCAATTTGTTGAGCCCAGCCAGCTCCCAGACCAAGAGTTGGATATTTTGGGAAGCTAGTAACAGCAAACACCGGAATGGAGGTGAGGGGATCAAACTGGAGCAGTCCTGGCACTGAGCAAACACTTGTGCCAGGGCAAAAAAGGGATATTTGTGCCCTGAGGGATGATAAATCCCTGTGGAGAAAGGGAAACCTTGGGATGTGTTCCAGCCTTTTTGACTGTCCATAGCCCAGTTTGTCCCCTGGGCTCTGAGAGGCTCCAAGAGTAAAATTTCAGGACACTGGAGAGCCAGAGGAGCTGTGCAGCCAACCCATGGCCTGAAATGTCCCATTCCATGGCCATTCCCAAAGGCCTGAGCAGCTGGAATGCCAGGACTTGAGTCTTGTTTCCCAAAGAATCCAATAATGAAGCTCCTCAGCCTTTCCTCAGGTTTTCTGAGGGTAGAAAATGAGGAGTTTTCTGCTCCTAAATCCTCTGGGCTTCTTGTTTGTGGAGTTTGGGGATACACAGCCTTGGGAAAAGGATTCAAACAACAACTGGCAGCTCTGGCTCGGGAAGGTTTGCTCGGCCAACAAATGGGGAAGATCTTGGGAATGTCCTCAAGCCCTCCCTTTTGCTGATCTTTTCTCATCCATGGGGGAATGTTGCACTCTGGAGGTTTCTCCAACAGCCTGCACCATCAAAGAATCCCACTGCCCTGACCCCAGGAAGTTTGAGCACACAAGGATTTTCTCCCTGAATCCAGAGTGCACCAAAATCCCCTTTGTTGGCAGTGGGAGCATAAAGAATTCCAGGATCTTCTGTTTCAGTGCCACTCTGGAAATCCTCTTGGGCCTGGGAGCTGCAGGAAGAGCTGGGCACCAGCAGCCAGGGATGTGTTGCTTGGGAAATCATCCAGGGAAGGATGGGAATGGCAGAAGTCAGCCTGGTCATGGGCTCCTGCAGCTGGATCTGGGATTTGATCCCTGAAGCTCATCCCTGTCCCTTGGTGGGATCAGCTCTCTTTGCTGAGGTGGAAGGAAGGAAGAGTTTGGGATTTCAGCCAGGGCTGTGGGAGGCAGGAGTTTCTCTTGGGATGTGACCAGGTTATTTCTGCCCAAAGAGTCGCCCGGGATGTGCCCAGCACTGCCAGGATCTCCATTCCCTCGCGGAATCACAAACTGGTTTGGGTGGGGAGGGATTTTAGGGATCATCCCATCCCCCCCCTGCCATGGCAGGGACACCTCCCACTGTCCCAGGCTGCTCCAGCCCCAATGTCCAGCCTGGCCTTGGGCACTGCCAGGGATCCAGGGGCAGCCCCAGCTGCTCTGGGCACCCTGTGCCAGGGCCTGCCCACCCTCAGGATAAAGAATTCCTAATTCCCAATATCCCATTGAAGTCTCCTCCCTGTCAGTTTGAATCCATTCCACTTTTCAGGCTCCTTCCAGGTTCTGGAAAGCTGCAATTTTAGACAAACCCCACCAGCTATTTTCAACTTACAGCCTGGAAGCACAAGCTTAAAAATCATCAGCATTGTTTAAAATATGAGGGGTTTTCATTGACTTTTGGGATTTTATGATTCACTTCTCTCCAACTTGGGTGCTGGCAGGATTTTCCCGGAACATCCCACTGAAGATCCCTTGGCAAAACACAAACTCCAGCAAATGAGGTGCTGGATAAGGAGGCACCACTCGTGGAAGAGGGGACTTGGCACTGACGGATTCCACTCCTGAAGTATCCCAGGTTGCTTTTTAAAGGGTGTTCTCCTGGGAGGGCTTTAATCCCTGCTGGGGTTGGGTTGTGCTTGGGCTGCCAAGTCGGGCGTGTGTGGAGGGTGCTGCTGGCACGGAGGGAATCTGGCTTAGGAAAATCCTGAGAGGAGTTTTGTGGGATGGTGAGATCCCACTGAATCTGTAAGAGGCCCCTGGCTGAGTTTTGTAGGAACAGAGGAGTTGTGGATGCTCAGGGAAGCTGTGGCTGCTCCCTGCAAGTGTCCAAGGTCGGGTTGGACAGAGCTTGGAGCAGCCTGGGGTAGTGGAAGGTGTCAGGGATGGGACAGGATGATTTAAATTCCCTCCCTACCCAAAGCATTCCATAATTCCATGTATCCTGACAGTACAATGCACTTTATCCCAAGAGGAATCCCTCAGCCACCTCAGCAGGGTTTCAGAGTTGGGAATTCTGCTGGTGAAGACTCACACGAAGCTTCTCTGGTGGAGACATGTCCAAATTCCTTGGGGAATGTCCAGCTCCTGCTGGGCTCTCCAGAGCCTGTGGTGATGAGCTGTGTTGGACCCTGGTCAGTGAGAATTTCAGCTCTCTGTGCTGAGGGCACTGCCCCTCAGGAAAGCACTGCATCTGACCTGAGGCCCTGGAGAAGCTTCCAGAATTGAGTGATGGCACTGGGATTGTGGCTGTGGAGTTTGAATAGAAGTGTGTGACAGCACAGGGTGCAAAACTTGGGGTTTAAGGGTTTAGAATATAATATATATATAAGGCAAGATGGAGGNCCGAGTCTAACCAGGAGAAAAGAAGATAAAACCACCACAGAGCTGAGCTCAGCTCAGTTTTGCGCTGAGGGCAGATGTGAAGGTCACAGGCAGGGAGGAGAAGGCTTTCATTTGGGTTTTCCCTCCCCAGTTCCCCTAGGAAGCAGCAGAGGAGGCTCGTGGCACACTCAGTGTCCTTGCAGCCTGGCTGTTGCCCGATTCTGGGTGACAAGCAGGATGACAATGCCACTGGGTCTGCCCCATCTCTGGGCACTGGGAGAGACAGGAGGGAGCCAGGAGCAGGATGCTCATTATCCTAATGATGCACAAGCAGCATTCCCACTCTTCTGCTCAGGGAATGTTGGGAATGAAATATTCCCATTCCTTAAAAGGATGAGGGGATTTAGGAGCGCTCCTGGCATGGGCATGAAGGATCCTCCAAGTTGCTCACTCTGAGAGTAGGATACTCCCAGTTGTCCCAGCCCCTGGAAAGAGCAGAGAGTTTGCTTTGATAATCCCTGGAATCCCCTATAAATAATTCCCTGCCCTCTACTGAGCAAAAACAATTCCAGAAGAGCTGCACGCAGCCCAAAGGGGAAGAGAAGCAAAACCAAAACTGACCTGGTGCACCTGGTGCTGCTCAGATCCCTCCCCGTGCAGTTTGGGATTGCTGCCGGGGGCAGCAGGACGATCCTCAGGAAGGCAAAGCTGCAGAATCTTGGGCTGGAAAAGGAGGTTTCCAAGAAACTCCAGAGCCAAAGGCTTTGTTTGTTCTGCAGGACATGGGCAGAGCTGGAGGTGGGAGTTGGGTGTGTTGGGTCATGCCCAGCTCCATCCTTTGGGGTGTCCAAGGCCAGGTTGGACACTGGGGCTCGGAGCAGCCTGGGACAGTGGAAGGTGATGGAACAAGATGAGTTTAAGGCTCCTTCCAGCCCGAACCATTCCATGAGCCCCTGACTTTCCCTTCTTTTTGTGTCCTATTAACCTGTCTTCATCTCAGCCCACAAGTTTTCCCTTTTCTCCAGTTCTCTCCCCATCCCCATGCCCCTGTGCCTGGGTGGGCTTTGGCTGCCAGGTTAAACCACCAGGTCCTCTTTGGTGCCCAACGTGCTGCTCCAAGGGCTGAGACCACGGAACCCCAGAATCCCAGAATGATCAGCTTTGGAATGGCCCTCTGGAGATCACCCAGTCCAACGCCCTGCCCAGGCAGGGTCACCCTGAGCACCTGACACAGGAACACGTCCAGGTGGGTTTGGGATGTCTCCAGGGAGGGAGAATCCATCACCTCCCTGGGCAGCTGTTCCAGGGCTCCATGGAAAGAGATTCTTCCTCTCTTTGGGGTGGAATTTGTTGTGGTTTTGTTTCATGGCCACTGCTCCTTGTCCTGTCACTGGCACCACTGGAAATACAACAAAATTCTGACTAGAATGTGTTAAAACAGATTAATTAAGAGCATTTTTTGCATCAGTTTCGTAGTCTCTGGTCACAATGGTGATATATTTGTGCTCAGAGCTGTGGTGGTCCCTGACCTGCTCCAGGTGACCTCCCTGGCCGTGGTTGTCCCCTCTGTGGGCTGGGTGAAGGTTCTCGGTGTAACAACACTGGTTTGTGAGGTGAGAAAATTCCTGGTGGTGGGACTAACCCAGAGCTCCACCCTCATCTCTGTGTGCTGGGAGCCATCCCTTGGAATGACAGAACCACAGAATTCCAGAGTGGGTTGGGTTGGAGGGACCTCAAAGCCCACCCAGAGCCCCCCCTGCCATGGCAGGGACACCTCCCACTGTCCCAGGCTGCTCCAGCCCCAGTGTCCAGCCTGGCCTTGGGCACTGCCAGGGATCCAGGGGCAGCCCCAGCTGCTCTGGGAATCCATCCCAGCCCCTCCCAGGGAACAATTCCTAATTCCCAAAATCCCATCCAGCCCTGCCTTCCTTAATCTTAAACCCTTCCCTGTCCTGTCCCTCCATCCCTTGTCCCAAGTTCATCTCCAGCGCTCCTGGATCCCTTTAGGTGCTGATTCCCCCAGTTTCTCTGCTGGGAGGGTGAATCAGTGCTGAGAAATCCAGCATTTCTCCCTGTGGAGGATTTTCTGCTCCTCAGCCTCCGCTGACTCTGAGTAATCCAACTGGGAGAGGGTTGTAAATCCCAGCATCCCAATCCCCGCTGCCCGGGACATTCCTGCCGACCTCGGGGAGCTCTAAAAACAGCTGTGGTCTAAAACCCCTCCTTAATTGCACTGTGAGGAGCACGAGCCCCCTCCCAGGGTTATTCTGGTGGGAATTACACAGTCCCTAAATGCTGGCATTTAGGAAAGGACAATAGCGGTGTTCCTCATGTGAGAATCCACAGAAATGCGATGGCTTCTTTCGAGGAGAAGTGTGGCCAAACCACAGGGCCCAGCTGGGCTCCCACGGCAGGGGGGTTGACCAGAAGTATTTGCTGAGGGATTTTTGGGAGGATGAAATCAAGTCCAGGGGTTCACCAAGGTGCCTCGCTCCTGCAGACACGTGCAGGGCTTTGTTCTCACAGAATCCCAAATCCCTGGGGCTGGAAAAGCCCTCCCAGCCCATGGAGTCCCAGCTGTGCCCCATGCCCACCCTGTCCCCAGCCCAGAGCTCTGAGTGCCACCTCCAGGTGCCACCTGCAGGGATGGGCACTCCAAAGCTCCCTGGGCAGCCCCTGCCAAGGCCTGAGCCCCCTTTCCATGGGGAAATTGCTCCTGGTGTCCAAGCTGAGCCTGCCCTGGCCCAGCCTGAGGCCGTTCCCTCTGCTCCTGTCCCTGTTCCCTGGAGCAGAGCCCGACCCCCCCGGCTGTCCCCTCCTGGCAGGGAGTTGTGCAGAGCCACAAGGGCCCCCCTGAGCCTCCTTTTCTCCAGGCTGAGCCCCTTCCCAGCTCCCTCAGCCCCTGCTGGGGCTCCAGCCCCTTCCCAGCTCCATTCCCTGCCCTGGACACGCTCCAGCCCCTCCAGGGCTCTCCTGCAGGAGCCACAACTGGACCCTCCTGTCAGGGAGTTGAAGTTTTTTTTTCCGTGTCTTTGATTTTTCCTTGGATCAGGGGTGAACCTGTGCTCACTTTGCTTTCCCTGTTGATTTCACTCCAGCTCAACAGCTCACTCGATTCCATCCAGCTCCAACAAGCAGAGCTTTGTGCAGAGTTCTCCTGAAAGATTCTGAGCAAACACTCCTTGGAAAAGAATGAGAAAGCAACCCATGGCAGAGAGAAGACTTTCCAGGTGGCCAATTCACTTCAACGAGTTTTCTGCTCTTTTTGTCCCTTATTTGAAAATACCTCGTGGGCTGGTTTGGGAGCCTTCAGGAGTTTCAGGAAGGCTGCAGTGATTTAGGGGAGGTTAGGGAGGGATGAAGACTTTCTCTGAGTTCAGATAAAGTTTTGTTTGTGACATCTCTGAAAGTGCTGGCCCTGCCCGGGAGCTCAGACAGGACTGAGATGGAAATGCCTGGATCCTCTTTTGTCCCTTGGCCAGTTCTTTGGAGGTTTTTCTCCATTGCTTTTATTTTATTTATTTTAATTGGTACAAAGAAGTTCAATTTTAGTTTTTAATTTGAGCCTCATTGTCAGGAACCAAACCAATCCTCTTCCTATGACAGGAAACTGCACTTTGGATGTATTTTCACTTTGCTTTCAAGCTGCATCAGGTGTCTCCTATCATTAAATTAATTTCCACCTATTCTTCTTCACTCCTCTCATCTCTCCATCAGTGCATTCCTGAAGCAATTGCAGCTCTTTGGAATTCTTCTCACTGAGTGTTTCTGCAATTGGCCATGCCCAGGGAGCTGCTTGAGGAATGTTCTGCCCCTGGATCTCTGGGGATGAGCCCAGGGGTGCCCAGGTGGGCAGGAAGGCCAAGAATGTCCTGGCCTGGGTGAGGAATTGTGTGTCCAGCAGGAGCAGGGCAGGGATTGTCCCCTGTGCTGGCACCGAGAGGCCCCTCGAGGGCTGTGTCCAGTTGTGGCTCCTGCAGGAGAGCCCTGGAGGGGCTGGAGCGTGTCCAGGGCAGGGAACGGAGCTGGGAAGGGGCTGGAGCCCCAGCAGGGGCTGAGGGAGCTGGGAAGGGGCTCAGCCTGGAGAAAAGGAGGCTCAGGGGGGCCCTTGTGGCTCTGCACAACTCCCTGCCAGGAGGGGACAGCCAGGGGGGTCGGGCTCTGCTGCCCTGTCCCGAGGGAAAGGAGGAGAGGAGATGGCCTCAAATGGCACCAGGGCAGGCTCAGGTTGGAGACTGGGAAAGAAAATGTCCCTGGCAGAGTGGTCAGGCCTTGGGCTGAGCTGCCCAGGGAGGTTTGGAGTCACTGTCTGTGGGAGTGTTCAGGAGGAGTCTGGATGTGGCCCTTGGGGACAGCGTTTGGGGGGATGCTGGTGGGGCTGGGTGATCCTGAAGGTTCCTTCCCCCACCTCAGTGTTTCTGGGATTCTGGGATATTCCCTGCAGAGGTTATGGAGCAGTTCAGGTGGCTCTCAGTTCCCAGTAACCACCACTTTTACTGGAATGTTTTCCTGTGAAATCAGGGCAATATTAAGATACAAACCAGGCATCCTGCAGCCTCCAACGTTTGTGTCCCTCTTGAGACTCTGTGGGGTTCTGCTGTCACTGTCCCTGATCCCATCCCACTCTGGAATCTGCCTGGAGCAGGTTCTCAAAATCCAGCCTTGACCACAGAGCTGCTCCTGGGGATAGAGCTCTTCTCTCNCCTTCCCTCTCTTCCTTCCATTTTTCCTTACAAACCCTTCCTCTTCCAGGTGGGAACAGTGGGAACCATGGAACAGCTTGGGTTGGACAGGGCCTTAAAGATCATCTCATTCCAACCTCCAACACCTTCCACTATCCCAGATTTTTTACTTATTTTTCATTTTACCTCTTTTATCCTCTTTGAGCTGCTGAGGACATCAGTTTGGAAAATCCTGGTGGATCCTGGGAACGTGATGGTGGCCCCACATCCCTGCCCACATCCCAAAGGATGTTTGAGTGCCTGGAAAGCTGCACCTTTATTTTATTATGTAATTTTTTTAAAGCTTAATTAAAAGAGCTGCAGGAGCATTCGGACAGGGTGGGATTTTGGGATGCCTGGAGTGGGACTGGAGTGGGTCCCTTCCATTCAGGATATTCCGGGATTCCATGAAAATCTTTCCCTGCAATTCTGGGATCCCATGAGAATCTTTCCCTACAAATACAGAGTCCCGGACCGGCTGCAGATTGAATCCTCCTGGAGTTTTAAATGATCCCAGAGTATCCCTGAAGGGAAGCCTTGGAGATCAGAGGTGGCTGTTCATGAGGAGTGGCCAGAAGTGTTGCAGAAATGAGGAGAATTTGGAACCATGGATTTTTTTGTCGCTTCCTTCCCTTTGAGGGACACAATTCCCGAGCCAATTCCTATTTTATTGCTGCTCTCCCAGAAGTGGCTGCTCCATCCTCAAAGGGAGAGGCTTGCACCACCCAGGGGAGCCAGATTTGGGACCAAAAATCACTGCAGAATCAAACAGATCGTGGCTCTTTTCCTCCTGCTGCACCTTTTGTGCGAGAAACAACCTCATTTTCCATAATTGTACAGGGGGGTTTTATTTAAAAATTCTTTTTATTCTGTTTTATTTTGTATTTTTTAGGGTTTTCAGCTATTTCTGGGAATTGTTGGGGAAATAACCTTATTTTATATAATTGTAGTGGGGGTTTTGATTTACAAATATATTTTTATCGTGCTTTATTTTGTATTTTTCACAGTTTTCAGCTATTTCTGGGTATTGTATGTGGTGTTGTACACACAGGGTGACACCCAGTTCAAACATCCCATCACTTCCATTTGACTTTTTTTATTTGATTCTCAAATAATTCAGAGTAACTTCTGCTGAGAGCTCACTGAAATATTTCATCTTCCTTTCTTTTCTGTGTCAAAGCACCAAACTATCCTATGAGGGGCAAAAAAAAAAGATGTTTTGATCAGTGTCAGGCAGCAACTGCCCTTGATGCTGTTAAAAATAGCAATTTTGGGTGAAAGAGAAGGAGATTTAAATGATGCTGTGTCATGTTATGACATGCTGGTATTAGTCAGTGCATAATTCCATTGATTAGTCATGAAATAACAGGAAAATAGGAATCAAGAGAATTTTTATAAGATGGGATATAGTTTAAAATTAAGATTGAAAGGTTTAGAATGGACTCTGGGAACAACTGAAGCAATTAAAACCAGGTTTAATTCTTGTTTTCATCAGGATTGGGCATTTCTTGGGAAATTGCAGAAAAACTTTCATGGAATCATGGAAAATCCTGAGTGGGAAGAACCTTTCCCTAAAATCCAACCTAAATCCCTCCTGGCCCAGCTCCAGCCGCTCCCTCTGCTTTAATTGATCCCAAAATTAAAAATGTCAAAACTTTGATGAGAAAAGAAATTCGGAGTTTTGGTCAGCTCTGAAATGATAGTTCGTGGTTGGAACTTCAGGCAAAAGATGATCTTAGGTAATTTTCTATTTCTTGTCCATATTTTATGATTTCATAATGCCCCAAAAAGCTGGGGCGGCCCCTGGATCCCTGGCAGTGCCCAAGGCCAGGCTGGACACTGGGGCTGGAGCAGCCTGGGACAGTGGGAGGTGTCCCTGCCATGGCAGGGGTGGCTCTGGGTGGGCTCTGAGGTCCCTCCCAACCCAAATCCTTCTGGGATTCTGGGATTCTGAGCCTGCAGAGGTTGATGCTGGAAAGGTCCCACATTGCCCTGAGCTCTCCTTTCCCCTGGAATGCTCATGGAGTCGATGGCCCTGCAGCTGCAGCTGTGCCTGATGGGTCAGCTGAGAACCAACCAAACTGGGGGAAAAATCTGTTTGCAGCTGAATTAGAGAAATGTGGAATTATGGATGGGTTGGAAGGGACCTTAAAGCCCATCCAGTGCCACCCCTGCCATGGCAGGGACACCTCCCACTGTCCCAGGCTGCTCCAGCCCCAGTGTCCAGCCTGGCCTTGGGCACTGCCAGGGATCCAGGGGCAGCCCCAGCTGCTCTGGGAATTCCATCCCAGCCCCTTTTTACCCTCACAGGAAAGGATTTTTGCAGGACTCCATTTGAGTGAAGTTCTGGGAAGATCTTGTTCTCTTTTTCCAACTGGTTTAACCTCGAGTTCTGGTGGTGTTTGACTTGGTTCAGCTTCCTGAAAAAAATCCAGAACTCTGCAGCCTCCCAGGCATTGAAACAGGGCCTGGGTTTAATGGGTTTATTTATTTCTGTAAGGACCTGACGTGATTTCACCCAGGCTGAGCAAGGTAAACCTGTGAAGTGGTTTAAACTCAGTGCTGGGCTGGAGCCTAAACCACAATTACTGGCACAGAATCCTGGGATGGGTGAGGCTGGAAGGGCCCACAGTGCTCACCTGGGATTGTCCCCGAGCACAGGGCATGGGAATGGGGAGGTTCTGGAACATCCCCAGGGAGGAGACCCCAGCCCCTCTCTGTGTCTGCCCCAGCTCGGTCCCTGCTGAGAGAAGCTGAGCTGGAACAGAGGCTGGACAGAGCTGGAGAACAAATTTGGGATTTATTAAAAGGAGATCCTCGATGGACACACCTTGGGCAGCACAAGAGCCCAGCCAGGACCACACCCAAGATGAACCAAAATGGTCACAAAATGGACAAAGTGAGGTCTCTCACTTTTAGAAGTGTTGGTCCATTTGCATATTGGAGATAATAGTCCAATTAAAGCTTTAGGTGATGAAGTCCCATCCTTGTTTTCTCTCTCCAGCCCACGTTGTTTGTGCTCTGGGCCTGGAGCTTGTAACAGCTGTCCTTGGACAAGCTGGAAGAGGATTGTTTTGTGTGCCTGCCCCGTGAAGAGAACCCGCCAAGGCCCAACGTGGAGCTCAGAGTGACACACTAGAGCAGCAGAGAGGCTGGAAAATGTAAAAGCTGAAACCTGAGGGGTCGTGCCCAGGGCAGGAGCTGGGCAGGGGAATTGCTGGGCCCAGCCCCTGCCCGGGGCTCTGGGGCCATCGCTGGGCCCTGGAGCAGAGCCTGGGCCTGCTCTGACCTCCCTGCACCCAGGGACACACTGGGACACACTGGGACAGACTGGGACAGACTGGGACAGCCTGGGACAGACTGGGACACACAGGGACACACTGGGACAGACTGGGACACACTGGGACACACTGGGACACACTGGGACACCCAGGGACAGACTGGGACACACAGGGACACACTGGGACAGACAGGGACAGACTGGGACAGACAGGGACACCCAGGGACACCCTGCGACAGACTGGGACAGAGTGGGATAGACTGGGACAGCCTGGGACAGCCAGGGACACCCAGGGACGTTTGGGTTTGGAGCTGGGCAGGATTGCCATTGTTGCTCCAGGCCAGGAGCAGAGCACACCAAGTGAGGATGAAGAGCTTTGCTCCAAACCCTTCTCCTGACCCTAACTGAGGCACAAATGCAGACAAATCCTGCACAGAGCTCCAGTTGATTTGTTTGAATAGTTTGGGCTATTTATTTTTCAAGCTCCACTTCGGCTCTTCTGATCTTCCTCTTCTCTCTTGCTCCCAGTCATTTATCATTCCCTTCATTAGGAGTAGTTTTCCACACATGCCACTGCCTGCTAGGCCAGCCTAAATACCCTCCTGGAGTTCCCCATGGAGCCATCTGTTCTTTCCTTAGGCCTTTTATTAATGAACCCCCCTCAGTGATGTCTTGGGGTGGCCCCAGGTGCCGTTTCTGTTCCCTAATTTCCCTGATTTGTGAGTCTGAACACAGAGTCCCTGTGCAGCTCCCCTCCCTCCCCCTGGAGCAATTGGGCATTTGGGGATGTCTTTGTCAGAGTTGATTATTTAAGCCTTTACTTGTTCCACAAGTGTCATTTCTCCTCTATTGTTCCTGGTCCTCGTTCTCCTTGGCTGGGAAGCCAAGCAGGACAAGCAATTACTGTCAGCTGCAGTGAGGGGCTGAAGGGGCTCCTGAAGTGTTCCAGGAGGTGGAGCAGGGCTGGGACACTTCACCTGGCTGGAGAACCTTGCTCAGGTTCAGATCTGCCCTCACAGCGTAGGGAAGGCAGCTCAGCAGCCAGGAAAAGGCACCTCCGAGGGAATCCCAGAATCCCAGACTGGTTTGGGTTGGGAGGGATTCTAAGGATCACCCAGGGCCACCCCTGCCATGGGCAGGGACACCTTCCACTGTCCCAGGCTGCTTCAAGTCCCATCCAACCCGGCCTTGGAAATGAGAACTTACCCAAGTGCCTTTATTTTCAGTCTAAGGTTGTAGGAGACATTTGGGATTTGCCCTCCTCGGCCGCCCCTCAGCTCAGCCCTTTCCAAGCTCCCTTTCCAGAGGGCACAGATTCCTTTGGAGGTGGATTTGCATATCCCAGCCTGGCATTTGCACTGCACAGTCCCAAGGATGGTTATCTGGGAACAGAGCTGTGACCCCCTTGGTGCTCAGCAACTGGGAGTCCTGGGAAGGGCTGGATTCCTTACTGGAAAATTCTGGTGGTTCTGGCATCTTCCTGCTCACCCTTTGCAGCCTCATACCCAGGATGTGGCAGGTGGATAAAGGCAGCCTGAATTTGGAATCCCAAATTCTAGCATCATATCACAATTGCCTCATCTTCCCCACAGGAAAGATGTGGAACTCTTGGAACAAGCCCAGAGGAGGCCCCGGAGCTGCTCCAGGGCTGGAGCCCCTCTGGAAAGGCTGGCAGAGCTGGGGGTGCTCACCCAGAGAGGAGAAGCTCCAGGGAGAGCTCAGAGCCCCTGGCAGGGCCTGAAGGGGCTCCAGGAGAGCTGGAGAGGGACTGGGGACAAGGCCTGGAGGGACAGGACACAGGGAATGGCTTCAAAGTAGGATTGGATGGGATATTGGGAATTGGGAATTGTTCCCTGGCAGGGTGGGCAGGCCCTGGCACAGGGTGCCCAGAGCAGCTGGGGCTGCCCCTGGATCCCTGGCAGTGCCCCAGGCCAGGCTGGACACTGGGGCTGGAGCAGCCTGGGACAGTGGAAGGTGTCCCTGCCCGTGGATCTGGATGAGCTTTAAGGTCCCTCCCAACCCAAACCATTCCATGATTCTATAATTTTAGGCCTGCCTACAGCAGCGGCTTAACTAAAGGCCTGGTTGTGCTCATGGACGTGGCTGAACTGGACTTTGGGCTGGGGTTTATGGCTGGAAGGCACCGAAAAGACATTCCATGGAATTCTGGGTTTTACCTGACTCGGCAAATTTTCGCTTCCGTTAAAAAAAACAAAACAAAACAAAACAAAACAAAACAAAAAACCAAAAAAACCCCAAAAAACCAACCCTTTTGTCTGGGAACAAAAATGTCCTGGCCATTCCTGGTCCTGGTGAGAGTGCCTGGGGTGGGACTTCAGGAGGAGGCAATTCCTCAGGTGTTTTCCCACTTCTTTCCCTGATTGCAGGGTGAGGGCTTTGGGGAGCTCTGAGGCAGAGGGCAGCCCTGCTCCTGGGGGATTATTTCGGGCTCCCAGCAGGCCAAGGTGGGGATTTTGGCTCCTGCTTTTCTTGCTTGGCCCTCTGTAGGTGCCAGTGTGTGTTTGATCAATTCCTGGGAACGCTGAGACAATCCATCCCAGCTTTCTGGAACTGGGCTCTAATTAAGGCTGGGCAGGCAGAGGTGGAGCAGGCAAGGTGTGATTGTTTGCTCCTTACCCAGCTGGGTGTTCCAAAGGGAATTGCTGCTGCTCCAGGTGCTGCCAGCTCCTCCCCTGATCCCAAAATCCCAAAAATCTCCTCCCTTGATTCCAACTCTTCCATCCTGGCAGGATTTTTCCCCTTGTTCAGTCAGAAAACTGTAACAAGCTCAGGTTTCCCTTCCAGCTGAGCCTTTCCTGAGGCAAAATTGAATTATTGTGTTCATTGCTCCTTTATGGGCTGATAAGGAGCTGTCACAGCACATGGATTAGGCCTTGGACTGCTGGATTTTCCCCTTTTTTTTTTAATTTCCTGAGGAATCTCAAGCCTCACATCCCCTCTTGGGTGTTTTCCCCTAAATGAATGAGGTATCACTTGAGGTTGAAACCTAAACTGCTGCTCCCCTCCCTTACCCCCGAGGAGAGGTTGGACTCAGCTCATCCTCCTGCCTCCAAACCTCAGTGCCTTGGATATTCAATGGCATTCCAGCCTGGACCACACCAGGAGCTCTGTGCTGGGCATCTCAATTCCAGAGCTGGCCACTTCTCCCTTCAGTTCCTCCTGTCATGTGGGCTCTGCGGTGCTGGAGGGCAATGTTTGACCTAAAAAAATGAAGGAATTATTTTCAGATGTCCCCCAAGAGTGGCACTTCCAGCCCCGGAGAAGTGGTGGCATCTTAAAACAATTGATTGGAAGAAGTGGTGGCAGCTTTCCCAGAAACTGCACGCCCTGGCACGGAGCTGGGGGAGGTTTCCTTGCTGAGGAGGAGACTCCGTGTGGGAACTGCCAGGGGACAGTGGGAAGTGGAGCTTGGATGGTTTTCAAGCCCCTGATCCCAGGAAATGAGAACCCCGGGAACTTTCGGGCTCAGGCAGGGAGGAGGGATCAATGGAGGAGGACTGGGAGCTTCCTGAGCTCCCATAATTTGGGTTTTAAGAACTTTTCTGAGCTCTCCTCAGCATGTGCTCCACCAGCCAGGGGTTCTCCTTATCCAAGTGCTTCTTATTTCCATTTTAAGGTGGTAGAAGATATTTGGAACTTGCCCTCCTTGGCTGCCAGCAGCTCAGGACTCTCCCAGTTCCCTTTTCAGAGTGATTTGAATATTCCAGCCTGCACAGTTTCCCAGCTGATTATCTGGGAACAGTACTAGTCGTTGTTGTTATTATTATTATCTTTATTATTATCTTTATTATCTTTATTATCTTTATTGTCTTTATTGTCTTTATTATCTTTATCTTTTTATTATTATTGCTATTATGATTCTTTTGAGTTATTGAGTTGTTATTGAGTTGTTAATAATAAGGAGAAGGAGAAGAAGAAGAAAATAAGAAGGAAAGAAGAGAAGAAGAAGGAGGAGGAGAAGAAGAAGAAGAAAAGAAGGAGAAGAAAAGAGGAAAGAAGGAGAAGAGAAGAAAAGAGGAAAGAAGAAGAAGAGAAGGAGGAGAAGAAGAAGGAGGAGGAGAAGAAGAAGAAGGAGAAGGAGGAGAAGAAAATAAGAAGGGGGAGAAGAAGAAGAAGAAGAAAAGAAGGAGAAGAAGAAGAGGAAGAAGGAGAAGAAGAGAAGGAGAAGAAGAAAATAAGAAGAAGGGGGAGAAGAAGAGAAGGAGGAGAAGAAGAAGGAGGAGGAGAAGGAGAAGAAGGAGAAGGAGGAGAAGAACAAGGAGAAGGAGAAGAAGCTCCACAGGGATATGAGGCAGGAAAAGTGCTCTGGGCAGTGATGGATATCTGGAGCTCCTGGGGTTGAAATTGGGGTTGTGCTGCCTCACGATGGGAATTTGCTGAATGCCAAAGTTCTCTCTGGGCTCCTGGTGGCATGGGAATGATGCAGATGGGGCTGGGAATGGTGGAGAACTGTGCAGAGCCACAAGGGCCCCCCTGAGCCTCCTTTTCTCCAGGCTGAGCCCCTTCCCAGCTCCCTCAGCCCCTCCTGGGGCTCCAGCCCCTTCCCAGCTCCGTTCCCTGCCCTGGACACGCTCCAGCCCCTCCAGGGCTCTCCTGCAGGAGCCAGAACCAGACACAGCCACAGTGGGAATTCCTGCCAGTGGATCTGCTGGGCAGAAGGCTGTTCCTGGCTGGGACAATGCAGGTGTGGAATCTTACTTCAGGATTTGCTCTGCCAAACATTGAAATTCCCTCCCTGGGACAAAGAGGAAAACAGAAGCTTCATCTCCAGGGAAGTGCAGCATTTTCCACCTTTTCTCGGGTTCTTTCTGAACTGTCCCTTGCCTTGTCTGAGCCCAAAATCCCACACTGGGAGGGGAAGTGGAGTGTCAGTGCATGAAAATGGGGAGCCAGGGTGGGAAAGGCAGGGAGTGAGCCTGGTGCTGCTGAGGAAGGTGTGGAAATCTCCCTGTGATGGGACAGAAATCCTGCCTGAGGTGGGAATGGAGCCACCAGGGCTGTCCGTCCCTGGCACTGGCTGCTGGATTGCACCAGGAAATCCAGGATTGGAGGGAAGGTGTCCAGGCTGGACGTGCTGGGAGTCTGCAGGGCTTGGGAAGGACCTTTCAGGGAGTTTGGCTCTGCACCCACGTGTGGGAAACCTCCAGACCTCCACCCTGGGGATTGTGTTGGTTTCTGTCCCGAGCAGAGGGGTGGTGGGGAGGGAGGAGTGTGGGGCTGATGTTCCTGTCCCACCCGAGTGTGTCCTGGAGCTCAGGGAGGACAAATCTCTGGGGGTCCAGACACTGAGGCAGTTGCTGGAAATGTTTTGAGGTGAATGGGTGCAAATGGCCGAGTGCTGGGTCCTGCCCTTGGGTCACGACAACCCCGTGGGGCTCCAGGCTGGGCAGAGGGGCTGGGAAAGGCCCTGGGGGTGCTGGTGACAGTGGCTGGACACGAGCCCAGGGGTGCCCAGGTGGGCAAGAGGCCACTGGCACCTGGCCTGGGTGAGGAATTGTGTGTCCAGCAGGAGCAGGGCAGGGATTGTCCCTCTGTGCTGGCACCGAGAGGCCCCTCGAGGGCTGTGTCCAGTTGTGGCTCCTGCAGGAGAGCCCTGGAGGGGCTGGAGCGTGTCCAGGGCAGGGAACGGAGCTGGGAAGGGGCTGGAGCCCCAGGAGGGGCTGAGGGAGCTGGGAAGGGGCTCAGCCTGGAGCAAAGGAGGCTCAGGGGGGCCCTTGTGGCTCTGCACAACTCCCTGCCAGGAGGGGACAGCCGGGGGGGTCGGGCTGTGCTCCAGGGAACAGGGACAGGAGCAGAGGGAACGGCCTCAGGCTGGGCCAGGGCAGGCTCAGCTTGGACACCAGGAGCAATTTCCCCATGGAAAGGGGGCTCAGGCCTTGGCAGGGGCTGCCCAGGGAGCTTTGGAGTGCCCATCCCTGCAGGTGGCACCTGGAGGTGGCACTCAGAGCTCTGGGCTGGGGACAAGGTGGGCATGGGGCACAGCTGGGACTCCCTGGGCTGGGAGGGCTTTTCCAGCCCCAGAGATCCTGGGATTCTGTGGAATTTCACATTTCTAACCTCTCTGTGTGGGCAGAGAAGGAACTCGGCCTTGTCTGGCAGCAGAGCTGTCCCTGTTTGTTATCAGCTCAGAGCTCTTTGCTATCAGCTCATTATCAATTCTCTTGCTGATAACAGTTCCTACACCAGCCTTGCCTCTCTGGGCTTTGGGTTGCACTAGAAATCTTCTTTTAAATCTTCACATGCCATTAGAGCCCAAGAGGGCACGAGGTTCCTAAGCAGGACTATCCCACAAGATTTAGCATTTCCATGAACTGTCCTCTACTGCTTCTGGGACTTGCAGTCCTTGAACTCCATAAACATTTTACCTCCAATTCACGCTTGACCTCAGACTTCTCCAGAGGCCGAATCCTGCCCTGGGCTGACTCTGCCAGGCTCAGTGGAAATTTTCAAGCAGGTTATTGGAGATGTGCATTTAGACTTCACCAGGCAGAGCTCAGTGCTGCACTTCTGGAGCTGCCTCTTCTCATGGAAGGCCCCAACAGCACTGGAAGAAAAATGTGTGTGTGTTTCCCTCTTCCTTATCTCCAGGAATATCCAGAAAATGATCCTGGTTTATACAAAAGATGGTTGTGCTCTTTGCCCCACTGAGTTTCTGGGGCAGAAAATTCCCCAGGCTGGATCTGGACCTCTTTGGGAAGTCTTTCCTTTCACTAGTCCCAAATGGAAGGAGCTGGAATCCCCTCCAGGGTGTGCCTGTGGCTCCTCAGGGGTATTAATGTGGGTATAAATGTGGATATTCTCATCTGAGCAGCAGCAGCGAAGCACAAATCCAGTGAGGAGCGAGTGATTTCCTCCAACAGAATGGACTTTTTCAATCTTGCTGTAATCCTGCTCGTAAATCTCATCAGCCAGGATGACTTTTTAATATCATTTGTGTCCAGAAAATTGAAATCTAGAAAATAGAAGTTGGTNTGAAATTCAAAAAAAAAAAATTGTTTTTTTTTTTTTTTTTTTTTTCTGGGGGAGAGGAATGAGTTAGAGAAAAGCCATTAGTCTGCAACCTGAATTGTGGCCCTCTCATCCCACACACTTGTGCACAGTCATGCTGCAGCTGGAAAAGCAAGTATCAGGAAGGGAGGCCTTTATTAAATCACTCATGAGGTTTAAATTTGGAATGAAATCCATTTCTGGCTAATCTGTGACAATGTGACACCATGGGAACTTCATGGGCTGCACTTCAGGTGCAAATCTCAATTTTTTCTGCATTTGGCCCCAAAGTTTGGTGCAGTTCAGGCCTCATTCCAGTGCCAGCTGGGTGGCACAGGGATCTTGTTCTTTTCCCTCTGTGCTCCAGAATGGTTGGCTCAGATGGGAAGAAGCTGTGTTGGCATCCAGGGGAGCTGTGCACAGACTCCCTGCTGGCCCTGAGCAAATCCCAGAGGAATTCAGTGGAGGGGAAATGTCAGCTTGGGAGAATCACAGAATGGAGTCATGGAAGGGTTTGGGATGGAAGGGTCTGGAAAGGGCATCCAGTCCAACCCTCTGCCAGAGGTGGGGATGCCACTCACTACCCCAGGTTGCCTTGGACACTGCCAGGGATCCAGGGAAAGTCTGATCTGGAAAATCAAGCTTCTCTGGGAATTCCATCCCAGCCCCTCCCCACCCTGCCAGGGAACAATTCCCAATTCCCAATATCCCACCCAGCCCTGCCCTCTGGCACTGGGAGCCATTCCCTGGGTCCTGTCCCTGCAGCCCTTGGGAATTGTCTCTCTCCATGGTTCCTGGGGCTCCTGCAGGCCCTGCAAGGCCACCCTGAGCTCACCCCAAAGCTTCTCCTGTGCAGGTGAACAATCCCAGCTGTGCCAGCCTTTCCTCCCAGCAGAGCTGCTCCAGCCCTCTGCTCATCCTGGTGCCTCCTCTGGGCTCTCTGCAGCAGCTCCACGTCCTCCTGTGCTGGGCCCAGGGCTGGGGCAGCTCTGCAGGTGGGCTCTCACCTGAGGGGGCACAGGGACACGATCCCAATCCCTTTCCTGCTGCCCACGCTGGGGGCTCAGCCCAGGGCACAGGGGGCTCTGGGCTGGGGCAGGTCCAGCTCTCCCAGGGCTGCTCCATCTGCTCATCCCAGCCTGGACTGATCCCAGGGGTTGTCCCAGTCCAGTTTCAGCACCAGTGTGGCAGCCTTATCTTTTTCTCCTGGTTAGACTCAGGATTAAAGACGACAGACGGAGTTTCCTGTTGGACTCAGGTGTTTATTCATTCTCATCCATGGTACAGTCTCACCAGCTGGGAGTTCCAGCTAACAAAGTGAAAAATGGTGATGTATCTCCTTCTCTGCAAGGCCTTTGAAGCACAAACTCTCCAGTTCAGAAGTGACACCTCAATTATTTCCATTTCCAACCCAATAACCAAGAACTCGTTGTCCGCACTGTGGCTTTTCCATCCAACTACAGAACAGCACCCAAACCCATGGAGAAGAAGGTGAAGAAGAAGAACTGGCCAACACCCAAAAACCTCCATCTTGCCTTATATATATATTATATTCTAAACCCTTAAACCCCAAGTTTTGCACCCTGTGATGTCACACACTTCTATTCAAACTCCACAGCCACAATCCCAGTGCCATCACTCAATTCTGGAAGCTTCTCCAGGGCCTCAGGTCAGATGCAGTGCTTTCCTGAGGGGCAGTGCCCTCAGCACAGAGAGCTGAAATTCTCACTGACCAGGGTTCCAACACACCAGCACTCGGCTTTTCCCAAAGGAAAAAGTTTTGAAGAAAAAATCCAGTTTTTCTGGGGCATTGAACCCATCCTTAACCCTTGTCCCGAAGGATTTGCAGGCCAGGAGCTCCTGTGGGACACGGGAGGAGCTGCTGCCACAGAGCTGTCCCTGCCTCTCCAGCTGGGCACCCGCTCTGCCCAGACACTTTCATCGCTCCAATGTCCTAAGGAGGGAACCACATTGTCTGCCCTGCCCTGAGGGAAGTGTTGTGAAAATCAAGGAATGGGAGTTGTGAAAATAAAGGAATTGGAGTTGTGCAAGGCCGGAGAAGCAGCTTTTCAAAGGTGTTTACTCAAATACAGACAAGTATGTAGGGCAGTAGAAGCAAACAGTGCCAGCAATTCCAAACTCCCTTTAAACCTCTGGATGAATTCCTGGGTTCCTGAAGAAACTTCAGGCCTTGGAAAAGCCTTGGAAGGACACTCAAAGAGAAATCAGGAAGTGAACAAGTGTATATTTAAGGATATAAGGAAGTGTATTGTGGGAGATAAGGACTTTGTTGGGAGGCAGTTGGAATTGTGTGCTGTAAATAATGTTTGCTAACACCAGATGGTTGTGGGAAAACAAACTCTGGAAAAGTTGTTGGGAGAATCTGGCTGGTGGCACGTGTGGAGGGAGCATGGGCTAGAGGAAAAACCTCACCAGGTTGTGAGAGGAATGAGGGATTTGTCTTTACAAACCAGCCCTGGGTCTGCTGGTGGATAAAACCAGCACTGAGAGAGAAAAGAAACAATGGGAAGGATCCCACTGATTGCTGAATGGAAAAGAAGGTATTTGCCTTCACAAACAAACTGTAGGTTTGCTGAGAAATGAAATTGGAGATTGAAAGGTGAAAGGAACAATGGGGAAAACCCATCAATTCCATAAGAATTAAAAATTAAAGGGGGGTTATACATTAAAGGGGAATCTTAGGTGTTCTGGGAAGTCTGTGCCTCTCAAGTACCTCAGCCAGTGGGGAAAGAGAGAGGGAAATTGGGATAAAGAGGAGGCTGTGTCCTCCAAAAATGGGAGAGACCCCAGGGGAATGCGCCATGGCCTCTCCCTTTATTGGAATAAAGTTACAGGACTCCTCTGCCTCCTTTTTGGACATAAACCTCTGGCGTTTGTGGGTGAATTTTCCTGGCAGATGTGGCATTAAAAGCTCTTATCTGAGGGTGTTGATAGGAGAGAGGGAAATGAGGCTTCTGCAACCCTGCTGTGGGTTGGAGGGGAGTCATTCCCTGTGCGGATTCCTGGGTTGTTTGGAAAGTAATAGGAAAGGGATTGTGTGGCAAGATGGAGCCAGGTGGGAATCAGGCTCTGCTCCAGGGAACAGGGACAGGAGCAGAGGGAACGGCCTCAGGCTGGGCCAGGGCAGGCTCAGCTTGGACACCAGGAGCAATTTCCCCATGGAAAGGGGGCTCAGGCCTTGGCAGGGGCTGCCCAGGGAGCTTTGGAGTGCCCATCCCTGCAGGTGGCACCTGGAGGTGGCACTCAGAGCTCTGGGCTGGGGACAAGGTGGGCATGGGCACAGCTGGGACTGCCTGGGCTGGGAGGGCTTTTCCAGCCCCAGGGATTCCAGGATTCTGTGGAATTTCACTGCTGAAATTGAGGAAGTGTCTCCTAAGGATGTGTGTTTTCCCCTAAGATTTAAAATGAAATTCACTTGGACTTTGATGGCAGAAGATAAAACCATGACACAGATAAATTTCAGGCTTCTGCTAAATTTTAGGATCCTGGGAATAGCAAAGCTCTCCAGAGGGAAATTCCTTCCAGTGATCTGATAATTTACCAACTCCAACTCTCCTCCTGGGAAACGGCACAATGAAATCAGCTGAACCTTTCAGAACAAACAAGAAACACAATTTTACCTGCGTTCAGTGCCTGTCGCACCAAATTTCATCCCAAATTGTTGAAGTTTGCTGAGGGGACAGATCCAGAAAATCACATTGAGCTGTGTCACTCCTTGGCAGCTCCTCCCAATCCCAGTTGGACTTGGTGGATGTTGGTTTCTTTTCCATCTTCCCCCTTTGCAGAACCCTTGGGATTTGAGGTGCGTCTCAGAATTTGGCCATCCAAACTCAGGGCTCCAAGTGGGCCTGGCTGCCTCCCAGGCCGTGTGTGTGAGAATTGCTTTTTTATTCCTCTTTGGAATGTGGTCAGTTTATAAGATGTCCCCACACCCTTTCTCTGCAGGAGTCACTTCATTCCTTTGTGAGCTTTGCTGTTAAACTGTGCATAATTTGGGGTTTTTATTGTTCTCCCCCTGCTTTTGGGGCCGCTTTGTGAGTTTTGAAAAGATGTTAATTTTCCTTTTGTTGTTTTCTGTTGACCGCTTAATCCTTCCCCGTTCCAATTGTTTTTCTTATTGCTCTCCTCCAACTTTTCTGTTGTTTGAAATGTCTGTCATCCCAAACTCGCCTTTGTTCTCCCAACAATGATTTTGGGAGCCTCCCTGCTGAGGAACATTCCAAATGTGTGTGTGGCTGTGGCTGGGGGATTTTGGCCTTCCCTGCTCTTTGACACCTCTCTTTCCTTGGTCTGGGCTATCAGCAGATCCAAGCAGCTCCAGTCCTTCCCTTGGAATCTGATTGCCAGGGTGGGTTTATTTTATCAGTTTTGGGCTGGCCACGACTCCACCTTAGCTCAGAAAATTAATTGAAGTCTCCCAACGCTCCCAGCAGCTCTGCAAACATTCAGGAGCTGTGTCCTTATCCTTCCTACAGAGTGGAAGCAATCCAAAATCATGACTCATTCCCTCAAAAAGAATGGAGAATAGGCTGAAATCCCTGGGGGTATTTTCTGATCAGAGGGGAAGTCCAGATATTTATCAGGTACGAAAATATTTTCGTTTCAGTTCAAAGAATTTCACCTCAAAAGACCTTGGAACCTCATAACCATCTCCAAAGGCGTGGGAATCACAGCTGGGGGGAATTCTGACAATTTTGGGGTGGCAAGGGCTGGATCTTAAAGATATTTGGGTGCCCAGGGTTAGATAACAGCAATATTATCTCCCTGAGCCTGAAGTGGAGACCCTTAACTCAATTCCAATCCAGGCCCTGCAGGAATTAAATAACTAAAGAGCCACTGGATGAAAATGGGACATTATTGTCTCCAGGTGGATGAGTGGAAGTGCCAGACAGGAGGAGAGGATTTAGGACTGTGGCTTCTGCAGGCAGAGAGAAGCCTCTGTAAGGAGACAGGTCTTTTGGGATGGGTGGAATTTGAGGAACCTGCTTGGAAGGCCTGGAAGCTTCTGGGAAACTTCTTGCTGTTGGGCTCATTTCCATGGATATCGAAGCAGCAGGATTTGAAAGTCTTGGTACCCACACCAAAATTACAGCTTCTGCTCAGTGCTGTAACAGCTCAGCATTTCCAGGTGTGTTTTGTCCTGGGTGGAGGTGGCTTAGGAATGGGAGTCACTGAGCTGCTCCAAAAAATGGGCTCCTCCAGGAGAATTCATCACCCACATTTGCCATTCCCACCCAAAATGATTTCGTTCCTTTTAAAAGAAAATTTGGGTTTGACCATGAGGCTTTTAAATGTGTGACCTCCCACCAAACCATCCTGGACAAGAATTCCTGAGGGAATGCTCCAGAACACCAACCATTCCATCCAGGATCTGTCTCTGGGGATTGGAACTGGATTACACAGGGCAGATTCTCACCCTCACCATGGGAGAAATCCAGTTTTTTCCAGGGCATTTAAGTCAACAGTCGGGCTTGGAGCAGATGGAGTTGGGTCATTGTAGTGACACCTCCTCGCTGGCCCAGTGCAAGGCTGCAGTGTCACAGAATCATGGAATGGGTTGGAAAGACCTTAAGGATCATCCCATTCCTGCTCTGCCATGGCAGGGACACCTTCCACTGTCCCAGGCTGCTCCAAGCCTGTCCAAGCTGGGCTTGGGCACCTCCAGCTTCTCCTACCTTCTACAAAACTGGAGAAATCCCATCTGCCAGGGAAAAGGCTTCTTCCCTGGAATTGTGTCAATTCCCTAAGGAATTCCCAGTCCTGGTTTGGACAACTCTGAGTCCCAGGCAAGGAGCAACAGCTTTGCCTGGAGGAAACTTTGAACCTTGGGGGTGTCCCCAAGCTGGTGACAAACTGAGCTTTCAGGAGAACCCAGCAGCAATTTCTCTGGGATTCTGGCTCCATGGGAGGGGATTTTTCCAGGATAGTGTCACGGAATCATGGAATGGTTTGGGTTGGAAAGACCTCACAGCCCACCCAGTGCCACCTCTGCCATGGCAGGGACACCTTCCACTGTCCCAGGCTGCTCCAAACCCCAGTGTCCAACCTGGCCTTGGGCACCTCCAGCTTCTCTTACTCCACCACCCAACCCTCTACACAACTGGAGACCTCCCACCTGCAGAGAAAGGTTTTTCTCCTTCTCTGGAATTNTCCCATCTGCCAGGGAAAAGGCTTCTTCCCTGGAATTGTGTCAATTCCCTAAGGAATTCCCAGTCCTGGTTTGGACAACTCTGAGTCCCAGGCAAGGAGCAACAGCTTTGCCTGGAGGAAACTTTGAACCTTGGGGGTGTCCCCAAGCTGGTGACAAACTGAGCTTTCAGGAGAACCCAGCAGCAATTTCTCTGGGATTCTGGCTCCATGGGAGGGGATTTTTCCAGGATAGTGTCACGGAATCATGGAATGGTTTGGGTTGGAAAGACCTCACAGCCCACCCAGTGCCACCCCTGCCATGGCAGGGACACCTTCCACTGTCCCAGGCTGCTCCAAACCCCAGTGTCCAACCTGGCCTTGGGCACCTCCAGCTTCTCTTACTCCACCACCCAACCCTCTACACAACTGGAGACCTCCCACCTGCAGAGAAAGGTTTTTCTCCTTCTCTGGAATTGTGCCAATTCCTCAAGGAATGTCCCAGCCCTGGTTTGGACAACTCTGAGTCCCAGGTGAGGAGAAACAACTTTGCCTGGAGGAAACTTTGAACCTTGGGGATATCTATGAGCTGGTGACAAACTGAGCTTTCAGGAGAACCCAGCAGCAATTTCTCTGGGATTCTGGCTCCGTGGGAGGGGATTTTTCCAGGACACGAGGTTGGGAATCACACCCTGCTGCAGCTCAGGAGTTGTCCCGTGGCAGATACGATCTTCCCTCAGTAAATTCATTAAGTGCACAAACACAAAGACTCCCTTTGGACAATTAGGACCACGAGGGAGGGGTTGGGAAGATGATTGCTCCCTCCTGGGAAGAGATGAAAGCCTCCAGTGGGAAAGAGAAGAGATTTTTCCTGATAGATCTTCAGATTAAACCCGAGGGGCTGCTTGAGCTGGAAGTCTGCCTTCTGTTTTGTATCAATAACTGGATTTCAAATGCTTGGCTCCCACTCCTGTTTGTAGGTAATGGTTCTCTGTTGAGCTCCCTCTGCTTTCTTGGAGGTGCATTAGGACATAATTAAATATGAGGAACTCTAACGAAAACCATGGGTCTATCAAAGCAAATTAATTGCTGGGTCTGGTTTGGAACTTGGGAGAATCACTGCAAACAGTGGATTTGTTCCATCTTCCCCGAGTACTTCACTTCTGCCCTGTCTATTTACAGCAAAACCCTTGGGATTTGCTGCAAGCAAACAGAAAATCACCATTTTCTTGTGCAAACACAAAGGAGAGGGAGCTCCTCATGTTTATTCATGCCCCTGTGGCAACTACTTGGTGTAAAGTCTACCTAAGCCCCTCTTTCACTACTAAAGATGGAAAAAGGAGCCTTCTTGGAAATGAAAACCAGGGAATTTCTCTCCTGATGCAGCTGCAGTCAGAGTTTGTTAAATGGCAAAGAATCCGTGCCTGGCTAATGGGGCATCACTAAAGATGCACTGAGTTCATGCAGAGACAGAAATTTAGGAGGAATCAGAGCCAGGGCTGGCTTGGTTTGGTCCAGGGCTCCATGGGCAAGTCCAGATGCTGGAACCTGGCACTGTGGGACAGGGCAGGGAGAAGTTTCTGCCAAAGACAAACATTTAAATGTAAGAGAAACTGAAAATTTAGGCAATGTTGGGAAAGGTCTTCGTGTTTTGAGATGAATTTGAAGGTGAACGAGTCTCCATCTGTCCCATCTTTCCCCGTCCTCAGCCTCAGCCCATCCTTTTGCCATTGCTACATCTGGAGAGGCTGAAGAGCAGCTGGAACAGAGACAAGGGAGGGTTTGGCTGCCCAAAACCCAATTCTCTCAGCTCCTGTGGTTGCTGGAGCTCGGGGTGTGCATCTGGCTGAGTTTGCACTGGGAGGTGTGCGTGTTAATGAAGGGCTTTGGAGCTGCCTCCATTCCCTTTCTGGCTGTTCCATTATTTGCAAGGAGAAGGAAATGTTTGCTCCCAGCACCACGAGCCCTGGGCAGAGCAGCTGGACCCTGTGGTGGGAGGGAGGAGGAGCAGGGGAGCACCCACCTGGATTTCTGCTGCTCTTGGACAGCTCTTGGCATGCCTGGCTTTCCCAGAGAGCAGCCCAAATACCCGCACTGGGGTTGGTCCTCCAGAGATTTGAGGAAATCTCCCATCCTTGGCAGGGCTAGGACAGCAGGACAACCAGCACTGGAGCTTTCCACCATGCAGCTGCAAATCCTCTGGGAGTTCTCTGGCCTTTCCATGTGAAAATGAGGGCAAAAAGAAAAGAAAAAAAATTCCACTCCAGTCCTGAATGTGGTTTTCCTTGTTCCTCAGTTTGTTTGCTGAGTCCACTTCCCTGGCTCAGTGCATGCTGAACACAATGTTATGAACAGATTTATGAGCAGAAACCTCCCTGGGTTCTCCAGGTCTCCTCTCACTTTCTCCAAATAGATTTGGAGACAGATAGGGATAGATTTGCCATGGAATTTTGTGGGAGGAGAATCAGCCTCGAATTATTGCTGAATTATCAGCTGTTTATAAAGACCAGTTCCATTGATTATTTCCCGTTTGGCATGGTTGTGGTTTGTGCTAAAAGCACTCCCAGTTTAACCCAGTTTCCAGAGATGGGATGTGACCTCCAGCATGGAAAGCCTGGTGAATGGTGAATTAGCAAATATTCTGGGAAAATATTCCTCCCTGGCAGGGTGGGCAGGCCCTAGCACAGGGTGCCCAGAGCAGCTGGGCTGCCCCTGGATCCCTGGCAGTGCCCAAGGCCAGGCTGGACACTGGGGCTGGAGCAGCCTGGGACAGTGGAAGGTGTCCCTGCCATGGCAGGGGTGGGATGGGATGATCCCTAAACTCCCTTCCAACCCAACCCATCCATAATTCCACATTTCTCTAATTCAGCTGCAAACAGATTTTTCCCCCAGTTTGGTTGGTTCTCAGCTGACCCATCAGGCACAGCTGCAGCTGCAGGGCCATCGACTCCATGAGCATTCCAGGGGAAAGGAGAGCTCAGGGCAATGTGGGACCTTTCCAGCATCAACCTCTGCAGGCTCAGAATCCCAGAATCATGGAATGGTTTGGGTTGGGAGGGACCTCAGAGCCCACCCAGAGCCACCCCTGCCATGGCAGGGACACCTCCCACTGTCCCAGGCTGCTCCAGCCCCAGGGTCCAGCCTGGCCTGGGGCACTGCCAGGGATCCAGGGGCAGCCCCAGCTGCTCTGGGAATTCCATCCCAGCCCCTGCCCACCCTGCCAGGGAACAATTCCCAATTCCCAATATCCCATCAAATCCTACTTTGAAGCCATTCCCTGGGTCCTGTCCCTCCAGGCCTTGTCCCCAGTCCCTCTCCAGCTCTCCTGGAGCCCCTTCAGGCCCTGCAAGGGGCTCTGAGCTCTCCCTGGAGCCTTCTCCTGTCCAGCCTGAGCAGAATAAGAATAATCCAACAATATAAAAGTTCATTTTTCTGGAAGGCTCCTCATTCCTGGAATTTGAAAGTCAAAGTGGCTTTTTCAATGAAGTCCTCGAATTTCCTTGGTAAAAATATCAGACTTTAATTCCATTTTATTGTCTTTCATGGGGAAAACAGAGCTAAAAAGTCTTAGGTGCTTTGCAACCTAAATTTACACCAACTGTTGAGCAGCTCCTTGTCATCTGCCTGCCTGAATTTTTGGGGTTATATTTTATTTTTCTTATGGAAAACTGGAAAATAATTCATGGAGAGCATTGAAAAATTCAGTGGAAGCCTGAAAATTAATTCAGTTCAAATGAATTAAAATACGTGTGTTTAGCAAATATGGCTTTTTTAACATAAAACCAACTTGGATTTCCAAGCGTGTCCTGAAAATAATCCCTGGCTTAGTTTCTACTGGAACACATTAGTTCAGACTAATTTTAGGCTGGCTCCTGGGCTGGCTCTGGGATCCAGAGTGAAAACCTGCTGCCCAGCACGATCCTGGACACAGGAATGAGGCTCCTGCTCCCAACTTCCTTTTGGAAGAAGCTCTCCCTGCCCCTTTCCCATCTGGCGTGCCCAGGGAGAAAGCTTGGATGTTTGAGACATCCTGTGTTGGTTTCACTCCCCGAGAAAAATGGGATTAGGTAAAGAATAGAATTAAGATATTTTCTGGGACCGCTGGGATCTGGGATTTGCTGCAGGGATTTGTTAATTGAAGTAGGTTGGATAAAATTGTTCCGTGCTTTTTTCTCTGTGTGAGACAAATAAAGGGAAAGGTGGTGTGAAAAGCCAATATTCCCCAAAATATTCCTGCCCAGGATTCTGTGTCTCTTTGCTGTCTTTGCCTGGAATTCTCGATCATTTCTGGCATTTTTGTGCCTCACAAGACATCGTTCTCTCACAGCATCATCACCCCTCCCTTACACTGAATTTTGGGGAGAAATTCCTCCCTGGGAAGGTGCTGAGGGGCTGGGATGGAATTCCCAGAGCAGCTGTGGCTGCCCCTGGATCCCAAGGCCAGGTTGGACATTGGGGCTTGGAGCAGCCTGGGACAGTGGGAGGTGTCCCTGCCCATGGGAATAGGGACTTAAAATCCCTTCCACCCCAAACCATTCCGTGATTCCATGACCAAACAACACCTTGTGCCATAATGTCCCTGGATCCACCACACCTGTTCCCATTTTTAAACCTGGAATTTCAATAATTTGGCCCAATTTGTTCTTGCCAAGCCCAGTAAAACTGCTCAGGAGTGTCTTCTAGGAAGTGGAAAAACTGGAGTTTTATTTAATAGGAATTTCTGCTTCCCTGGGCTTCCTGTCTTGCTGACAGCTCTGTAATTCCCCATCATTTTTCCAGGGAAGTGCTGTGCTTCCTATTTCCCAGCCACTCGTGGCTCTCAGATTCCTGGTGCTGGCTCCTTCTCGTGCCAGGGATTTCCACAGATCCCGATGACTTGGAAATCCCCAATTTGCCAGAAATCCTTAATTTTTTAGAAATCCATAATCTGTTAGATATCCACAATTTGTTAGAAGCCCCTAATTTGTCAGAAATCCATAATATGTCAGAAATCTTCTTAACCTGTGCTTCCCACCTTGGCTTTTCCTGGGGAATATTAAATCCAAGTCAACTCTATCTCCGTGAACACACAAAATACATTCCCACAAATCTGACACCTCTGTGGCATTGGAAAAGCACCACTTTTACTCCTCTAATTTATTTTTCCTGCCTTTATCCCTCATCCCTCAACATTCCCTTGGATTCCTGGGCTTCCCCTGCTCCAGCCCACCCATCCTCAGCTCTGTTTTGGCTCCCATGACGTGCACGAGTCCTCTTTGATGTTCTGGCCACTGAGGGCTCCATTTTGCATCCAGAGGTCGCATCCAGACCTTTCTTTGGAATCTCCTGGCTTCCCAGTGCACTTCTAATGGAGTCCCCACCACTATTCCCAGCTATCTGCCTGGAAAACTCCCCCTGCCAGCCCCAGCTGCTGGACTCAGATCTCCTGAGAGCCATGACTCCTTTGCTGCTCTTCTCGCAGCTCCTTCTCCTCGGAATGCTCGACTCTGTCCCTTCATCCCAGTTATCTCCCAGTTTGTCACTTGGAACTGGCCTAAAGGCCCAGCCAGGCCACCCCAACCTTCTCCAAATCCCATCCAAAGCTGCACTCAGGGACTTTTCCCACCGAATTCCTGGTCCAAGAGTTTTCCATGCCCCATCAGATGTTCTTGGGAAAACTCCTTTTGTCCCTCTCTCCTTTTTGATGTGGCTTTTAGGAGCTTTTTGAAGTGAGATTGGTGCCATTTTCCCAGCTCTGTTTATGACCTCATGTTCAACAATCTCTTCCCTTTTTTTTTTTTTTGGAGGGGTGGGGGGGAATCATGGATCTCTCTCCTGGATGAACCTCCACGATTATTCCTGCCTTTCCTTCGTGTAGTGCTGCTCTAAATCTGTCCTCCCAGTGATTTTTGACCATGTTGGGCCTTTAAGGAATGATCTCCCCAGTGGATAATCCAAATCCTGCTCTCCATCATGTCCCTGAGCTCCCCAAAGCTGCAGAAACCCAGCAGAAGCTGATGTTTGGAGAAATTAATCCCTAAAACTTCTCTTCCCCTTCTTCTCTTGGGTTTGTTTTGGTTTTGTTGTTGTTTGCTTTGTAACCACCAACAGCACAAAAAGAACCCTGGACCACCCCACCAAAATTCCTGCAATAAAAGCTCTCTAATCTCAGCCCTTTGCCCCTTCTCAATTAGCAGATTCCTAATTTAGGGGGAAACAGCTCCTTTTGCTTCTGCTTAAATTCCTGGGTGCTTAAAACCGAGATCTGGTTCCAAACTGGAATGGTTTCCTCCCACTGTGGATTTTCCAGCTGGATTTTGCAGAGCTGCACGTGGGACCAGGCTCTGGCTCTGCTGTGGGCAGCACGGGCAGGGGAACATCCCTGAAATCCTTCACTTGAGGATAATAATCCTGCAAATGAGGATCCCAGGCCTCAGGAAAGGCAAAGGGAGCTCAGCTTCACCAGGAATTTCCTCTTGCTCAAGGTTATGGTTTTGGCCAAGTCAAATTTCTATTTCCAGATTAAGAAATGGGGTGATTTTTCCAGATTTTTCTCTCTTAAACAGAACTAGAACAAAAATGTCCCCTCAGAGCATGTCTGGGTGTTGCTTTGTCACCTCTCTCTTCCTCTGGGATTATTTTTCATCTCTTTTCCATTCTTACACGGCTCACAATATTTTTAAATATTTTAATATACGTTCATTGTGGATTCCTTCACTTCTTTTTTCACCCTCTTTTTTTTTTTTCTTTCCCACTTCCATATTTTTGGAGCCAGGCTGAGAGAATAAGGAATCACAGAATGGTTTGGGTTGGAAGGGATATTAAAGATCATCCCATTCCAACCCCAAACACAACCACCTGCTCGGAATTGGGGCTGAATTTAACCCCTGCCCTTCACAACAAACCCAAACCACTTCAAGCTAAGTATTCCTCACTTTGGGATTGCACTTGGACCTCAATCCTATAGAAATATTAAACATCTCAAGGAATTTTAAGGACAGGCTTCTTAACGGGGCCTGTAGGACACAGGGTGAGGGGGTTAAATTAAAACCGAATTCAGATCAGATATAAGGAAGGATTTTTTTACAGTGAGGGTGGATAAACACTGGAAAAGATTGTCCAGAGAGGTTGTGGATGCCTCAGCCACATGGATGGAGTTTTAGGATCTTGGAGGTGTTTCTGTTTATCACACAGGGAAGGCTGGACTAGAAAATCCCTTCCAAACCATTCCATGATTTGATGAAACTTCAGACTCCCCGTGACTTTCTCTTGGTGAGGGATGGGGGGAGCAGCCTTTCCAGGTGTGGGAAATCAGGAACGTGGGGGGATCCACCTGGGAAAAGGAGAGGAATGTGGGGAAATGGCAGCAATCCCCAAGGCCTTCCCCATCTGCCTGAGGGATGGGCCAGTGCAGCTGTGGAAAGGGAACCCCGTGGCCATGTGGGATTTAGGATGGAAGAAAAATTGGGAATGAGAAGGGCAGAGTGAGGGTGAGAGCTCAGGCTCAGCTCAGTGTCCTGCTTGGGAACATCCAGCTTCATCCTAATCCTTCTTGTCCCTCCCAGGGAGTGCCTGATGTGTCCTCAATGGGAATTTCCAGTCTCAGCGTGGAAACACTGTCTTGGTTTGTAAAGCCAGGTGTCTGCTAAGCAGGGCAGGAGCCTCCCTTGGAATGGAAAATGCAACCCCCCTCCCTCCCAATTATTAGAATTT
>VZSE01010380.1:3203-15571 GCA_013398275.1 Promerops cafer
ACACCAATTCAACACCAGTCACACAGTGAACTGGGACACCAGTTCAGAACCAGTCACTCGGTGGAACTGGGACACCAGTTCAGCACTGCAAACTGGGACACCAGTCACACACCAGTTCAACACTGGGAACTGGTCTGCCCCTTGGCGCGGGACAGATCCCTGTAAATACTCAAATCCAACAAAGACTTGAAGGCCGTTTCCTATTTATAGCAGATTTTTGTTCTGGTTCAGGCGCAGCTCCTGGGGACACCTGGCAGTGCCCCAGCCCTGCCCTGGCGGCGTTTAAACCTCGCCTGGAGGTTTAAACCTCGCCCTGGCGGCGTTTAATCGCCCTGGCGGCGTTTAAACCTCGCCTGGAGGTTTAAACCTCGCCAGGAGCTCCCAGAACTCGAGGGCACCGTGGCTCCTTCCGTAGCTTTTCGCACCCACCCTGTGCTAGCTGCAGCGTGGTCCAGGTAGGCTTTAAGATTTTAATCCAGGTTTAATTTGCTTTCTCTGCTTCCCAGGCTTGTGGGCTCTGGGAGCTGGTCCGTAGGGCAGAGCTGAAGCCGCTCCAGGCTGCTTTGGGTTCAGTTTGTCCCTTTTTTGGCGAGGTTCCCCACGAGGTTTTTGGGGTTTTTTTTTTGTACAAAGCGCAGCGGTCTCAGCTCGGCCGCCTCCGGCACGGCACCACTTGAAGCATTTTGTATTTCTCGGTGATGCAACCTAATAAAAACCTCGTTTCCACGAGTCTCAGCTCTCCGTGTGTTTCTGGGGCACATCCAGGAATCCCAAATTTCCCTCCCCAGCACTGGGGCTGCAGCACTGGTGGCACCTTTCCAGCCTTTCCAGCCCAAAAATCAGAATAAAACCTCCGAGATCGTCGAGCCCGGCGTCACAACAAACTTTTCCTGCTCTGAGAAAGGTGGGATCAGTCACTCCAGGAAGAGGAGAGCCCAAGGTTCCCCTGGGTAATCCTGCAGGGAAGCTTTTCCTGAGGTTCAACCGAGATAATTTGCAAATTCCTTCATCCTCTGCTGTGGATTTAGTCAGGACACACTCAAGAAGCTGGACAGGATTTGTCCAGGCAGGAAAGGAGGAGATTTTCCCACTTTTCAGCCCAGGTGGAGAAGTTTTAAACTGAGAGACAGCTCACAAAGGCTTTAAAAACAACCCTTGCTCCTTTCCAGAAGTGAAATAATCACTCGGTAATAATTCCAGGGCACAAAAAAGATTTTTGTTTTTGTCTTCTCACATTTTATTTAGCCAGCCTGCTCTACTCACTGAGCACTCACACTTTACAACACAGCGCAGGAAACCTCCCCCCACCCCCAAGGTGTTCTTTGGTTAGAAAAAAAATTCAGATTTTTAAAAAATTCACCATCCAAAGAGCAAAAAAACCCAGCCTAGCTGCACTCTAGAACATGCTACATCAGGCCCAGGGCCTGCACAGGCCCAGGACACAAATATGGCTTTAATTTTAATTTTTTTTTCAAGTAATTCTTCTACAGAAAAGCTTAAACTAAACACCCAGCACTGAGGAGGAAATTGGGAATGCCAGGATTTGGAGAACAGAACCACGGAGGCGTGCATCCCATGGGATTGCTGGAATTGCCAGGATGCCAAGCAGCTCCTGCAGGAGCAGGGCTGGCTCAGGGGGAGCGTGGATAATCCCAGCTCAAACGCAAAGCAGGAGTGTGGATAATCCCAGCTCAAACGCAGGAGTGTGGATAATCCAAAGTAGGAGGAGCGTGGATAATCCCAGCTCAAACACAAACTGGGAGTGTGGATAATCCCAGCTCAAACGCAGGAGTGTGGATAATCCAAAGCAGGAGGAGTTTGGATAATCCCAGCTCAAAAACAAAGCAGGAGTTTGGATAATCCCAGCTCAAACGCAAAGCAGGACTGTGGAAAATCCAAAGTAGGAGGAGTTTGGATAATCCCAGCTCAAACACAAAGCAGGACTGTGGATAATCCAAACCAGGAGGAGTTTGGATAATCCCAGCTCAAACACAAAGCAGGAAGAGTTTGGATATTCCCAGCTCAAACACAAACCAGGAGTGTGGATAATCCCAGCTCAAAGCAGGAGGAGTTTGGATATTCCCAGCTCAGCCACGCCTCCAATAAATACCTGTGACCTCCGAGTGGGGAAAAGCCCCACGTGTGAGACAATAAATAAAAAATATTGCATTTTCTATCGGCCTGTTTGGGAGTCAGTCTGGAATGTCGTGGGCCAGAGAGGTCCTGCTTAGGCCTGGCTCTGAGGGGCCTCTTGTTAGGCCTGACTCCAAGGGGCCCACACTGGGCCTGGCTCCGAGGGGCGCTCAAGGGGACCTCACTAGGCCCGGCTCCGAGGGGACCTCGCTAGGCCCAGCTCTGAGGGGACCTCGTGGGGACCTCGCTAGGCCCGGCTCTGAGGGGACCTCGCGGGGACCTCGCTAGGGCTGGCTCAAAGGGTCCCTCGCTAGGCCCGGCTCCAAGGGTCCCTCGCTAGGCCCAGCTCCGAGGGGCACTTGAGGGGACCTCGCTAGGCCTGGCTCTGAGGGGCGCTTGTGGGACCCTCGCTGGGCCCGGCTCTGAGGGCCCCTCACAGGGCCTGGCTCTGAGGGGCGCTCAAGAGAACCTCGCTGGGCCCGGTTCCAAGGAGACCTCACTAGGCCCGGCTCTGAGGGGACCTCGCGGGGCCCTCGCTAGGCCCGGCTCCGAGGGGACCTCGCGGGGACCTCGCTAGGCCTGGCTCTTAGGGGACCTCGCGGGGCCCTCGCTAGGCCCGGCTCTGAGGGGACCTCGCGGGGCCCTCGCTAGGCCCGGCTCTGAGGGGACCTCGCGGGGACCTCACAAGGCCTGGCTCTGAGGGGACCTCGCGGGGACCTCACAAGTCCTGGCTCTGAGGGCCCCTCGCTAGACCTGGCTCTGAGGGGCCCCTCGCTAGGCCCGGCTCCGAGAGGCCCCCTGTTAAGCCTGGCTTTGGGGGTCCCCGTTAGGCAGGCAGAGCCTGGAGCTCGCTGGGCTTCAGCAGTTTCTTGGCAGCGATGATGGTGTTCTTCATCAGCATGGCCACGGTCATGGGCCCCACGCCGCCGGGCACCGGCGTGATGTAACTCGCCTTCTTCCTCACCCCTGAGGGGAAAAGCTCGGCTTAAGCGCCAGGCGAGGCTTCCCAGCCTAAAGCCACGCGGGTTCTGTCAGGATTAATGCTTTAGGAACGGGGTCCAGGTGGTTTTTCCCTGTTAGCCCAGCGTGGCCAGCCTGGGTGTGAAAGGAGCTTAACTGCCAAGGCCAAGGTGGGGTAAAGCACCAAGGCAGGCCTAAAAGTGCCAAGCCAGGTCTGGAAGCACAAAGGTCCAAAAGAGCAAAAAGCTAGGCTTAAAAGCAAAAAAAGCCAGGCTTCGAAGGCCCAGAAAGTCAGGCCTGGGAACCCCAGAAAGCGGGGCCTAAAAGCACCAAAAAGCCGGGCCCAAAAGCACAAAGGTCTGAAAGTACCAAAAAGCCAAGCCCAAAAGCACCAAGCCGGGCCCAAAAGCACCAAACCAGGCCCAAAAGCACCAAGCTCTGAAAACACCAAAAGCCAGGCCATGAAGTACTAAAAAAGCAGGGCCTAAAAGCACAAGTAGTGAGGCCTAAAAGCACAAAAAAGCCAGACCTGGGAGCCCCAAAAATCCCGGCCCAAAAGCGCCAAGCCAGGCCTAAAAGTACAAAGACCTGCAAGCGCCAAAAACCAGGCCCAAAAGCACCAAAAAGTTGAGCCAGAAAGCACCAGGGCCTAAAAGCACTAAAAGCCAGGCCTAAAAGCTGATTTTTAGACAGAAACGTCAAATCCAAGCCCGGGGTTGGAACAGAGGTAGACATCCCCACGGAATATCCCGGGACACGGATGCACCCTGAGCTCAGACACAAGCCAGGCTTAGTCCCCCCACTCCTCAGTGCCTGAAAAGCTGATGCTGAGCCTTTCCTCACCTTCAAAATCCACGTCCCCGACCAGCCTGGGCTTGGCCGTGACGGGATCCTGCACCCTGGTGATGCCCACGTCGATCACCGCGGCGCCTTCCTTGATCATGTCGGCCGTGATCAGGTTGGGGATGCCTGGAAAACACAACCACACCCTCAGAGCTGCTCGACACCCCCCATGATCCCAGGATGTTCCAAGCCACCTGGGCTTTGCTGCTTCCCAAAAAAAAAAACGGGATTCAGGAGTCTTGAGGGGTTTTTTTTTCCAGCCTAAACCATCCTAAGGAACGCAAATGCAAAGCAGCTAGTGGTGTTCAGCTCAGAGATTTTGACTGGAAGAGGGGAAATTCAGGATGGGTTTGTGGAAGGAATCTCTCCCCGGGAGGTTGGGAGGCCCTGGGCACAGGAGCTGTGGCTGCCCCACCCCTGGGAGTGTCCAAGGCCAGGCTGGACGAGGCTTGGGACAACCTGATCTGGTGGGAAGTGCCCGTGGGGGGTTGGAACAGGATGATCTTTAAGGTCCTTGCAGCCCAAATTCCATGACTCTGCATTCCCTGATAATCTCTGGGCACGGAACAGGAATGTTCCTCAGGGAGTTCTGGCAGAGCAGCCAGGCCCACACCCCCTCTGCAAGGGGAAACCTTCAAACATTTCAGCTCTTCTTGCTGCACATTTCCCACCCTGACCGAGGCAGGAGGAGCTGGGGCAGTGCCCAGACCCACCCCAGCCCAGATGGGCGCAGCTCTGGCTGTGCCAGGGCTGGGAGGAACATCCTGGGGCTAACCCAGCCCTTTAGGGTGGGGGGAGTGTCTGGTTCTGCCAGATATCGGGGGGATCCACTCCCAGCCTGGCTTTATCTCTGTCACTGGAGTCTGCTCTGCTCTGCCCAGCTCACTCCCACCCCACCTCTGCCCGGAGCCTCCCCCACCACTCTGGAGCTTCCCAGCACTTTCCCTCCATGCCCCATTTCCAGCCGGGCTCAGGCTGGGCTCAGGCCGGGCTCAGGCTGGGCTAGGCCAGGCTCAGGCCGGGCTTTGGGAAGGGCTCTTCCCCCAGGGGCTGCTGGGCACTGCCCAGGGCACGGGCACGGCCCCGAGGCTGCCGCAGCTCCAGCAGCCGTTGGATTTTGGGGGGCCTGTGCAGGGCTGCCAGGGATGCCCGGGGGGGATTTTGGGGTGGCTGTGCAGGGCTCTCAGGGGGGATTTTGGGGTGGCTGTGCAGAGCTCCCAGGCTGGGATTTTGGGGTGGCTGTGCAGGGCTGCCAGGCTGGGATTTTGGGGTGCCTGTGCAGAGCCAGGAGCTGGATCCATGACCCTGGTGGGCTCCCTCCCAGCCCAACCCATCCCATGGCTCTCACGGCTGTCCAGGGTGTGACCAGCTGCCCCACGCCGGGTGCTGCTTCCCAAACCGGCAACACCAAAACCGCGGCTTTTTGCCTCAACCACGGGAGACCCCAGCTCCAAAAACCCCCCACCCCTCAAGCCCTGAGAGCCTCCCAGAGAAGCCCCAGGACATTCCACACCCAGGACTCCCAGCAGGATCACCCCCAGCCCTGCTGAGCCCCCCTCACCTGCAGCTGCCACCACGATGTCGGCGCGGATCGTGTGCTGCTTCAGCTGCTCCTTGGGCGTGTAGCGGTGCGAGATCGTCACCGTGGCGTCACCTGCGGTGACAAGGGGCAGGAATTCACAGCCAGCACCCAAACCCAGCCACTCCTCTGCACCCTCACCTTCGAGGCCACCCCTGTGTCCCTCAGGAACACCACGCTGGTGAACCCCAGGGTCAGCCTGTGGAGGGGGAAGCGGGGATTTGAGGTGGAACAGGACAAGGAGATGCTGAAGGAGGTTCAAGGGGGATTTTCTGGCTCTTGGCAAGTCTGTGATGAGAGGAGGGGACAGGCAGGGCAGGGAGAGGAGGAGATAAAACAGCCTTAGGCTGTGCCAGGGGAGGTTTAGGCTGAAAAGTTTGGGAAAAAAATTCATCGTGGAAAGGTTGGAAAAGATTAGGCTGAAAAATTCGGGGGAAAAAATCATCACGGAAAGGTCGTAAAAGGCTGAAAAATTTGGGGAAAAAAATTCGTCATGGAAAGGTTGTAAAATATCAGGCTGAAAAATTCACCAAAAAAAATCATCGTGGACAGGTTGTAAAATATCAGGCTGAAAAATTTGGGAAAAAGTTGTGATGGAAAGGTTGGAAAAGATCAGGCTGAAAAATTTGGGAAAAAATTCATTGTGGAAAGCTTGTAAAATATTAGGCTGAAAAATCTGGGAACAAAATCCTCATGGAGAGGTTGTAAAACATCAAGCTGAAAAATCTGGGAACAAAATCCTCATGGAGAGCTTGTAAAATATGGGAAAAAAATCATCATGGAAAGGTTGTAAAATATCAGGCTGAAAAATTCACAAAAAAAATCATCGTGGAAAGGTTGTAAAATATTAGGCTGAAAAATTTGGGAACAAATTCATCTGGAAAGGCTGTAAAATATTGGAAGGGACCACCCAGGGAAAGGGTGAGCCCCCAGCCCTGGAAGTGCTCAAACCACGCGTGGATGTGGCACTTGAGCGACGGCTCAATTCCATAACCTTGGAGACCTCTTCCAACTCTGGGATTCTAAAACCGTGTCGAGGATTATTTCAGCCTGGGGACAGCTGGGAGTGCTTTGGGAGGCTAAAGAGGAGAGGTGTGAAGGCCCTTCCCCAAGGCCACCCCGCTCCTACCTCCGGGGCGCTCGTGGCTGCCGTCGGTGTGCAGCAGCATCGCGATCGGCATGCCCACGTTCTTGGACCTGCCCGCCACCACCACGTTCCTGCCCAGCGTTGGGATCCCTGCAGGGGACAAACCACACATTCCCACCCTGTCCTGAGCCAGGAGGGACCCGCAGGGATCGCTGATGCCAGCCCTGCACAGCCCCCCCAAAATCCAAGGGCTGCTGGAGCTGCGGCAGCCTCGGGGCCGTGCCCGTGCCCTGGGCAGTGCCCAGCAGCCCCTGGGGGAAGAGCCCTTCCCAAAGCCCAGCCTAGCCCGGCCTGAGCCCGGCCTGAGCCTGGCCTGAGCCCGGCCTGAGCCCGGCCTAGCCCAGCTCCAGCCGTTCCCTGCCTGCTGTCCCTGGCACACAGAGCTCAGGGTTTGTCCCTCCTCTCCCTCTCCCAAGGAAGCTGGAACTGGGATCAGTCTCCTTCAGTCTCTCCCAAGTGCCCTCAGCCACTCCTCGTGTGGCTCCTCCAGACCCTTCCCCACCCTTGTGGCCTCCTCTGGACTCTCTCCAATAATTTATTGGCTTTTTTACATTATGCCACCCAAAACTGGGTGAGTTTTGAGCTGAGGCCTAGCCCAGAGCAGAGCAGGACAATCCCTCCCTGGCCACGCTGTCCCTGATGTCCCCTCCAGGACAATCCCACCCTGGCCATGCTGTCCCTGATGTCCCCNAATGCAGCAGCAGCAGCTCTCAACAGAGCTGGAACTCCCAGGAATCCCCAAATGCAGCAGCAGCAGCTCTCAACAGAGCTGGAACTCCCAGGAATCCCCAAATGCAGCAGCAGCAGCTCTCAACAGAGCTGGAACTCCCAGGAATCCCCAAATGCAGCAGCAGCAGCTCTCAACAGAGCTGGAACTCCCAGGAATCCCCAAATGCAGCAGCAGCAGCTCTCAACAGAGCTGGAACTCCCAGGAATCCCCAAATGCAGCAGCAGCAGCTCTCAACAGAGCTGGAACTCCCAGGAATCCCCAAATGCAGCAGCAGCAGCTCTCAACAGAGCTGGAACTCCCAGGAATCCCCAAATGCAGCAGCAGCAGCTCTCAACAGAGCTGGAACTCCCAGGAATCCCCAAATGCAGCAGCAGCAGCTCTCAACAGAGCTGGAACTCCCAGGAATCCCCAAATGCAGCAGCAGCAGCTCTCAACAGAGCTGGAACTCCCAGGAATCCCCAAATGCAGCAGCAGCAGCTCTCAACAGAGCTGGAACTCCCAGGAATCCCCAAATGCAGCAGCAGCAGCTCTCAACAGAGCTGGAACTCCCAGGAATCCCCAAATGCAGCAGCAGCAGCTCTCAACAGAGCTGGAACTCCCAGGAATCCCCAAATGCAGCAGCAGCAGCTCTCAACAGAGCTGGAACTCCCAGGAATCCCCAAATGCAGCAGCAGCAGCTCTCAACAGAGCTGGAACTCCCAGGAATCCCCAAATGCAGCAGCAGCAGCTCTCAACAGAGCTGGAACTCCCAGGAATCCCCAAATGCAGCAGCAGCAGCTCTCAACAGAGCTGGAACTCCCAGGAATCCCCAAATGCAGCAGCAGCAGCTCTCAACAGAGCTGGAACTCCCAGGAATCCCCAAATGCAGCAGCAGCAGCTCTCAACAGAGCTGGAACTCCCAGGAATCCCCAAATGCAGCAGCAGCAGCTCTCAACAGAGCTGGAACTCCCAGGAATCCCCAAATGCAGCAGCAGCAGCTCTCAACAGAGCTGGAACTCCCAGGAATCCCCAAATGCAGCAGCAGCAGCTCTCAACAGAGCTGGAACTCCCAGGAATCCCCAAATGCAGCAGCAGCAGCTCTCAACAGAGCTGGAACTCCCAGGAATCCCCAAATGCAGCAGCAGCAGCTCTCACCTGTTCTCTGGATGATCTCCCAGACGCCCCAGGGCGTGGCAGGCAGCATGGAGTCCTGGTCCAGGCACATTCTGCCCACGTTGATCACGTGGAAGCCGTCCACGTCCTTGTGCGGGCTCACGGCGTTGCACACCCTGCGCTCGTCGATGTGCTCTGGAGAGGGCAGCGAGCTCTCAGGGACTGACCAGCAGCTGGGCTGTGCTGCCAGCTGTGCTGCCAGCTGTGCTCTGCAGCTGCAGTGGTGACCCCGAGTCCTGGCATGGAGCTCTGACCCCAAACGGGAGCTCTGACCCCGAGCCTTGAGCAGGAATTGTGACCCCAAACTGGAATTGTGACCCCAAGCCTTGAGCGGGAATTCTGACCCCAAACTGGAATTTGACCTTAAGCCTTGAGCTGGAATTGTGATCCCAAACTGGAATTCTGACCCTAAGCCTTGAGCTGGAACTCTGACCCCAAAGTGGAATTCTGACCCCAAGCCTTGAGCTTCAATTGCGACCCCAAATTGGAATTCTGACCCCAAGCCTTGAGCTTCAATTGTGACCCCAAATTGGAATTCTGACCCCAAACTGGAATTGTGACACTAAGCTTTGAGCTGGAACTCTGACCCCAAAGTGGAATTGTGACCCCAAGCCTTGAGCTTCAATTGTGACCCCAAATTGGAATTCTGACCCCAAGCCTTGAGCTTCAATTGTGACCCCAAATTGGCATTCTGACCCCAAGACTTAAGCTGGAATTCTGACCCCAAACTAGAATTGTGACCCTGAGCCTTGAGCTGGAATTCTGACCCCAAACTGGAATTCTGACCCCAAACTGGAATTCTGACCCTGAGCCTTGAGCTGGAATTGTGACCCCAAACTGGAGCTCTGACTCCAGGTCCTGAGCTAGAATTGCAACCCTGAGCTGGAATTATGACCCCAAGCCCTGAGCTCTGACCCTGAGCCTTGAGCTGGAATTGTGGTCCCAAATTGGAATTGTGACCCCAAGCCTTGAGCTGGAATTGTGACCCCAAATTGGAATTGTGACCCCAAGCCTTGAGCTGGAATTCTGACTCCAAGCTGGAATTGTGACCCCCAAATTGGAATTCTGACCCTAAGCCTTGAGCTGGAACTCTGACCCCAAACTGGAATTCTGATCCTGAACCTTGAGTTGGAATTGTGACTCCAAACTGGAATTGTGACCCCAAACTGGAGCTCTGACCTTAAACCCTGAGCTAGAATTTCAACCTCAAGTCCCAAGCTGGAATTACAACCCCAGACTGGAGCTCTGACCCTGAGCTGCAATTCTGACCCTGGAGCCCCTTCAGAGTTTGGGGCCTGCTGCTCCCCAGCACTCCCAGTTCCAGGCTGCCAGCTCCCAGCACGGGGCACTGGAAGCACTCTGCAGCCTGAGGGGATTTTCAGGCAGCCCCAAGGCCATGCACACCCAGTTCCAGCTCCCAGCTTGGGAAGCTGATACTCCCACACAGGAATAGACTCCGTGACCTGCAGAGACTGAATCCCTGCAGGCAGCTGGTGCTGAGGGGGAGGATCAGGGAAGGGTCCCCCCTCCCCGTGCTGCCCCATCCTGCAACCCTTGGAAGCTTTCTGGGAATGCAGGAGGGGAATTGAGCTGCTCACCAGGCAGGGGAAGCTGCACCAGGAGCCCATCCACGGCTGTGTCACTGTTGAGTTTGCTGATCAGCTCCAGCAGCTCCTCCTCGGTGATGGAGGCCGGCCTGAGGATGGTCTCGCTGCTGATCCCTGGAATTGCCAAACCCACAGGCACAAAAGAGAGATTTTTTCCCAGATTTTGGGGATTTAAACCGCCCCGTTTCGCTGCCTGGCTAAATCTGGGAGGTGCATGCCAAAGAGGGAAGGGTTTGTGCAGCTCCCAGGCTGGAGAGACCTTCACAAATCTTGGGGTTTGTTGTTGAGGATGATTATATGGGGCTGGTGGCCTGGGAAAGGGTTTTTGGGACCCTCTCAGAGCAGGGAGAAACCCAAGCAAAGGCTGCTGCCACAAAAATAAAACCACGTGGCCTGAGAGGCCTCTGGACACAGTAAAAAAGAGATGTTTGCCTAAAAATCCCAGCTCCAAAAGCAGCTCCAGCTGTTCAGGACCCAGGTTCAGTGACACCATTGCCCCTGAGCCTGAGCAGGACCTTGGATTGCAGGATGGGAAGAGGGCAGCGAGGCTGCTGAACAGGGGCTGTGCCCCAGGCAGATGGGAAAAGGAGGCCAAAAATCCCCTCCTGTGCTTTTTATGCCTCCGGGAAAGCTGAAAAACCCCAATCACAGAGTTTGAGCTGCCCTGAAGGATCCAGCAGATCACATTTAACCACACCCCACTACAACCGGGCAGCCATGGGTGAAAAGGTGAAAAACCAACAGCTGGGTGCACCCCAAAAAGCTTCCAGCATCGAGGATTCCCAACCAAACTGTGTTTTTGGGGAAGGAAACCTCACACTCACCCACATCAGCTGCTGCTTTGGTTTTGTTGAGGACGTAGGAGTGGCTGGCCGGGTCCTCCCCCACCAGCACCACGCTCAGGTGGGGCCTCCTGTTCCCTGCAGCCACCCACTGCTGCACCTCGTGCCGCGCTTCCTGCCGGATCTGCCGGGCCAGCTTCCTCCCCGAGATCACCACGGCGTCCCCCCTGCACCGGGGAAAGTGTCACCACAGCCTCGGGCCATCAGCTGCCAGCCCCGGGCAGGATGGAGCAGGAAAAGCGGGGGGAAAAGGCTCAGTCCCTCGTGCTTTGTCGGGGCCTTTGGCACCTTTGTGCTCCGGCACGTCCAGCAGAGCATTTTAGGCTCGGTTCCAGCATCAAAGCTGGGACTAAATGAGGCAGAATCAGAAATATCCCCAGCTGGATCACTGATGCTGGTACTACACCCCAAAATGCCACCGTGTGCATCCCTGGGAGCGTTGTCCAAACGCTCCCTGAGGTCTGGCAGCCTCGGGGCCATGCCTGTTCCATGGGAACTGCTCCAAAACTCACCGGGATCTTCCCCCGAGAGGGATCTGCCCTGGGCTCCCGGGGAGAGGGAAAAGCACCAGAGGCTCTGGGGGCAAAGAGAGAGCTCAGAAAACTCTTTGGAGCAGGGTGGGATGCTCAGGGGTCTCTGTCCCTGTCACCCCAGTGCCCGGGGAGTGCTCAGGGAGGTCTCTGTCCCTGTCACACCAGGGAACACCCGGGGGTCTCTGATCCTGTCACACCAGGGAACGAATGCTCGGGGGTCTCTGTCCCCGTCACACCGGGGAACGCCCGGGGGTCTCTGTCCCCGTCACCCCAGTGCCCAGGGAATCCTCAGGGAGGTCTCTGATTCTGTCACACCAGGGGACACCCGGGCACCTCTGTCCCTCTCGCACCCGGGAACACCCGGGGGGAGTCTCTGTCCCTCTCGCACCCGGGAACGCCCGGGGGTCTCTGTCCCCATCACACCAGGGAATGCCCGGGGGTCTCTGTCCCCATCACACCCGGGGGTCTCTGTCCCCCTCATGCCAAGGAATAATCAAGAAGAGGGGGTGGTGGTCTCCTTCTCTCTCTCTCAGCGGTTCTCTGTCCCTCTCATTCTGGGGGATACCCGGAGGTGTCTCCATCCCCCTTTTCCCGGAGGAGCCCCGGTGCGAGGCGGTCTCTGCCCCTCTCACCCCGGGGCAGCCGCGCTGTGGTGAGGTCCCTGTCCCCCTCATTCTGGGGGATGCCCGGCAGTGTCTCCATCCCCCTCACCCCGGCGGTGCCTCCATGGCCCTGGCCCCGGGGCAGCCCCGCTCCCTCCTGCCCGTGCCCGGGGCAGCCCCGCACTCCCACGCAAGGCGGCCGCGGGATTTCATCAGCCTGCAGCGCCCAGCGCGGCCGCT
>VZSE01010385.1:0-18305 GCA_013398275.1 Promerops cafer
AATGCAATGCAACCCAATGCAATGCAACACAACCCAACGCAATGCAACACAACCCAATGCAACCCAACCCAACCCAATGCAATGCAACCCAATGCAATCCAACCCAACCCAATGCAATGCAACCCAATGCAATCCAACCCAACGCAATGCAACCCAACCCAACCCAATGCAATGCAATGCGATGCAACGCAACCCAACCCATTTCACGATGATTCCAGGATATTTAACCCACTCCCTGTATCCATTAAGGAAACTCCTCCAGCCCAGCCCCGCAGCCCCACCCACCTTGCGTTGAAGTGCGTGATTCCGAACTCCGGCAGCGACTGCCAGGCTTGGATAAAGCGCATCTTGGCCTCGATGAGGCTCATCTGGGCCACGTTCTGGTGAGCCTCCAGGATGCGCGCTGTGATCTGCGGGCGGCGAGACACAGCGGGGTCAGGGGACAGGGGACCTCGGTGCCAGAAAAGCTGTCACGCGCGAGGGAGTGGCTTGGGAACCGCCGCGGATCTGAGCGCGGATAATCAATAATTCCTCCCCTGAGGTTTTATTTCAGCTCCAACTGCTCAGAGCCCATGTAGAGCTTCCCATCTCCAGATGCAGGAAAGCAAATCTAGATCAGAGCTGTCTGGAGGCAAAGAGCCACTCATGCTCTCGGGAACTTTAAAGATGTGAGCAAACAACAAGGCAAATTTCTGGTGTAGGGTTTCCAGTTTCACCCCATAAATCACGGGGGACCATTATAAAACCTACCAGGGCCCAAGTGTCACGGGGAGAGTGCAGGTTTTGTTAGTGCTTTCACCGCTGCTCTCTAAACCAAAGGGGTTCTAGATTAAGTTTATTTTAAGTTTATCTTAATTTTATTGTTGCTGTCACTTACCAAGTCTCTTACATAGCCTGGCTGAAGATGGCAAGGCGAAATGAAAAAAAAAAAAAAAAAGAAAAGGAGGCAGAAAGAAAAAAAAGCAATCAGAAATATGGCAACAAAGCAAAGAAAAAGTGTAAATTAACTGCAAACCAAAGTTCAAGCAAAAAAAAAAACAAAACCAAAACAAACGACATGCACAATTCCTTAGGTGGAAAAGCAGCCAAAGGGAATGTGAGCAGCGACACGCGAGCAGAGATTCGCCGCTCATGCCGGCCCTGCTGGAGCACTGGGGTGATCCCAGCTGGGCCCTGGCGTTGTGGAGAGATGGTTTTGGTCCTGAGATGGTTTAGGATGGATTTCAGGGAAAGGTTCCTCCCCCAGAGGGTGCTGACACTGCCCAGGCTCCCCAGGGAATGGGCACGGCCCCGAGGCTGCCAGAGCTCCAGGAGAGTTTGGACAGCGCTGCCAGGGGTGCCCAGGCTGGGATTGTTGGGGGGTCTGGATGCTGGACTCTGATCCTTGTGGATCCCTTCCCACACAGGATATTCCGTGATTCTGGGGTCCTGCTGGGGGGTGAAGGGGAGGGTGAAGCTGCCAGTTCAGAGGTGGGTTCATGTCCTCATTTTCCTTTCCTCATCTCTGCACAAACTCAAGGCCACTCTCTGGCTGGGGAAGCTCAAGAGGAAGCTCAGGAGCTCTCTCTGAGCTCAGCAGATCCTTCTATTTGGGATATGTGGAGAAAGGACTGGGATGCTGCTTGGGATAACAAGCAGATGAAGGGAACATCAGCTGCACTTCCCAGGGATGTGTCTGCCCTTGCTGGCTCCGACACCAAACTCTGGCAGGGCACCTGGGAGCTCTGAAAATCCCTATTTTGGGTCGTTTTTTGTTTATTTTCATTTAGTATTTGGTGCTTCCGATCCCGATCTGCCAACCCTACACTGCTGCACGTGGAGACAAACATCACCATGGGGTCTGGGGCTGGTGAGGACCCAGAGCCTCCCTAAATCCACAGCCAATTCCCATTCCAGCACCTCCTGTGGGCTGCACAGCCTCCTCCTCCCCCTCCTCCTTCCCTGTGCGGGGCCACGGAAGGACCCTTTCGGTCAAATTCCTGACATTCCTGCAGCCTCCATCCCTCATTCCTCTCAGCAAACATCCTCTGCTGCTCCAAGCTTTGCCTCTGGCCACCAAGGAAAATCCTAAATCCACTGCTTAGCTGATGCCTAAGAGGGCCCTGGTGTCCACACCATGGCCAAGTCCTGACTGGGATCATCCCCATCGTGCCCATCCCCATGATTCCATGGATTTTATTTTTATAACCAGGAATACCTGCACAGTAAGCAAGTTTTCCAAGCTAATATTTTTCCAGGTGCCTCTGTTTTACCAGAAATCTAGAAAGTATTTTATATATATAAATATATCTATATCTATATGTTAAAATAGTATATTTATGCAGCCTCTCCTCCATCCAAGTGGATATAAAGGCTTATTCAGGAGAAGAATAAGGGCTATATAAAATATAACTCCACTGCCAGGAAATCATCGTGCTGTGCCAATAAAAAGTTATATTTTTCCGGCTTCTCTGACTTGCAGCCTTCTTCTGGGCTTGGAGAAATCATATCCAGCCCCAGCCAGCAGCCTGAAGGATTTAAGTCACCAAAAGGCCACAGAGCAATGCTTTCCTTATTTTTGCTGCTGTTCTGACATATAATTCCCTTTGAGAGAATCCTGCATTTATTCCCAGTGTGGAACAGTTCAGCCCTGTCAGGCAGGGATCGGATGGAGCATGGATGGAGTTCAAGCACGAGTCACAGCAACTCAAAACCGAAGCAATGTTCCAAGGACTGGCATTTGGAAGCAGTGGAAAAGCAAAGAGAGAAATATGCAAACCGTGTTACAGCCAAGTGTGGATAAAGCACTGCAAGCAACTGCAACTCTGCTGATCCCGGGGATTTCTCCATGGATTCTGTGCAGGGGAAGGGGTTTTAACCCCAGCACCGGGCAGAGATGGGGCAATTGGGGCCAAACCTTTATCAGCAGGGGCCAAACCATTCCCAGAATGTGTTTAAAATAAACATCAACCAATTTCAAATGTACTTCCAATTGAAGGTTCCCCGCCGTGCCCGTGCACTTCACACAGCACACGGCAGAATCCCGGTGCTGGGTGCCATCCCCAGGTGCTGGATCCAAACCACACCCTTCAGTCCCACCTCATTTTAGTAACCACGTGCATCCCAGTGAGTGAGGACATCCAAAACATCCAAACCACGCCATGTTAAACGCCAGCCACCGCCGGGACGCGTGTCCAGCCCAACCAACGCCAACAGCAGCACCTACCTGCTTGTTCTTGTACTTCTTCAGGTAGCGAGGAGAGACCAGGCACTCGGGGTTGATGTCAGTGTTGATCTGCTCTGGGATCAGCTGTGGGTCTGGGTTCAAATGCTGCATTTTCAGGAAGGACAGGATGTTCTGCACTTCCATGCTGTAGGAGCTGTCGGCCATGGTCTTGCCCTTGGAGGCCAGGCGGCAGGCGGCCATCCAGCTGGCGTACTGCGTCTCCTGCCCCCCAAAACAGGGACATGTGTCTGTCAGAGCCATGGGGGGATCACCAGACCCCTCAAAAAACACCCCATGGAGCCCTCATTCCCCTCCCAGCCTCAGGAGACTGCAACATGCACAAAGACAGGCAGAAACCCAACCAACGTGTGGCCAAAAACCACACGACAAAGCCAAGGCTGATTTTCAGCTCCAAACTCAGAGGTGACTTGGAGCACATTTGGAATGCTGAGATCAGACAGGTGAGAGCATTTTCTGTTTGTTTTTTTAAACAAATAAGGATCCTGAGCAGGATGGTGGCCAAAGGGCGAAGAGGTGGCCAGTCCAAGAGATGAACTTACGTTGTCGCAGCGCAGCCAAATCTCGTTCATCCCCTCCGCCACCGGAATCAGGAGTTTGATGTTGAACTTCTGACCAGAGATGTTCACATCAGGGGTGACTTCACATCCTGCAATGAGGGAGACGGTGTTTAGCAGGGGTGTGAGGAACTATGATTTAAAATGTGGCAAAGAAAGTGAAAATAGGAAAAGAAAGAACAAAGCTCCCTGACTCAAGGGTCTCCAGTGGCATCTCAGTGCTGCCAAGGGTTTGCCCCACACCTCTGATGGGATGAACACTCCACACAGCACAGAAAAAACCTGTCAGATGTTCCTTTTTCCAAGTCTCAGGAAAATGGGGGGGGAAAGCAAGACCTGATCTGAAAGCGATGAAGCAAAAGTGAACCCACAGAACTCCTGGATCTTGCTTGGAATCAGAAATGGATCCAGTGGCTGGGAAACACCCCAAAATCTTCATGAAAGGATAGGAAATGGTGACTGGACGGGTGTTGATGCTCACCCTGAAACCCCTCTATGTTATTTATGAATGATGGGATGCCATGAAGTGTTTCAGGCCAGGCTGGGTGGGGCTTGGACCATCCCGGTTTAGTGGAAGGTGTCCCTGCCCATGGGAGCCAGGTGGAATTGGATGGGCTTTAAAGTCCCTTCCAATCCAAACCATGATTTGGCTGAGGTGTGAGCATCCTGCTCCTGGTGATGGAGAGAATTCCAAGTGGTGTAAACACGGGGGGGGATGAACCGACCCAGCCGCGTCAACGCCGCCTCCCAGATTTCTGGAAAGTGCCGTCACAGCAGATTTGTCAAAAGCTCCCAGAAAGGTCCTGGGGGCCAGGCCTTGCTCCTACAGCAGCCCGAGGTCGCCTGGCATCCCCCCTGCTCCTGCCTCCACGGGGAGAACACACGAGCTCACTGCAGCTCCGCGGCTGCCGCAGCAGGAATGTTTCACTTGACATAAGGACGGGCAGCCGCCGTAGGAATTTCAGCTCTTGAGTGAGGCTGCTCCCAACCAGCAGCGGGGAGAGGAAGAGAAATAAAGGCAGCAGAGGAAGAAAATGGCCTGTTCTTTCCAGTTTCTGCCGTGGGAGTCAGTGCAATCCTTTGGATAACTGACAAAAAGGAGAGGGGCAGGTGGAAGGTTGGAACATGGTTTGGAAGGTCCCCTCCAACCCAAACCATTCCGTGGTTCTCCAAGCTCTCTTCCCAAGCTATTATGGGGCTGGTGGTGCTTCCCCACGGGATCACATGTAGCCACTGTTTGGAACTCCAAGTCTGTGCCATGGTATCAAACCCAGCCACCTCACTCCTTTACACACCTTTACCCAACCCCGGGATGGAATTCCGAGGCGATAAAGCAGTGGGAAAACAAGATGCAGGAGGAACAGCTTATTCCTGGAATAAAAAGCAGCTTCTCTTACCCCAGCCTTGTGCTTCTCTTACCTCTCAGGTTCATCTGGTGAGCAGGAGTCCCGTTGGATTCCTCTTTGCTTTTGTAGCAGGAGATGGAGGTATCTTTGAAGGTGCACCAGTAGGGCTTGTAGCCTTTCAACGTCAGCTTCTTGGGCCTGCAGGACACGTGGAAGGACATCTCACTTGGTCTGAGCTCCTAAAACAAGCTGCTCCCCAGGAAACCTCAGTATTTCCTCAGAATTTCAGCCCTGGCAAGCTGCTGTCAGCAGCCTGGGTTATTCCCACCCCTGCCTGGGGGCTCAGCCATCCCTTCACTGCTGGCTCCAGGAGCTGAGCTCCAATTCCAAGTTTGGACTCTTCAATCCCAGGGAGATAATTTGGGGCAAGGTGGGGGGAGCTGGAGGACTGTGCTACAAAAACAGAGGAGTCCATGAACCACTGCAAAATCTGCCTCTCCAGCCACCACATGAAGCTGGAACCACTCTGCTGCTCAGGCTCTGAGGGGAAGCAGCACTTCCAAGGACGTCTCAGTCACGCACACGCCTGAGTGCACTCCTTGTTTTCTTTTTAAACACTCCACAGCACAAAAGGTTCTGTTCTTTTCTACACAGAGCATGGATTTTGCTCGATTCTGCAGGAGAACTGATGGCCCTGCAAAGTGAAGCACCCTGAACTCATCCCAACACAAGCCCAGAGCCTTCCCAGAGCTCCAAGTATCAGAATATTTTAACCTTCCCTGATTTCAAAACCTTATTTTAAGGCTGGATCTGCAGCCTCTCATGCATTTCTCGTATTTTCATCTCAGAAACAGCTGCTGAGAGTAGTTTAGATGGGATATTAAGAAGAAATCCTTCCCTGTGAGGGAAATGAGGCCCTGGCACAGGGTGCCCAGAGAAGCTGTGGCTGCCCCTGGATCCCTGGAAGTGTCCAAGGCCAGGCTGGACAGGGCTTAGAGCAACCTGGGATAGGGGCAGGTGTCCCTGCCCATGGCAGGGGGTTGGAACAGGATGATCTCTAAAGTCCACCCCAACCCAAAACACTCTGGAATTCTATGATTTTAGCTGGCAAGGGCAGTAACCTGCCTGGCAGGGGAGAGAGAACCATTCCAAATCTCTACAGCCACACCAGGCACATGCTGGGACACATTTATAGGAATTAAATATATGGAATACAAGGGACATGCACTGCTCCCCCAGTTCTCCTCCCCAGCTGACGTGTGACAAGAGGCAGATCCAAAGCTGGGACAGCTACAAACACTGCACCTGTTCCATTGGATTTCTGGCACTAAAATACCACCTGAGCCCCATTTTTAGGAGCAAACTGAATTCTGTGTTCAATCTGACAGCCTCAAACCCCAACCCCAGGGTTCAGGGCTTGCACTGAGTGAGGAACCAGCAGCTTCTGGCTGCTCCATCCCCTGGCGCTCCAATTTGCAGGCAATTAGCTCCCGGAGCGGTGCCTAATTTGATTGGCAAATCAGCAGATCAAGGGGAAGAACAAGTTTTTTGTTTGTTTGTTTGTTCAAGGGAGGGAAGAAACAGCCACTGAGGGGCTGGGCACAGCCTTGAAACTTCACCCCAATTAAGCCAGACCACAAGCCCAGACAGAGGCAGAGACCTCGTTAATTCACCTCCGGAGAGGGAGAAGGAGTTTTTGGAGCAGAGAGTGCCAGGTTCTGTTTCCAGAACCAAACAATTCATAAAATAAAGGCCTGTTCCAGAGCTACTTCACTGTCTGCAGTTTTTTTTCCCCCCCACTATCCTACAGCTCTGCTGTGAAATCCCAACAGTGTTTCCAGCTTCCAGAACTTTCACTGCAGCAGGCAATAAATTGCAAAATACGGTCGTGGCTGCCAAAAATGTTCCTCCAAGTCCAGACGCTGCCGTTCCCAGTTTCCATGAACCACCAACCGAGTCAAAGCAAGCTAAAAAAAAACCCCTAAATCCTGAGCAAGCTGGGAGAGGGGCAGAGTCAACTTAACCTGCTCCTTTTGGCACAGACAGACCGGGATCCCGGCTGGATAGAATTCCTCCAGCCTCCTGCAGAGCAGGAGAAGTCTTTGAGGGAGGTTTTTAGGTTTCACTCCTCATTTTAGGGTGGTTTGTTCCCTCCTGGGCATTAGATGTGTTCAAGAAACATCCCAGCACACACTGCTGGCTATAGGATACACCAGAGCAGGAAAACACCTTGAATTTTTGATTTAAGAACCAATCAACTTAAGTATTGAATATTTTGAATATCGTAAGGCTGGGAGACAAAAAAAAAAAAAGGAAATTAAGAGGCAGGACCATTAATTATTCACAGCCATTACCAGTTCCACAAGCAGCTCTTCCCATCAGCACTTACTTGAAGACTTTAATGTAGTCGGCGAGCTCCGGGATGGAAGTGATGTCACCCTGGAAATCAAAGATTATCCCAATCACTCGGAGCAGTGGGATCAGGAGGGAAGGGACGTGGTGCAGGGGAGGGAACCAGGAGCACCATCAGGGCTTAGGGGTTGTGAAACTGCTCCTGAGAAAGCCCCAGCCACTTCCCAGGAGAAGCGAGCAGTGGAAAGTCCAGGGCTGTTTTGAAAGCAGAGGACAGGGCTTGATTTTCCTTTGAGGAATTCCTGCTGCTGCTGGAGCCAATTCCCAGCCGCGGGGTCGCCGGCGGTCACGGCAGCAGCGTTTGCACAGGGAATTTTCTCCTCCCTTCACTTATTCCTGATGCTCTGAACAAAAGGGGAAGAGGCACCTCCACAGAGAACTGACTGGGGAAGGGATTTCTAAGCCTAGATTTTTTTTTTTTTCTCCCCGGAATTTTTAAAATATCGAGTTTAAATTCTCTTTTTTTTTTGCATCACGGTGGCACTTGCAATTCCCAGGAGCTGGAAGTAAAAAATATCTCGAGGGACAGGGAAAGGGAGGATTGCTCCAGGAGCTTCCAGTAGCAGGACAGTTTACTTTGAGTCAGCAATGAGAAACTGTTTACAGATACCACAGGGAAAAAAATGCAGAATCTAAACAAACAATCCAGTAATTGCCCATTATCCGTATTCAATTACTCGAATGCATCTGGAAATGGCTCCTGCTACAAAGCCCTGTGGAAAGGGATGGGTTTTTTTGGATGAATCATTGTCCTCTTCACTCCTGTCTGGCAGGGACTGTTCCTCAGTGATGTGTTTCAAATCTGGTTTTGCAAAAGGAATTAGAAAATATGTCTTGGTGATAAAAATTGGTTGTTATTTCTGGTTTATACTGCAAAGCTCTGCTGTTTTTAATGCCAATAAAGCATCTAAGGATGGATGTAGCTTCAGAAAGACCTGTCATAAACACTTAAAAAATTATATGAAGTGTAAAAGTGGAAAATTTCAGAGATTTTAGGGTTGGAAAGAGACGGTTTAAATGTGCAAAATGCCTGGAAAAGCTGTGCTGGGCCAAGGCTGACAGGACTGAGTTCTTTTAATGCACTTTAATTTTCAGGCTTTATATTTTTAAAGGTGGAAAACCAGTGTTAAAACAGCTTATCAAGAAAAAAAAACCCCAAATTCTCTGAAACACAGACCTAGGCTAAAATCCAGTCTAATAAAAATAAAGTTTCATAAGCCTAAATTGGTTCTGAAAATCCAGCAGCTGCTTTAGGTGCTGTAAAACGTGAATTAGAAACAGTGGAAGAGGAACCTCAACATGGAAAACTCAATTCTTTGGGAAAGTCAGTAGTGAGGATAAAAAACAACTTAATTTCCATTCAGTTTTCCATTATTTCATCAGAAGGGTGGCTTGGTGCAGGGGGGGGATCAGTAAGATCCTGGCTCCTCCAAGACTTTTCCAGATGCTGCCCGGGGTTCCAGAACTACCCCTTGGTATCTAAAATCCCTGTATTTTAAAGAAGATATTATTGGGGTGTGGGCAACTTTCTCATCAGAATTAGAAGAAAAAAAAGGAAATAAATGAGGTTGGATGCCTGGAAAAACTCCTTGCAGCCCTTACCAGGATTGTTGACGTCTTGCCACCTTCCAAGGTGATTTCCAGGTCCGAGAGCGCGGCGTCCACCTCGTCCACGTCCTTGTCACTGTGGTTCAGGTGGTTTTCCGAGGACATGATGGACAGCTTGTTGATGTGGTACTGCAAGGCAAGGCCAGGGTCACACCTGGATGCTCCTGTGACCCCAGGATCCCACGGGATCATCGTGGCACAGCCACCATGCTTGGGAAGCGGAGTGGGAAACCAGAGTGGGAAACCAAATTGGGAAACCAGGAGCAGAGGCCAGCAAATACTGGGAGGGTTTGACCAGGACTGACCATCTTGGATGTTTCCAGTCCAAGGAGTCTCCAGGCACTGATCCCTGAAGGAGATCTCTGGACCCCGGAGGGCAGAGCTGCTCTTTCCACCGGTCTGAGGTTGGAAGGGACCTCTGGAGGTCAGCTGGTCCCACTCCCTGCTCCAGCAGGGCCACCTGGAGCTGTTGTCCAGGACCACATCCACCTGGTTTTGGAGTAACTCCAGGGATGGACACTCCACAGCCTCTCTGGGCAAACTGTGCTCAGTCACCCTCCTGGTATGAAGATGCTTCCTGATGTGCAGAGGGACCCTCCCAAGTTCCAGGCTGTGTCCATGGCCTCTGCTCCTGCCACTGGGCACCTCTGTCCACTCCCTTTCCTGCCTCCCACCAGGTGTTTATGGATATTTGTAAGATCCCCCATCCCTGGAAGTGTCCAAGGCCAAGCTGGACAGGGCTGGAACAACCTGGGACAGTGGAAGTGTCCCTGCCCATGGCAGGGGCTGGAATTCTAAGACCTTTAAAGCCCATTCCAACCCAAACCATTGTAGGATTCTATGTCTTTGCATCTGTTTTCACCCCAGAAAACCAAAACATCCATAAAATCTCACAGGAAGGACCGTGCCCAACCCACTCTGGAGCACTTGGATGTAAACTGAGTCATTATATTTCTGCTTTCCTCTCTTTTTTTCCTGGGAGGGGCCCTTGGAGCAGGCAGCCCTGCTCCTGAGGGGGATATTTCTGCATCCTACAGCTCCAAGGTGTGCCAGACCACACGGAACAAATGCTTGCCATCCCTCTCATGGAAGTCAAGAACAGGTGGAGCATTTATGCCAAATGACACTGAGCATTTCATAAACCAGATAAATAAATAGTTCTGGGAAAGCCACAGATTATCCCCAGCTGGTCTGGGGGCAGAGAGCCAGAAAGGCACAGTTCAGCAACCCCGTGCTCGTACGGGATGGGTTCAGAAGGACAAAACTAGAAGTTAAGATAGATAAAAACATGTTTGGTAAAAGCAGGTCAAGTTCTTTTTCATGAGGGATAATCAGTGGCAAGTATTTAAATTATCTTATAAACTCAAGTGAGGATCTGGAGATGGAAAATGACCCAACTTCTACCAGCATGAGAAGACCAAGCTCCCACCAGAGACAAGGTGAGGCTTAAAACATGATTTTAAACCAAAGAAGGGATGGTGTAGATGGAATATTGGGAAGGAATTCTTGGCTGTGAGGGAGGTGAGGCCCTGCACAGGTTGCCCAGAGAAGCTGTGGCTGCCCCATCATTGGAAGTGTCCAAGACCAGGCTGGAGCACCCAGGGATAGTGGAAGGGGGTTGGAACTGGATGGGCTTTGTGGTCCCTTCCAACCCACACCATTCCAGGATTCCATAATTTCGTTTATCAGATTAACGAGCAGAGAAGTCTGCAAACAAAATCAAGTCTAACCCAACCCAGGGGCGTTTGGGGCTGTCTCTCACCTGCAGTGCTGCAAACATCATCATCTCCTCCTCCGTGCACTCGATCTCCTCCAGCAGGATTGCCCACTTGGACTGCTCGTACAGCTGGTTGATCCTGATCGCGTCATACTGCGGCACAGAAACGCGGAATGCTTGGAAAACCAGGAGCCCAGCTCAACACAAACCACCCCATCTACTGGAAGCTGTCCCTGTCCACGGCACGGGGTTGTAATGAGATGGTCTTTAAGGCCCACTGCAACCCAAACTATTCTGGCATTCTGTGATCTCTCATCTCAACACAACACTTTGATCTGAGACTGAAAATCCTCTGCCACTGACAAGAAGTGGCTTTAAGAACTCTTTAAGCACCTCCATCAACACCTAAAAACCCTGGGATACAGGAGCACCAAAAACCCTGGGATATAGGAGCACAAATCCTGGGTTTGATGCCTGCACAACCAATTTTCAAACTCCCACGGTCTTTGGGAGATCTACCAACACAACAGCACGTTAGAGATCCTGGCATCCTTCGCTCCAAAGGATGGAAATTCCAAAATGCAAGCGGAACAAGGAGCTCTGTACCTTTGGATTCAGGTCAAAAAAGCTGTAGTACTTGAACCGGAGTAGCAAAGCCTCGTTTTCCTTCACCTCCTGCTCCATCAGGGATCGGGACGAGTCCAGCCACCTGTGAATTGCCAACATGGGGTAGCACACACGGAACGCTCCGGCGGAGTCGCCACGACGCTCTCGAGGACACAATTAAAAACCAGAAAAAAAACCCCCCAAATCCTCTCCTCCTGAACTCACCCTTGGTTGATTTTGGCCTTATCGAGCAGCGTCTGGGGCTTGTACATTTTGGCTAAGGACTCCGGGGAGGTGATGGGCTGGCTCACGGCCAGGATTCCCGGGTTGCCCTCGGACAGGGCGCTGTCGCCGAACCAGGCGGACGTGGGGGACAGGGGGCTGCCGTCATGGGCGTCGTAGGTCGGCGTCATCGTTTTGCTATAGAGTCCTGGGCTTGAATAGATATTTCCTACCAGCGAGGGGAATAAAAGCCAGGAATTAGCCTAGGGCAAGCCCTGCCTGCTCCCGGCCACGCCGGCTCCGCGCAAACCTGGAGCTGGCAGATGGAAAACCTTCCCTTTTCATCTTTTCGCAGCGGGAAAACGCTGTGCTGCTTGTTCTCCCATGGAAACCTGTCCCTCTCCTCTCTCTTGGCTCTTCTCCAAGAGCAAAACTGATGGAAAACTCGTTCCAGCCCAAATGATGGGAAAAGACTCAGGTGTCCCACACCGGGAAGCTCCTGCCCCCTGAGTTTCTGTGGCACCTGGGACATGAGTGGTCCCCGACTTACCGGTATTACCTGTTGCTTAAAGATTTTGGAAGTCAAAAGTTTTAGAGGAGCAGGAAAATAAACTAAGGGTGCAGCCAAAGAGACCAGAGGCAGAGGGCAAAAGTCCTATTGAGGTGGAGCTCACCTTTGACGGGGCCGATGTAAAGAATATCGGTGCCTATAGAGAGGGAAAGAAAGGAGGAAAGTGAGAAGGCGAGAGAAAGTCACCCGGAGAGCAGGAGAAGGACAGAAGCCAAAAATGGGCATTTTTGGAAGAGGGCAGAACAGCACAGGTGAGGTGGAACCACCCTAATGGAGTGTTTGCAGCAGCGCTGGTGGCAGCAAAGCAACTGAAGTGACTTCCCCTTATTTTATTCACGTTACGAGGACGGCCGGGCATGGAAATGTGGCATTCCCGGATGGAAAAGCTTGCTGAGGTGGCCACACAAATTCAGGATTAATGTGCTGAGTGGTGAGATGTGGTGCCAGACTGATCCCAAAGCAAATGTTACTCCCAGGCTTTTCAAAGCTTCACAGCTCGTACCGATTTAAAGCAGACATAAAAACACCCAAACATTTAAAAATTATTAATCTGAAGAGAAAAAAAACAAATCCAGCTCGGTATCTCATAGCTCAAAATAGCTGAGAGCTCTAACAGAGAGGTTGTGGCTGCCCCATCCCTGGAAGTGTTCCAGGAGAGCTTGGATGGGGCTTGGACAATCTGGTCTCTGGAAGGTATCCCTGCCCATGGCAGGGGGTGGAATGAGAAGTTCTTTAAGTCCCTTTTAAGTTCCTTTCCATCCCAAACCATCCAATGAAACAGCCCCTCTGGACGTCACAGGGACACTGAATTTTCATATAAAATCCAGATTTTTCAGAATAAGGGAGGATCAACCACTGCCTCCCAATGCCAGGAACTCCCCTGCGCACACACATCGGGCAAGGAGCTCACCCAGCATCACCTGCTGGGCACAGATCTGCCCACCAGAACCAGAAGGTCCAACACCACACTGGATTTTTGGGAAAGGGCTGTGTCCTTCCTAAATCACGAGCCTGCAATTCAATGCACCCAAGCTCTCCCTCCCAGAGCTCTGCTGAGGGTGTTGAAGATGGTGACAGAGTTGAGATGCCACAGACAAAGCCTTCTGTGCCACCTCCTGCTGCTGCCCCGAGCCACCACCTTGGCTCCAGTTCCTTGCTCCAAACCATCCCCCCACACCCTCATGGCCAAGGAATGACAGAAAACTGAGCTAGACTGGAAAAGTCCAGGACCAAACCAATGGAAAAACCTTCCTGAACCCTCATTTTTCACGATGGGCATCTCGAGGAGCAGGAAGAACTGTGTGAATCAGCAGCATCAACGTCAGTGACAGCCAACATCATGGCTAGGAAACTCCAAATAATTACAAACCTGATTCTAAACTGCCTGGCAGGGTGGAAAATGTAAGTGAAAACCACCAAACAAGGATGCTTTTAATGCTCCTGCTCATTTTGCTGGCATCGCAGTCTGGATGAATCATTTGGGGACCTGTAAGCACCACGGGGACCTGTCCCCAAGACAGATCCAGCAAACCAAGCATGAGCAAAAAAGCAGCAGGAATGGTCAAGGGATGGAAAAATCCACCCTCATTTGCAAGGAAAAGGCCAGGGATGATTTCCAGGTTTTTAGACCAGGTACTTGCACTTTGGGAGCTGGGACTCCACAATCCTTAGGGTCCCTTCCAAACTGAGTTATCCTGTGATTCTGTGATTATAAAAGCAGCAGAAAGGTGCTGTCCCCATGGATTGTTACAGCACTGGAGCAGAGAACTCCAAGAAAAAAACAGCCATAAACCCCCATGACCATCCATAAACCACTTCCCAAAGAGCTCTTCCCACCTCCCCATCCACCCTTGCTGCAGCTTCAGCCTTCACATGGCTCGAGCACACAAGGCTGAGCATCAGCTGGACCAACAAAAGAAAATCCCACTTTTTGCCCCAAATTTTGGGCAAGTTTTTCCATTAATATCCCCCAAATTCCTTGACTGAGTGTCTGCTCCAAAGCTTCCCCTGCACTGTTCTCCTCATCTCTTTCTCCAAACACCTGAAATATCTCAAAAGAAGCTTCCCTTAAAACATTTGCCCCAGGCAGGCAGTGTCATGGAAAGTTCCAGCAGAAATAGCTACAAATTTGGCTAATTTATATAAACAAGTGACTACAGGTCTTCTAATGGAAAGTGTTGGGCAACACATCCTGTGGGTGTATTGACAACTCTGCCCACTGGGATTTAAAAGGTTTGGGGTACTCAGTGACAAAACACTCCCAAGAGATTGAAATCAGCACCTCCTGAATTATTAATTAGTTTTCCAGAAGCCTCCAGCACACAAACTGATGTTGGAACAATGCTAGAAATGATTTATTCAGATGAAACCCACCACTTTTATCGAATGGCACCTGAGCAGGCAGGAATTCAACCTGCTGTGAGTGACTTCATTCACAAGGAGAGCAAAACCAGCCAAGTGACTCACTGCAAGAGCCATAAATAATTAAAATAAACCCCAGCTTTTGCATACATTTCCCCCAAAGAAGGCCAAGTCTTTCCTATTAATCTAACAGAGATGCTCTCTGTGAACACTGGCTGTTGGAAAGGCTTAGAATGGACTTTCAAGATGAAAATGCCAAATGGAAATGAAAATTGACTGGAGCCTTGCCCAAATTCTCTGAGCCAGGAGTGGAAGAAGACAAGCCCAGAAGTAATTTTAAGTAGCTGAGAGGAGAAAGAGTGGGATCAGAGCAGAAGGATTATTTTTCCTTGTTCCAGACCCATGGTGCACATCACCCTTGGCAGCCAAAACCTTCCTTTCTGCAAGCCCTGTGCCACCACTGGCATTAACCACACTCCATGACCTTCCCTGTAGCTGATTTAACATCAATTAATACAACTTTACAATTCCAAGGTAGTTTTTTTAATTAAAGCTGCCCTGCTGCCCTTGGATTGCTGGATTTAAACCCGAGAGCTTTGGCAGCCAGACACGTCTCTCCTGCTCAGCACCGTGGCTTTCTCCACAAATCCATTTGGGATAAAGTGCTCCCACTTGGCCAAAATTATGGTTTAAACTCCTGCCATTTGCCTTCAGACACCAGACTTCCAGCAGCCATGGAAAAAAGCTGAAAAACCCCTTTCCTTGGAAACACCTGCATCAATTTGCTGCCTGTGGTAACTCCATCAGGGATGTTACTTCATCAGGGATGTTACTCCACCAGAAATTCCCTTCCCAATCCTGAATCTGGAATCCAGACTGGCCAACCACCCCCCAGCAATAAAAGGATTTATTCAGCATCACAATCCACAGCTACACCACTGATGTCAGGCAACACTAAAGCAATTAATAAAACACTGCCCTTGCTGGGCCGTAAATACGGAGTAGAACGGTGGCACAGCCTCAACCACGCCAGGAATGTGACATTAGGAATGATTTTCCATTTAACTCCTTTCTTAACAGGGTAAGAAAAGCTCTCAGCAACACGATCTGAGTGCTCAAGTGGCCACACTTGGGCTCTGGTTTGTTCTGTGAAGCCTGGGGTTGCTCTGCTCCCGGGAATGCGTGACAGCTCCAGCTCCAGACATGCATCCGTGTGACCCAGTGCTGCAGCCCGCCAGGACTTGTGCCATGGATTTGGGGTCTGTTTCTTGCACACAGCTTAAAAAATTCAAACAGCCCCATTGTTGCTGTGCCAGTTTTTCCCCTGTTCCCATTTTATTTCCCAGCTCACCCGACCCCGGCGTGATCAGCGGCCCCTCCAGCTCGAAGGTGTCGTCTTCACATTGATCGTCCAACTTCTTCTTTTTTTTCTTTGATGGATCTCTGGGTTTCCTCAAAAGGGAGAGTTCTTCTGGATGCCGGATGTCTGGAGGGGAAAATGGACCACTTTTATAATGGTAGGATGGGAAAAAAGGAGAAAAAAAGGAGGAAAAAAGGAGGAAAAAAGGAGGAAAAGAAGAATATCCTTCCATTAGGAACAACATCCAGCAATGCCCAATATCTCCCTTGGATGAATTTCCTGCTCTGTAATGGCTAAAAATCAAGTTGAGGACATTTTCCGTGCAAGCCTGTTGGAAACAAGTAGTGTCCTTAGCTGGAAAGGTAACATAACATTTGGATAAAACGTGGAATTTCCCAGGCACAGCCACTCAAATGTAAATGTGAGCACTGGTAAACCCTGTGAACCTAGTAACACCTTCATACATTAAATGCAAACAATAAAAATAATAACCCCCATTAATAATATAAAATCATAAATAATATATAATATTGTAATAGTACACAATAATATATAAATAATATGAAGAAATAGAAATATAAATTCTAGAAGTAGAAATTAGAAATAGAAATGGAAATGGAAATGGAAATGGAAATAGAAATAGAAATGGAAATGAAATAGAAATGGAAATGGAAATAAAAATAGAAATCATCACACAAATTCCTACTTAGCCATGGAGGTAACAAGCCAGACCCTCTCACTTCCACAGGAGCAATCCAAGAGTTAAGCCATTTATTTACACATCAAACTGAAAAGTTTAAAGCCTATAATTTACCCACTTTTTAAAGAGATTTTGGTGGAAGTGTTTCCTTTTCACAGCAAACCTCTCCCATTTTCCTGCCTGGGACCAACCTGAACAATGTAAAACCCATTTAAAACGAGGAGCATCCCACTGTGTTTGTGTTTTAAGCTATGGGGATATGGGGAGCAAGGAAAAAGGGAATTTTCATTTCCCACCAAGGCAGCACTTTGGGTCTGCTGCACTCAATTCCAAGTGGGAAGGATCCTCCTGGGAAAGCAGAGCCTGCTGTCTGTTGTACCACTGAAACCACTGGGGGACTGGAGCAGGACCAGGAGTTCCTGTGCTTGGTCAGTGTGTGGGAGCTGACCTGGAAAAGGATTCACCTGGGCTTGGAGCCATCCAACTGCAGTGGTGAAAGGCTGCAAAAAGCTTGGAGAGCTCTGAAATGCAGCTTGGATTGGGAAAATATGGGATGGGAGAGCTGGGGGTGCTCACCTGGAGAGGAGGAGGCTCGAGGGAGAGCTCAGAGCCCCTTGCAGGGCCTGAAGGGGCTCCAGGAGAGCTGGAGAGGGACTGGGGACAAGGGATGGAGGGACAGGACACAGGGAATGGCTCCCACTGCCAGAGGGCAGGGATGGATGGGATATTGGGAATTGGGAATTCCTGGCTGTGAGGGTGGGGAGGGGCTGGGATGGAATGCCCAGAGCAGCTGTGGCTGCCCCTGGATCCCTGGAAGTGTCCAAGGCCAGGCTGGACAGGGCTTGGAGCAACCTGGGATGGTGGAAGGTGTCCCTGCCATGGCAGAGGGTGGGATGAGATGGGATTTAAGGTCCTTTCCAATCCCAACCATCCTGTGATTCTCTGGTGACTCCATGGAGATTATGGACATGTCTGAGCCTGGAAGAGTTCTGGAGTCTCCTCTGCAGCTGCCTGTCCATGCTGAAGCTCCTGTGTTGTTTCTTGCTCTGTTTTTTGCTCCTCTCACCCCAAAATGCTCAGCTGCAAGGCTTTCCCTTTGGAATGCCCCGTGGAAAGCAGCCCCTGGTCCCACCCCTGCTGCAGGAGAGATCAGGAGACAGGAGCTGGCTGTGTTTTGCCACCCAAGGAACGCTGAGGGACACAATGAGCCATTATCCCACCGAGGAGAAGTTCCAGGGCTGGGATCTCACCACGTGCTGGCAGCAGTGGGAGTTCCCTGAGCACTCCCAGGCATGGGGTTATAATTAACACTGGAATTTGGTCCCCAGCAGGTGACCTGAGCAGGACACTGCCCCACAGTGCCCACCCACACCAGCATCTTTCCTTCCTGCAAACAAGCTGGGAAAACAAGCCCCATCCAGGTGATTTTCAGGGGTGGATCCCACTAGCCCTGGCATTCCTGGATCCAGTGGCTGCACACTTCTGGTTTTAACTGCCTTTTATTTTGTAGGTGCCCCATCCCAAACCATCATCTAGCTTTAATTTAAGTTTTATTTTTATTTATATTCTTGTAGCTACTTACACATGATATATATATATATGTATATATACTGTATATATAT
>VZSE01010386.1:0-17649 GCA_013398275.1 Promerops cafer
ATTTCCAAAACTTACTTTTGCATTTAAGAGTGTGCAGATTTCTGTGAAATGTAGGAAGCATCTGCAGAAATTATTCAAAGTAATGCAATCCCCCAAAAATCTTCCACACATCTTATTTTTCCATGTGCTTTTAATGCGTTTCTGAGAAAATTCAGAACTAAGTGTAAAATTTGAAGCCCTGAAACAGTAAAAAAAAAAAGAAAAATCATTATATCTGTTCAATTTCCTTGGCTTAGGTTAAGATAAAAATTGTGATAATTTATTAAAAGGCCAAAAGTTGTGTTGGACCAGTAAGTATTCAGGTAACAGTGTAGTCAGCTTTAATATTAAAAGGTGAAATTGTCAGGTTTTTAAACCCAGGAAATAACTCTTTGAAACTCAAAACATCTTCAATGCAAAAATTAAGCTAGGCTCTGTTTTTTATTAACCCAGCCCTGACTTATGCTGCCTATTTGTGTGTCAGTATAACTTTTTTATCCTAAGCAGACTCAGATCTGTGTCTCTGGAGAATTGATATAAAGTTATTGGTATTGGAGAACATGACTGCTGTATACCATAGCAACACCTTTTTATCCATGCTCTGTGTACTGAAGGTCAATATTAGGAGTGTCATTACCTCACACACTATTTGGAATAGGTCTGCTTTTTGGGAAACAGAATGACTGAAATACCACTCCTCTGCCTAGTAACTGATTTTCACAGTCTGTTCTTCAAGATTAATTCAGAATTTCTGACAGTGATCATTTATGCATGAACATTGTAGACAAACTGCACGATGCAGCTGACTGCTTAGCTGGTATACACTGTACATCAAAGGTGTATTTGACAGTACATGAACTATTATTTTGGAAACTAATTACAAATTAACAAATCATAAATATAGATATGCACAGTGCTATGAAAAATGTCTTTGTTTACATTGGAGCTAGAAAGATTCCCAGTCCTTACTGAATTTTTCAAAATTCTTACTATATACTGTAATGAGTGATAGGTTTGGGTCTTCCAAATTAAGTTCTTCAATTAAATAAACCAAAGAACACCTCACATTCTCTGAGAGTGCCTCTTCCACTTTCATTTGGCATACATTATCCCTTGTATTTGTGTAGTAAAATAACTTTCTTGAATCATTTAATATCACAGTCTCTCTTTTAGCTGCTTTAGTCAATCATGATTCAAAATGAATAACTGAGTGCCTTATCAAAAGTACTTCCCTATTAGAATTTATTCTCTTCCTCGTAATTCAGATCAAATATTAATTCTTTTGGAGACTGAAAATCCACTCAGTGCATTTAAAAGCATGGGAAGCTTTAGATTTTTAGATAGCTGGAGATCAAACAGTTTAAAGATAGCACAACTAAATATTTTAAAATTTTGAATTTCAATTCAAATGCATCAGATGTTTTTCCTGAGATATGTTTTTGAGGGTTTTGGGTTTTTTTCTTCCCCAATGAATGCTCATGGGTTTTGTCTAATATAAATGATCCCTGCTTTTGCTGCTTTCATTGCTTCAGCCCTAAAAGTTTTTAATGCAACTCTATGCAAAACTCAGCATGTTTCTTTGACTGCAGAGATTTTAATTGTATCTCCTGTATCTGCCAAGAATGATTCAGCTAAAGTATATTTTTTGATTACTGTCTGGTATCAGTGCATGCAACCTTAAGTTGGCAGGATCAATTTTGTCTGAATTTTCTGTCTCAAGCTGAGTAACAGGCAAGGTCAGCAGTTGAGAATTTAAGGCCCCAGAGTCAATGAATATAGATGGCAAGAGGCATGTCCTAATTGGGGTTTATCTTAGACTAATATAAATATTTAAGGTAGGTGGGTAAACTGTTTTCTGGAGCTATTTATCTCTTTATATGAAGAATAGGAGGGGACTAATTGACAAACTAAAGATAGGCACCTCAGTGGCATTTTCCCTGTAAAACATTCCCCAGCATTTTAGAACAAATATGCGTTTTCATTATTCCCCAGGTATTTTCTTAATTGGTGAATTTTTCATCTGGACAGAATTTATGAAAGAAGAAACATCACTTTCCTCCAACTTTTTTTTCTTCAAATAATTTCAGGGTGTTTTTTAACTCTGCTCTTCCTCAATTTCTTAAGTATAAAGATCACATCTCATGATCTATTTTTCATTAAGCTTTATGAGCTTTCTTAGTGAGGGACAAATTGTCACAGTATGGAAATTTCAGGGAAAAGAATAAATTCCTAAAGTGAAAGCATGTGAGAAAGCAATTATTCTTCATGGACACTCTTCATCAGCCATGTATGAAGAGGCAATACTACTCTGGTAGGAAACTCTTGGTGTCACTATCCACAAACGAACGTGTTGATCAAAGGACTAAGAATGACTTTTATGGAGCTGATAATTAACTATGTATGATATGAATATGGAAGGAGGATCACATGAAAGAGTATCAGTATTGTCACATGGAGGCCATAACTTACTCTACAGAACAATTCAAGAAAAATTATATTACAGTGCATTCGGAGCCATATCTTTGAACCTAGTAACCTATGACTAAAGTAAAACTAGTGTCACCCCTAGTGACATTTCCATGACACTTTGGTTAGACTAACAATCTATTTGCTCTAACATTCATGCTATCAGAAGCAGTAAAGAAATGGCCATTAAAGATTTTACGGCAAAGTTTTACCCAATATAAAACGGTGAGGAAAACAATTAATTTTCTCATAATAAGCATAAAAAATAATTCTATTAGGATAAAAGGAAATATTCTCATAATCATATTAAATCATTACATTTTTACTCTGGATACAATTTCACATAAATACCACCAAGAACCTATCTGACTTTATTGAAGCCTAAATCAACTTCAAGAAATAAGATGTAAACTCCAAATGTAATGATATTTTCTTCTATTCCTCATTAATAGTTTTGCATGAAAAAGTGTGGATATTTCAAAGTTAAAATATATGCCTTGTAAGTCATTACCTCATTTTATCACTGTAGGTCAGTCCCAGTGAGGGATTCATGGACCCAAATAGGTGACACCCAGGAGAAGGGGTCATTTGGTCTCTATGCAGAGGATGATTCAGACATCTTAGTGGAAATCAGAGCAGTCACATCACTGAGCAGCAAGCAGAGAAGCATCTACGGACAACCAAAAGGCTGACACACACTTGATATTTATGTTAATCACTTCAGGCTGGCATAAGACATTTCCACTGCTTTTGCATGACCCAGAAAAAAGGCTTCTTGAAGAAGGTTGGATTCAGGATTAGGAACCACAGGATTAAAATTACAGAACTACAGATTTTAAAGATTAGGATTAGATTTTAGTAATAAAGTTCTAATAGTCTAGATTCTACCAGACAGCATGACAAAATTGGCTTTAAGAGTGCTAAGTGCCACTTATGGCTGGGGTCATTAGAAGGTAATCTATTCATGATGGGAAAGGGAGACAGATATGCAAAAGAGAATTAGAGAAAGGATCAAGGAAGAGCTTTGTTTAGTGGTGACCCTGTGGCAAAGACTAAAAAGATTTTTCAGCTGGGGAAGATGATTTAGAGTTCAGAATGGTCTACAGATTTGAGCTGGGACTGGGAATACTGATGGGTTATGGTAGTTCTGATATTTTATGGTCTACCAGGCCAGTGTTGTGACTGAGATCAGGAATAGGATTTAATCAAACAGGAACCGACAGGAACGAATGGAGTACTACAGGGGTTGTTGTGTCTTCCTGAGAAAATAAAATAAAATATAAAATAAAATAATAAAAACAACCAAATCTGTCTTAAACCTGAGTAGAAACAGATACATAAACCAGTTAGGATTAAGTTGAGGCCCATCTCATGAGGTACTGGTGGAGACATATTTGGAATAAGTCTAACAAGAATTTCCAAACTGTGGTAAGAATTGTGTTGGTGTGGATGTTGGCACTGGGTTTGGCCCATGAGCCAGGTGGAGCTGATAAATCTAAGTTATGTTTGTTCTGATAGCTACAGATTACATTTGGGACTAGGCAGAGACTACTGGCATGGAGGCTGTGGATCTCCCATCAGTGCTTGGACTTGATTCAGTTGCTATTCTATTCAGTTGCTATTCTATTCTGATACCCACCTATTCAGTTGCTTTCATCATTGAAAGACTTGATGGAAGATGCTAACCTCATGTTAGGACATGAGCCCTTAAGTGATAGCTGGGCACGGTTTGCTGCTGTTTTTCAAATTCACAGATCTTCTGATACCATCCAGAATGAAAGCTCTAAAATCAGTCACTCATTGATGTGAGTGCACTGCAGAATTTAGGCGTATTTGTGGGTTTATCTGGTTTTCTTTGAACGGTAATGAAGTAATGCTTCCCTCAGATTGTATACAAAACTTGGTAATTAAATTGAATAAAAAAAATTGTGCAACTCAGTGAAAAAACACTGCTGAAATTCACAAATGATCAGCCCATTTTTAGAAGCTATTAATTCAGAAAATATCATAAAATATACCACATAGAAGTTGAAATAATTTTCCTAAAGAAGTAGAAACATCTGTTGTTTGTTCCTTGTCTTTTTTGTTTCTTTGGTTTTGTTTTTAAATTGGTGATCCTCTGTCTAGTTTTCTTAGAAAGGTTATAACTGCTATGTCCTTATGATGATGAACAGAAAGGGGAAGAAAAATGTAATAATACATCTTTGGCTCATCCCTTGATGGTACCAAATATCTTAGAGCCTCAAAAGTTCATTTTATTAAGATACTGCTCATGTCACTGGCATTTACCTTCTATACCCATAGATTTATCAACTCCTTTACCAACATGTATTACAAAATTAATTGCGTATTTTCTGTGTATTTTTCTTTCAAAAAATAAGCTTAATCTTTTTCTCATTTTCTATTGTCAATTGGGAGAAAATTGCAGAGAGCACTAAAATTCAAAATAATTTAGTACCATATAGAAAAATCCATCAGCCTTTTCTGTCACAGCAAGCACTCCAAACAGCAGGGACTGGAAGAATTCCAGCCAGTAACTGTTAAAATGGCTCCTCCATGTCCTAGAAGCTAAGGAGTAAAAAAAAAAAGAAGAACAACCATCACCTCTCCCCCAAAAAAACTCAAACCAAAAACAACAACAGTAGCAACAACAATAACAACAAGAAAAGAAAAACAAACCAACAAAACATAGGGAAAAAAGATTAGAGTGAAAATCTGAAGGGAAACACCTTTTGTGTTAGTAATCCAGAAATCAAAGGCCATATCATAGGCCATATCTTTCTACTAATATTGTACATTTTCAAAGGCCATAGGCTACTTCTATTCATGGTTTAATTATATTAATATCTTCACTGGGAAACACAAAGATGGACTGATAAAAATAGCTGACAACTTCTTTAATTTTGCTCCAGAGAAATAACAGTCTGAAGTAAACACTGACCTAAATGTTAATTGACTGAGTTTCCTGAATTTTTAAGAGAGCACAACTTGGAGCACAGATGACAGTTAATGAGAGTGTAATTCAAGGTGTATGGCCCTTTTCTGCAAACACACAGTTAAGCTAGAATCTGGCTTGATATAATACAGGTTTAAAAATATGATCTCACCAGCCTTAGGATTTAGAGAAAGTAGAAATTTGATGAAATAAATTACAGGGAAAAGTAAAATATTTTATTCTGCTAAACCACAAGAAATTCATGTTACCCAAGGCAGATTTATAGTATGTAGCAGAGGTTTGTATCTCAGCTAATTGTCTATTATGTCCTTTACTGTCAACACTTATAAAGTGGAACTTCTGTGGTAATACTAGTTTCATCCTCAAGTAGACTTCTAAAACAGACCATTTGCTACAATGGAAGGCAGCTGTAATTTGATTTTGTCAGATGTCTATATTTAACCTATGAAGTGAATAGCAGTCAGAGGTAACGCAAGAAAAATTCATCAATATAAAATTCCCTTTAATTTGTTAATTTTTTTGAGATCTCTATTTTTATAGGTACAATATAATTAAATGCATATATAAGAAATTGTTTCTGTGTTCTGTGGTAACGCTAAGACTGAAATTGAACTCCCTTCACTAATTCTGTGAAATTCCTTACAACCTCAAAGTCACTCCTTAAGATGTAAGCTTGGATCTCATCTTCACAAATGAGAAATTCATGGAATTGCATCAATGTGAAAAGACTTTTTCCCTCTATTTCTCATTTTTGTAGCTCTCAGTTTGTTCATAGAACAAATGTTAACAACATTAAATTTCATATAAACACAGTGTTGTAGTAAAGACTAAAATTCAAAAACTTCTTTTCAGTCAGAGATAAACAAAATTCCAACATTACCATAAACTTCTGCTGACTCTATACAGATCTGAATTCCATTTTCTCTTCCACAACTTTCCTTTATTTAGTACTGTTCTTTGTCTTAGTAATAATTATTCAGGAAGACTCATTTGCTTCTTGAGAATTTTGTGGTGTAAGGTAAGCAGACAAACAGGTAAAGAGACAAACAGGTTAGAGAATAGGGAACAGATGAATTGAGATGCAGTATTAAACCTTTAATATTAGTGCTTTGAATAACATAATTGCCTTTGGAGGCAGCATTCATTTTTTCACTGCAAGTATAACATCACTGAGTGATGTTTAATGAGGAATAGGTATGAGTCCCGCAGAGTAGTGTCCCAGTCAGGTATTCATATGTATTGATAAGATTGCTCCTGATTCTTCTTTTCTTCAGGCTGAACAGTCACAAATCTCTCAGCTTTTCTGCGTATGAGAGATGTTTCAGTCCCTTCATCATCTTTGAGGCCCTTTGCATATCCCATCCCGCATATCCATCTCTCTCCAGAAGTGGGAATCCCAGAGCTGGACTCAGCTTTCAAGCTGTCTCTTACCACTGCTGTGCAGATGGGAAGGATAACTTCCTTTGATTTCTTAAAACTGCTCTTGTGAGGAGGTGATGAGAGGTGGCAGAGACTGTCTCTTTTCTAGGAGGAATATATGAAAGCGACCCAAAGCTATTTGCCCAGGAAAGCGAAATAATGTGGCTAAACATCCCTTGAGATATATCCTCCATGATGTCACATATATGTGATGAGCAGTGATGTAAAGGGAACCTGTGTCCCTTTAAATAGTGTAGGTGGAAATTACAGATCCTCACAGTAACTGAACAAACAGGATTATTTTCACATGGCATTTAGCATTCTTGGCAGATTCCTGGCTCTTACTCCCTTCTATCTATGACTGCACACCTGCAGATTTAAGATCTTAATTTCCTAGAGTGATGAACAGAAGAAATTCCAGAGTCTTTTATCCAAATGTACCAGTTTGTTTATAGGGGTATTGTGCAGGAAATACATTTCCATTTCTATTTCTTTTCTATTGTTATTACAGTTTATGATTTTTCTTCTGCTTGACTTTATTCCATAGCACACATTTTACCTGCATCTTCTTGGACAAACCCAGAGAGATGATGTGCTTGTGATGAGTGAGTGGCCTCTAAAATTCACAAAATGAGTCCATTAATTTTCCAATTAGTTTTAATCTACTAATTATTCGCCTATTTAATTCCATGTTAGTCCTTGTATGCACAAATTGTAATTGCATTGTTGAATTACACCATTTTTCTTTAAGATAAATTAGCTACAGTATTCTAGCTCTCCTCGAAGCATCGCAGATCTCTTTGTATTAAAAATATATTATTTACTATGCCATGACTCTAATTTTTGAACAAGAGGTTGAAAACCTCATCTGTTCCTCTAACATTTAAGCTCTTCATACAGCTTGCATACTTTACTTATTTTCTATTTTTATATAGTATTTATTTTGAGCTCAGAATATCCATGTACATGTCTACATATATGTGTATATATATAAACATACAGAACCACAGTATGTCAGATTTCAGTTAAAATACATTCTTCTCTTCCTAGTATATTTTTCCTTTCAAAGTTTGCCACTGTAAAACTAGTGCATCTGATTTCTGCAAAAGTCAGTAAAGCTCAGGTAAGTATAAAACTGCTCAGCTGAGCAAACAGCAAAAATAAGGGGGGAAATGATGATCATCACTGGTCTTTAAAGGTCTTATAGAATCAGAACAATTATTTTTATGATTAATAGATTTATGCACCAGTATATTTGTCTGCCTTAAACACAAATGAAATTTGGAATACAGTCATATTCCTTTCACTCAATTTTTATTTCATTGTTTTTTCTATAGTATATTATTTTCTAACTAAAGCATAGGCAGTGTTTTAATATAGATGCTATGCAAAAAAAGAAGAAGGACATAGTAACATTTATGTATAACACAGCAAATTAGAACAATCTTTGAAAATTATGATTAATATGAATTAATTTAGAATGAAGACCAGTGTCACTGTATACGGTATTTCAAAATTACCAGAAATACACAGCTGTAAGGAAAATGGCAGCAAATCAGTTAATTCAGCATGGCTGAACGAGCAAGTCTGATAATAGTTAATTTTATGTAAAGGTGCCGTGTATGGCATCTAAGTCTAGCTTCCTCTAGTTATGAGAAGCAAGCAATTCTTATTTTTGACACTTTCAGGTGGGAAAAAAAAAATGGAGAAGCAATAGCTGATCATGACAGTTGATGAGTTTAATGATAAGAGAGAAGGACAAAATAAACAAAATGATACAGAAGACAGGAGAATGTGCGGCATAATCACAATAAATTTACCATAGATTTGTGTACAATTTATAGGAGTAATACCACGATTGGAAGTACAAAAAAGGAAATAAAGCAATTCACCATCTGCTGAAGCACTATTGTACTGCAGTGATCTGCAGCCCTTCTTGCAGACTGAGGCACAAACGCAGGATACCACACTCCAGTCTGTATGAATGAGTTTGCAGACTAGTATAACTGAATTCTGTTTGCTTTGACTGTACACAAGAGTTTGTCAATTTTAAAATCACAAACAAGGGATTATCCTGCAATCAGTCATGGTACACATTTGCTAAAGAAAAATCCTTATAGATCTTACAAACTGCATTCTGAAACACATTAGTCTGTCTTAAAAAGAAGAGCATTTAAGTATTTTCCTTTTGTTTTATCAGTGTCTCAAGAGAAATTAATACAACCAAACCAAATATTTCTTTTATCTTTTTCATTTTAGCTTGTGTCTTAAAAGAAAAATGCCTGCCTAGATACTCATTTCCAGAGACAGTTTCAGTGTAGTGCCCTGTAATTAATGGGTTCAAAACTAATCAGAGACGTAAAAGACTTTAATGACACATTACAAAGAAAGTAGAATGAAAGAAATCTATAGTAATCATCCTTAGATGGGTTTATAATAATTTCAAGTGAAAATTTTAAGAGATGGATTAGCTTAATTGATAAAGACGTGATCCTTTTTGCACTTTTCGGGTCTAATTTAAGGACATGAGTCTTGGAAACATACCTGATAATCAACTCTGTTAGGCCTTTATGAGTAATCTTCCTTGTCTGTCTCTAAGGACTCCATCTAGAAAGTGAGCTTCTGCTCCTTATTTAAAGCGTTGTAGCAGCATGTTAGCTGAAGCACTCTAATCGCTTGTGCTCGAGGGCTTGTGACACTAAATGACAAATGGGAACCATGCAAAGCAATGAAGCAAAGATGAGAGGGGCTGCCAAATTTGTGACAACATGTGATTATGCATACACCGCTCGTGCTTATAGATCCTGAAATAATTTCAGTAACATCTGGCAGTGAAGTGGACTAGATCTATCAATTTATTCTATTGGAGAAATTTGCTAAATTCAATGGCATACATCGCTATTAAGATTTATTTTCAGCATTTTAAAAAATCAATTTTCTCTTAGTAATTCTGCCTATGGTTCAGTAATTTATATTGTATTCTTATTTCTTTGCTACTATGCTTACACTTACAGCTAGAGTTTCCTCCCCATTCAAGTGGAATACCTTATTCTTGTGAGTAGCTTGATAGTTTGCATTTGAGTTGATTTCTAGTAAATCTTTATTATTCAGCACATGGAATTATTTCTTTTTTGGCACATTTGCATGTATGTTGTGTGTTACCTACTGTGATAACAAGACTAAGTGCTGTCTGACCCTAAAAAATTTCTTCTAAAGTTCTACTAATGAATGGACTTACTGGTGACAATCTAAAATGAAAAAAAATTCCATTCATTAAACAAGTAGGGTTTTCAAAGCATTATAGGGAACAGTAGTTTGACAGAAGACTATGTTTCCTAAAATTATGCTAACATAATAACTTTGTTTTGGGTATCTTGTATTTTCTATATTACCAGGGAAAGCGTAAGAGAGAGATTGTTGCATTTTTTCATTCCTGAAAAAACCAATTCATCAACTACTTGGTTTTAATATCTGAAATGACAGCCAAGTGACAAAATACCCCAACTAAGAAGTCCAACTAGTTCTGGCCCAAGGAATCCATCTTTCATACCTCATGCTTTATACCTTAGAGACACTCTCCAGCCTGCCCACACTGCAATCCATCTCTACTCTATTCTGTCACTTCAGTAATTATCACTGCATACAAATGTAATAATGCAGGAGAAGAGGCCTTTTCTCCAAGGAACTTTTATGAGGACACCATAAGTCACAAATGGAAATGATAAATTTTTTTTGAAACTTAAGATGGATGCAAGGGTGATTGCCACCTCAGTGTAGTGTGCTCAGCTGTGTCTTTTGTCTGTATCACATAGTAATGAAATGCAGTCAACTTCTTCTCCTTTCTTCCTCTAGTTAATTAGTGTCTGCATAGGAAAAGGAGATATTATTCATACAGAAAATGGCAATTTTCCAAACAAATTCCCCTGATATGGACATATGCAGAGATGTTAAGACTGAACACCTCATTTTCTCCCTTAGTTTTCTAAATATATATTATAGGGATGTTATAGTCAGGGTTGTAACTAGAGTTCATAAAATCCTGTTTTTATCTTTTAGATGGTATTTGGGAGATACCAGTCCTTTCTGTGAAAAGGCCTATCACAGCATCCATTCATGCTTAGAGAAGAAAATACTGTGTCAGTGATCTGAGCTAAAGAGCAAAAATAGTTCAAATGAAGCTTCTTTATATGAGTACTTCCCCCTTTCTCCCTTCATTCTCATGGTAGTGACCAATCTCTCTAACGTAAACAGCTTAGTGCTATCTCACTATATACTCTTTTGATGTCTGCCTTTGTGTCTCAGAGTTTCATGGTTTTCTAAGACAATCAGAAAGGCTGCAGCATGGGGTGAACACAGCAAGAAGCAACTTAAAGAAGGCTATGCTGTCTTACTGTTCCCTTGGACTCACACAACCCATGGCAGAAGACAACAGTGCTCTGCAGAAAGAGCAGCTATTAGTAAATGCAAATGTCAGGGAGATGTTTCTGCTTCTGAAACCAGCCGTGCCACGGCTCTGTTTGTGTCCACAGAGATGCCCAAGAGGCAGACTGGTTGGCATCATCCCTTGTTTGATCTTGCCAAGAGATGGCTCCAGCTCGAGCCAAAGTGAAAGTCCAGGTCTTGCTGTGTGTGTAACAGCCCTGAAAACTCAGCAGTAGCTCTTGGGCCAGTGTCTTGCCCCTGTTTAATTTGCTTTCAAGGACATGGTAATTTCCTCCTGTTAAAAGTAAACACATCTAAATAGTCACAGAGCACTAATAATCTGAATAAGCAAGCATTATTCAGTCTTGGTTTTTGGGGGTCTTCTCATCTGCTTCAAACTGGGCTATAAATGTTACGCATATGCAATTCCATCAAAATATGTAAGGTCTAGGAGTTCAGTATACTCACACCTCATAATAAATTCAGGAAAATCATCCAACCAGGATTCTTGATCTTTCTGAAGAATAGTACCATTGGTGCAAGGCTCTAATATTCTATATTTGAAGAATAAATAAACCTAGGCTGGGTTATAGGCAACACCTCCTTATAAGATATTTGTACTTACAAAAATGAAAACCAACTTTCCTTTAAAAATTCTGGTTGTCTTCCAGATGGTGACAGGTTTGCGATACCGTGGAATTTCATAATAATCTCCTTATGCTGCCTGGGTAATACAGCTATTACCCTGATTTGACATGTGCCAAAATATCCCTATAGTCTCTGTCATGATGCTTAATACACCCCAGATGACAAACTGCCTTAGGTCTTCAGCAAGTGTGAGTGAAGAATATTAAGTGAGTATAATGTCAGTTCCTAGTTCTATAAAGGTTAAAACATGATGTTTTTAATAGGTTGGTGATATATCATCACAGTTAAAATCTGCTGGTGTTTAAACTTGTTTAATCATAATGGTAACAACTATAACTTGTATGTACATAAGGTTTTGAGACTATAAATCTTTTCAAATTTTTGTACAACCAATATTTTTAGAAGCCACATTTTCCCAAGATCAGAATTTGACCATTCACAAGGGTTTAGCTTTTCAATTACAACATTAGCACCAAACTCTTTATTTTATGAAGCAAAAACCCCAATATTAACTGCAAAAAAGTTTCAGTATTTTTTCAATATAAGAAAAGGTCAAGAATTTTCAAAGCATGTCAAATTTGAGGTAAAAACATTAAAATCTGTCATCATTGCAGATTTTGAATCCACAGTCATACAGGAAGTCACTGCATACCTGGCTGGTCTCAGCAGTTCCCAAAAAGATTTGCCTTCTGTAGTAAGAAACATTTTCTTGCAAATAAAATTCAGGAGAATGCCAATTTCCATAAATGCAAGAAAACCCCCAATGTTTTCAAAAACTGAAACAAGACCTTGGTTGTTGGGGTTTTTTTCCTCTTAACATTTTCATGGAACTTGTTTTGGGGATTACTGAAATGAAGAATAAACAGCATTTCTATCAGTAAAAGCATCTTGTCCTATATATACAAAGTTATCTTTAGATATCTCCTCCTTGTAGGCTTCAAAAATGATTTATCTTTCCAGAACTCATTGAATATGATAGATTGGGACCATGGTATTATGGTCTAACAGCTGGACTCTCTGCATGAAACAATTACTGCCAGTGAGGAAAGATGTGAGCAATTGGGTATAAGCCTAATGGAGACAGAAGGGAACATTTTCAACCCAGAGGTAATAACAGAGGGCTATGATTTAATTATTTCTAAACAGAGTAAAGCTAATAAATCTTCTAAATCTAAGAAGAATCTTGATTAAAATTGAACTACCAAGGAAAAAAAAATTAAATTTTGATGTTTTGATTCAAAGTTTTTCCAGAGACAAGACACTTCCTTTTAAAATGAATGCCAAAAATATTTAGACTTCTTTTTCATTATTCGTCAAATTAATGCTATTTTTTCCTGTTAAGAAGTGAACTTTCATGTTTTCTTCTGGTACAAAGAGCAAAATCTATTTTGAAATTCTATTCTATCATTTACCCCAGTTAAAAAGACATGGTCAAAATAATGAAAGACTCAGAGAAGCTCAATATAGTATTTAATTGTTAATCTGTTGGAATTTTTGCATGCATATCCTCATGACCTCACAGTCAAAGGATTTGTACAGCTAATCACATAAAAATCATCACTTTTTTTGATACTAGAAGGGAAAAATCAAACAAACCAAGAATTTAAACAATAAAATCCAGGGTCTTATTTCCCTTTCAGGTTGCTTCTTTAAGAAGATATATTGCATGAGTTATACAAGAAGATATTCCAACTAAAATATTTAAAGATAATGGTAACAGCAATGACAAAAACGACAACAAGAATGCTGTCCACCACATTTTTAATACTTAAAAATTCATACAGTAATAGATTCAAAGGGATTATTTTAGTGACATCAGACTAGAAAATTTTGAGACAAAAAAAAGAAAAAGCTATTTGAAAGACCTGTCTTATGTAGTTTCTTTGATGCATATAACTAATTTGTTGTGATATTTTTCTGATGCAAAGATCAGTTTGTCTTGTGAGATGGAAGGTATAGAAGCTATTGTATGTTATTAATGGTTGGTGAAAAAAAGGAAAAAGTTAAAAACCTAGAAAAAATTGAAAGATAGTTCTGTAATAAGCTTATGGTATAAGTATTGGTATTAAAATGAAAGTGAGCTTTGGATTCGGAATTGGCATGCAAAATTACTTTTGCTTCCTGGATGAGCAGTGGGTCTCAGAACCCAGAAAATATTTTGTGGCTCTTCAGCCGTGAGACAATAGCTCCAGCAAATGATACTTTTTGGATTCTGCAACACTGAATGCATTTTTCTAGGAAAAAAACTCTAAGTTTTATTCTAAGGCAGATGAAACTATCAATTATTCCAAGGAAATATTACTAAAAAAGATGTCACCAAAGTAAAAAAAAAACAAAAAAAAACTTTAAAGCTATACATTTCTAGACAGATGTAATAAAAAGCAAGGAAAAGAAGAAGAGACGGAAAATAAACCCATCTTGATCTTTGGGGCCTTTTTGTTCTTCACAAAAGTATGAGTTTCGAATCCACTTCCCTTTCTGTGTGCCTAAATTTCAATCCAGACTGCCTTTGTTCCAGGAGCCAATGTGATTCAGTAATATAGAAAACTTATGTCTGCAAGGAGCCTTTCAAGCTATTGAATTTATAACATTCTAGAAGGCAAAAAAAAAAAAAAAAAAAATTACCTATATTTAAATGATGAAAATAAAAAAAAATGGACCATATCAAGCCTTTGGATCTCAACAAATGAAAGAGCACACCACGTATAGATGCTCATTCGAATGATGCACAAACTGACAAGAGAGCTGTAAGGGATGTCTAGGGCAATAACATGTGGGTGGCATGAGGAGAGGATGAGCATGCTGGGTCTTTCTAAACCTACATGTAACCCGAACCCTAACACTAACGCAAAACCTAAGCCTAGCCCTAAACCTAACACTAACACTAAACCTAACCCTAACCCTAACCCTAACTCTAGCACTAACCCTAGCCCTAAACCTAACCCCAAATCCTAACCCTAACCCTAACTATAACCCTAACCATAACCCTAAAGATAACCTTAAAACTCTGATTAACTCTCAGTTTTATACACATTTAAAAAAAAAAAAAAATAGATATTCCCTTTATGTAAATAATAAAGTGACAAAAAAATAGAGAAGAAAAAATCTCTAGATGACAGCAAAAGGGAGAACACAACAGTTTAAGGTCCTTATTAGAAAGATGCGCAAACTGAAAAGAGATCAGTAGGGGATAGCTAGGGGACTAACACACAGGTGGCATAAGGAGAGAATGAGGATACTGGGTCGTTCTAACACTAAACTAAATCCTATGCCTAAGCCAAGCCCATAACCCTATACCTAAACCTAACAATAACCAAAACACAAACCAAACACTAACCTGAGCCCTAACTCTAACCCTAACCATACCCCTACCCCGAACCCTACCCCTAACCCTAGCACAAAAGATAACCATAACAATAACCATAACCATATCCGTAAACCTCTTTTTAACTAGCAATTCTGTAACGACCTAAAATAATAAAAAAAAAGAATTTTCACTATTTTTCACTAATGTCATGAAAAAGAAGTGGAGCAAAAGAAGACTTTGAATTGCACCAAACATGAGAGCACACCAGTTTCAGACCCTCATAAGAACGATACAAAAACCTGCAATAGACCAGTAAGGGATGGCTACGGGAAAAACACATGACTGCCATGAGGAGAGGATGAGCATGCTGGGTCTTTCTAACACTAACCCTAACCCTAACCCTAACCCTAACCCTTAGACATAATCCTAACCCCAGCTATAACCCTAACCCTAACCCTAACCCAAACCATAAGCATAACAATAACCATAAAACCCTTTCTAAATATCAGTTATACAACCATTAGAAAAAAAAAAAAAAATTCCCTTCACGTAAATAATAAAGAGACAAAAAAATGTAAACCAGAAAACTTTTGGATGACAGCAAAACACAGAGGACACCACTTTAAGGTCCCTATTAGAAACATGGACAAACTGAAAAGAGACCACTAGGGGATGGCAAGTGGACTAACACATAGGTTGCATACGGAGAGGATGAGCATGCTGAGTCTTCCTAACACTAAACTTAACCCTAACCCTAAACCGAACCCCTAAACCTAACCCTGACCCTAATCCTAACCATAACCATAACCACACCTGTAACCATAACCATAAAACTCTTTTAAACGATCAGTTTTAAAATGATTTCAAAGCAAAAAAAATAGTTTCAATTTATGTGAATAATGAAGGGAAAAAAAAATGGAGGAGACAAAACCTTTGGATAACAGCAAATGGGAGAACACACCAGATTAAGGTCCTTAATGCAAAGATGTACAAAGAGAAATGAGATCAGTAAGGGATAGCAAGGGGACTGAGACATAGGTTGCATGACGAGAGGATGAACAAGCTGGGGCCTTCTAAACCTAAACATAACCCTAACCCGATCCCTAAACCTAAGGGTAACCCTAGACCTAACCCTAACCCTAACCCTAACCCTAACCCTAACCCTAACCATAACCCCAAAACCCTTTTTAGCTTACAGTTTTATAACCATTTAAAAGAAACAAAAAAAAATTTCCCTTTATGTGAATTGAAAAGTGACCAAAAAAAAAGCAGACAAAACATTTGGATGATGGCACAAGGGAGGACAGGCCAGTTTAAAGTCATTATTAGAAATATGTACAAACTGAAAAGCGATCGGTACGGCATGACTAGGGGACTAACACGTAAATTGCATGAGGAGAGGATGACCATGCTGGATTTTTCTAACACTAAACCTAACCCTATCCCTAAACCTAACCCTAACCCTATCCCTAAACCCTAACCATAACAGTAAAACTCTATTTAACTATCAGTTTAATAAACATTAAAAACCAAAAAAATACATTTTCCAGTTATATGAATCATAAAGTGACCAAAAAAAAAAGAGCAGATAAAATGTTTGGATGATGACACAAGGGAGGAAACACCAGTTTAAGGTCGTTATTAGAAATATGTACAAACAGAAAACATATCAGTACGGCATGGCTAGGGGACTAACACATGGGTTGCATGAAGAGAGGATGAGCATGCTGGGTCTTTCTAAACATAAATATAACCCTAAACCGATCCCTAACCCGAACCCGAACCCGAACCCTAACCCTAACCCTAACCCGAACACTAACGCTAACGCTAGGACTAACGCAAAACCTAACCATAACCATAACCCTGACCAAAACACTAACCATAACCCTAAAAGTCTAAATAACCCAAAGATTTATCACCATTTAAAAAAAAAAAACATACTATCCATTTTGGTGAATTATAAAGTGACAAAAAAAAAGACCAGACACAATGTTTGGATGATGACACAAGAGAGGAAACAGAAGTTTAAAGTCGTAATTAGCAATATGTAAAAACTGAAGAGACACCAGTAGGGGATGGCTAGGAGACTAACACATAAATGCATGAGGAGGGAATGAGGATAGTGGGTTTTTCTAACCGAAAACCTAACCCTTAAACTAACCCTAAAGCTAACCCTATCCCTAACCCTAACCCGAACCCTAACCCTAAACCTAACCCTACCCCTACCCTTAAACCTAACCCTAACCCTAAGCCTAAGCCTAAGCCTAAACCTAAGCCTAACCCTAACCCTACCTATAACCCTAAACTTAACCCTAACCCTAACCCTAACTCGAGTCCTAACACTAACCCTAGACCTAGCCCTAACCCTCACCCTCTTTTTAGCTATCGATTTTATGACCATCTACTACATATAACCTGCACACTCTTACATGCAAAAGTAAGTTTTGGAAAT
>VZSE01010399.1:0-12148 GCA_013398275.1 Promerops cafer
AACAGTTCTCTCGTGGCTTTTAACTTCTATGAATAGCAGCTGCCCAGAAAAAATCTGCAACTGTGGAGTCCCTCCCATTTTTCCACAGCTTTTCCCACAGCTGTGTTTATGGGCCATGTCAACTTACAGGGTACCAGTTTAAAGATGAGCTGTTCAAGAGCAAAGGTTCTCTTCATCTATCTTTGAGATCATCTTCATATCTGGGAACAGAGGTCTTCTCTCTCTAGGGGCACAGGGTTTTCATCACTTCTCTCTTTCTCTGTTCAAACTTCTCATAGGATCACAGCTACTTCAGCATCTGCTTACTTTAGCATGGAGGCCTTTGCTGAACAAGTCATCTCCCCATACTTCCTTCATGCGTTACAGGGAAAAAAAGAGTCTGATGTATCAATTACATCCTTCTCCATAGCTTTAGAAGAGGATTTCAGCCCCAAGATCAAGGCATCTCCTCATCCCTCCCATCTGGGACTTGACTTCCTCTTCCCTGACCTCGGTACCTTCATGTTGCTTCTCTATGTGCCTGCACTTTGTCCTTCTTCTCTCATTCGAGGGAGGATTGAAGCACTGAAAAGAGTTAAGATCTTGCCCAGGGCCTGCAGATGGTCACGTGACCCCGGCTGGGCTCAGTAACTTGTGCCGGAGCTGTTTTATGATGGAGGTTTCTGCAGAGGCTGCTCTGGGGCTGTGTCAGGATTGGCCATGTTGGGGGGAGGGCCAGGATCTCAGCAGCCGGGCTTGGACACAGCAGGAGCACGGCCGGGGGCTGATGGCTTCTCCTCCCTCTTGCCTGGTGGTTGTGGGTGAATCTCAATGGTTGTAGCATCTTGGCCAAGCTGGCCCGGCCTGCGGCTGCTCTTTGACGGGGGGTTCCAGAGCCGCCTCTGTTTTTTTAGGCAGCTGCGCTGGAGGGGGGGGGGCAGCTAGGATTTCCGTGGCCAATGGCCTCCCCTCCCGCTGCCCTGCAGCCGATGGCAGGATGCCCGGCCCCATGGCAGGGGCTGCCCAGCCCAGCCTGGCCGAGACAGGGGCCAGGCCGGGCGTGTTGCCTCTTTTGCCGGTCAGAAGGGAAAGATTCCTGGGATTTTTTGTTTTTTACATGGGTGTTCACAGAGGCGTATCAGCTTTCTCAGTGGTTTAACAGATTGTCAGTTCTCAAAGCTAATTGCTGACTAGTTTTTTGTCAGACATGGAGGAAACTCCTAGCAGTTTCCTGCTAGCAGTTTCTCTTTGCATCACTTCCGTAAGTGCCTCCCGTGCAAAACCACCACATCCAAGTAGCAGGTATCATAGTTGAGGATGGCATTCCAGGCTGTAAAGCACCCATACTTTCCATAACTGCATTAATTTTTCTCAAGTCATGGAGTAACCTCCGTTTACCTGATTTCTTTTTAATCACAAACACAGGAGTGTTCCATGGACCTATTGATGGCTCAGTATGTCCTTGATTTAATTGTTCTTGAACTAACAATTTAAGGGCGTTTGGTTTTTCTTTTTAAAGGGGCCACTGGTCCACCCACACAGGATGATCTGTCATCCAGGTGAGGGCCGGGACATGCTGCTGAGTGGTGGCCCCTATGATAAATTTGTTCCCAACATGAGACACCATTGGCTAAGGCAGTCTCGTCCCCACAAAGTAACAGGGAGTGATAGGTTTCACAGTGGCAGTGCAACCTTCAGGGCCCTCTGTGGTGACAAAATTGACACTCTGCTTTGGAATAGAGAGGCCTCCAACCCCAGCTAGACCTTTTAGCAGCTTGAGTCAGGGGCCAATGACTGGGCTACGCTGAGAAAGCTGTAACAGTATAATCAGCACCACTATCAAGTATACCAGGAATTTGTAGCTTCTCGTTTTGATGCCAAAGAGCACATTTGAGACAGAGTCTATGACTGGAAAGTGATTGTGCCCAGAAGATCTGCGACTGCCCAGTGAAATCAAAGCCACTGTTACCTCTAACTCGTGGAAAACTACCAGGGAGGTTTACATGGAAATAAACAAGTTGAGCAATTCCTGGCCCTTCAGAAATTTGACACAGGGGTACAGGGGTCCAAACCATTATCTGAATCTCCCCAGTAAAATCCCCCTCTATGAGTAGAGGGAGAACAAAAAAACCCTGCTTTGTGGTAGACGATCGACCAATCTCAAGTGCACTGCACCCCTGGCCCAGCAGTCCCTGGACATCTGAAGGCAAACAGTGCACATCGCTGTCCTGAAGAGTTACTGTGATGGCAGAGGCCAGGTCCATGCCGGTGCCACCTGCTGTCCTGGCTTGCAAGGGGCTTGCGAGGATGAGTGCAGCGGGGCTTGATTTGCTATCCATGTGCGGCTCCCCCAAGGAAGGGGCCACCCATCCACCCAGATCTTTTCTCCTGCACAGTATCAGCTCACGAAGGTCCGCAAGAGATGGGAGCCCTGGCTGCATTTGGGGTGGCTCGTCAGGCTCTGCTGGCTCACAAGATGGCAGCTGCATCTACCCGGGCAAATCCTGCCCCGTACAGGGAGCAGAGACACTGCGCTGCCCCTGCCGGAACTCTCAGAGCCGAAAGCCACTCGGCTCCTGGCTTCTATTTGCATGCTGAGGCTGTGAATGGGCATATCAAGCAGTGGCGGGGCTGTCGGCATAAGTTCATCATCACTCCAGTCATCCATAGGCAGAGGAGGATAGAACGGGTTTGTGGAAACCGGGGGTGTAGGACAAGATGTGTGCTGCACAGGCGGCGTTGCAGGGATAGGAGGCTTGGATGACAGCCACTCCCCTTCTAGTTTCTCACCCATCCTTTCCACCTGGGAACTTGATGCAGCACCTACTCCCCCAGCTGCTCCCTCTTGCGCTCTACTATCACTGGGTGTTCTGGTAGGTGGTGCCTGTGGTGCCTTAGCTGCTGCTTTTGCATTTTGCTCAGCTTTCAGCAGTTTCAAGGTATCCAAGACCAGCCTCCAGGTAGTCATAATATTTTTAACAGTCTCATTGCCTTGAGAAGCTGACTCAAAAATCAGTTCACCAGCCTGTTCCCAGTTTTTAATACTAAATGTGGCTTCTTTGCTGCCATCTACCCCTTGGGTCTTGCATCACATCAATAAAGTTCACAGTGTCTGTTCATCGTAGTTTATCCCTCGTTTGCCCAACATAAGGGTCCATACATTCACTCTAGCTTTTTTTCGGTTGAGACTTGAGCCCCCATTGTCCCCAGAGGCTCACCTTCTTATTTATAGGTCTGGACCTTTGCAGCTCTTCATGTTGCCACTCTCCGCTGGGCTCTGTCTCGGCAGCTCTCCATGCAGCTGGCTACTGTCACATCACATTAGGGTCACCAGATGCCGCAGTAGAGACGGACATGACACTCCAAGGTTCAAGCGGAAATTACATGGTTTTCAAAAACCGCGCGTTCAATCCCAATTGGTTAGTAACTTGTTGCCACACAGTTCACTAGCCAATAGGTGCCTGCTCACGTGCTCGCCAAAGATTGGCCAGCATCCTTTCCTTGCAGTTAAGTCCTTCCGCTTTTCAGTGCTTTCTTCCTTAAAGATGTTTACTTCCTTTTCTCACGGGTACAGGCTGATGAAGTAAAGGTCAAGGTTACTTGTGTCTGTGAGGCCTTCAGGCCAGCTGTTAGCCGTAACACTAGGCCCTTTTAAGTATTTGGCGACTTTTGTGGTAGACACCAGAGCACAAATGTCAACACTTCAAACTAAAGTTGCTGCTCATTGTGGCATTAAGCCAGACAAAAAAAGTTATGCTAACTGATGCTTTTCGTAAATCCCAACCCAGTGCACAGCTCAGGTAAAATGCTGGTTACTGGGGGATGAAACAGACACAAAAACTGTCATGATTGTGGAGCTGTTGCCAGCTAAAATCCTGGGATTTGATCTATTAAAGGGATGTGCCTGGACAGATGCCAAAAGGAGGGAATGGGTGTTTGTTCTCCCATCCCCCTCTGTCCATCATTTGCAGACTGCTCCAAGTCTGCCTTCTTCCAAAATAACAAATGTGAAACCCTACCTCCTCCCTTTAGGAGCGCATGAAGGAATTGCTCTAGCAATTGCAGAATTGCAGGCCATACACTCACCATATAATTTTCCTGTATGGCCTGTCCGTAAACCTAATGGGAAGTGACGTCTGACAGTGGATTACCAACCCCTCAATGCTAACACTGGCCCATTAACAGCTGCCATACATAACATAGCAGAATTGTCACAATTCAGCAACGGGGCCATGCAATCCTTACAAAAGATATTTTTATGGTTCCCTTGCAGGAGGCAGACAGGGATTGCTTTGCTTTTACCTCTGAGGGTAATCAGCATACCTTTACTCGCCTCTCTCAAGGATAGCAACACTCTCCTACTTTGGCCTGTCATGCACTAGCACAGGAGTTGGCGCAGATTGCCCCCGAAGAAGGGACTAAGGTATATCAATACATTAATGATAAACTGATCAGCAGCTCTGGTGTCACCACAGTGGGCCACACTCAGAAAAATATTATCACCCACTTTGAGAGTCTAGGACTTCAAATTCCCACAGAAAAGGTACAATTTCCTTCCTCTGAGGTTAATTTCCTAGTTATATGGTGGAAAGGAGGAGCAGTGTGTATTCACTGTGAAACCTTGACCACCCTAGAGCGAGCAAAGATGCCTGGGAGTGAAAAAGAGCTACAGCATGCTTTAGGCTTATTGCTTTTTTTGAGAAAACATGTTTCAGACTTCTCCATTATTGCTGCTCTAATGGCATTATGCCAGACAAGAAAAGGAGTTGAATAAATGGATAGTTCCTCCCTTTTAAAACAGGTCCAAGTATGACTGAGTTTTCTCTTATAGGTATTCTGTGAGAAGATGATGTGGCCATGTGAAGATGAAGTAGTAAAAGGACTGGAAAGTTACACTGTTCTGCACTTTGTTGATCGTTTGCATGTGTTCTGTCGGTAATTTTGCAAAGTGTATATTTGTATACATTTTGTCTCAGTAGTTTTGCAATATGTATATACGTTTACTGCAAGCATTGTTTCTAGCTGTTTGTGTCTCCTCTCTGGTTGCTAAAGTAGGTGGAAAACATAACTGCCCCCATAATTGCTTGCATAATCATTTTATTAATAACTAATTTGTTTGTGTTTTCATAACAAGTGACTTGTTGGCAGACCAAACATTAGTCAAATTATTTTATGTATTCATTTTATGGAATGGAAGGGAAGAAAGAAGCTACCTGCGAAAATACAAGTAAATTTGAAAGGGAATTAATTTCATTTGTGACCCCACCAGAAGTAAAGCCACAGTTTCTGTTTTTGTGTCAAGATTAAATCACAATGGAGCTATACTCTATCCCCTAGAGAATATAGAGTATGGGCCCAATGTAAAGATGTGTTTACATTAGGACCTTTTGTATGAGAACTTTGTATTCTAAAACTTTTTCATGGTTTATAGAACTACTCAGCGGAGCAGGAGCATTAACTAAAATTCTTCCACTTATGTGTGGACGGCATTGAGAGAATCCTATTTGTTACATACAGGTAGAGATATTATAAAAGAAAGGCCTTATAAAATCAGGCCTTGCTCTGCTGAATTACCAGCTAGCCTGTAAGTTCCCAGAAGAAAGAATCAAAGGAATGAAAAGTCAGTTAACACAACAAACTATTCTGGTAACAGAACCATTTGCATCTGTAATAACAAAAGATCTGTCCCATGAGAATCCACAAAGGAAAAATGTAAACACCTGAGTAAAAGAGAGAGTCTTAGCACGTACACACAAAACACCTTTTATCCAATGAATTAAGTGGCAAGAAAACTACTAGCCAATTAGAGATGGACACGAGGTCTATGAAAATGGTATAAAAATGAGTTATGCATGAAAAAACGGAGTCCCGGCTGCTTTATTGCAACACCTATTAACACATCTGCAAAGGTAATCAACTGTATTACTGGATCTGCAGATCTCCTTGAGATTTGGCTGATTGATGTGTACATGTGTATCTGTTGGGGATACCCCTCTATGAGATTTAAAAATCAGAACATGCTGTGTAATTCTATGACTAATTTCAAGACATATTGGGCCCACATCCAACAGACACAGTATTGCAGAATTGCTTAATTGCTTACACCCACTACCCATTAAAGAACACTCTGATCCTCGGGACTCATGATGTAAGGGGCTGTGTCTAATGAGAACTGAGTTTGTGTCAGTATTGAATCCTGATTTTTTTGTTTGTAACTTTGTAAATACTGAGGGATATGATTTTAACTCTTCAAATCCTATTATATCCAATCAATTGTTACAATCTAATAGTGCCCTGTGATTATTGGCCTGATGCTTACTGTTTTGCTTTTTGTTCTGGTAATCCCATTGTATTGGACAATGATTTGTGCTGTTTTCCTTCTTCCTCTTTCTTCTCTCTTCTCCTTCTGTTTGCTATATGAAAAACACAACCCATGAAGAAAATTTGGAGTGAGCAGCAGCAGAAGAGAAATTACGGAATGTTTAAGTCATGAGTTTGTGTGAGAGAATGAAATGGGTAATGGCTTAAACATTGCTAAAATCATCAGACATTTGCCCACTGTAGCAAACTGCAAAGAAAAAGCTGCTCATCTGTGACCACTGAAGCCCACCCCTCCCCTTTCACTCTAATCTGCCCCAAGGGACCTATTAACAAGAACCTGGGTTACCCCTTGCCTTCTAGGATGGGTTGTAACAGATGGAAAACCCACCTCTGCCCTAGCAGCAGGGGTACATGAGTTGAGACAAACACCCCCCACAAGAAATTCTTCAAGGATAAATGCTGCTCCAGTTTCCAGTGGGCAAGCCCTCAGACAGAATAGGAGGGCTGATGTTACTTCCAATCCTCTTGAAGGGATCTCCAGTTCATATTTACAAGAAATGAACAACGAGTACAATGACCAGGACTAGAGGGGCCCTGCCTCAAGCCAGGTGGGGGAAAGGGACAATTGGGTCTATTGGGCTGTGTATGGATCCCACAGCCTGGCACATCAGACCCACAGGAATATAAAGCTTTAGTTGACACTGGTGCACAATGTACACTGATGCCATCAAGATATGTGGGGGCAGAATCCATCTCTATTTCTGGAGTGACAGGGGGATCCCAACAGCTGACTGTACTGGAAGCTGAAGTGAGCCTGACTGGGAAAGAATGGCAAAAACACCCCATTGTGACTGTCCCAGAGGCCCTGTGTATCCTTGGCATAGATTACCTCAGGAGAGCATATTTCAATGACTCAGAAAGGCATTGTTGGGTTTTTGGGATAGCTGCTGTGGAGAGAGAAGGAATTAGACAGCTGAACACCTTGCCTGGTCTCTCAGAGGACCCTTCTGCTGTGGGACTGTTGAGGGTCAAAGAACAACAGGTACCAGTCGCTACGACAACAGTGCACTGTCGACAACACTGCATAAACCAGGACTCTGTGACCCATATCCATTATATGATTTGTGAAATGGAGACCCAAGGAGTGGTCACCCTTTAATAGTCCTATTTGTGTTGGAACCCTGATCAATGAGAATTTTAGGCTTTCTGTGCTGAAAGGCACTGACCCTCAGAAAAGCACTGCATGTGACCTGAGGCCGTGGAGAAGGCTTCCAAAATTAAGTGATAATGCTGAACTTATGGGTGTGTAGTTTGAATAGAAGTGTGTACTATCACACGGTGGAAAACTTAAGGTTTAAGGTTTTAGAATAATATATATACGGCAAGATGGAGGTTTTTGGACGTTGGCTAGTCTTTCTTCTTCATCTCCTCCTTCACAGGTTTTGGGTGGTAGTTTGTAATTGGACAGGAAAGTCCGCAGTGTGGGCTTCGAGTTCTTGGTTATTGTGTTGAAAATAGAAATAATTTAGGTGTCACCTCTTAATTGGATAGTTTGTGCTTAAAAGACCTTGTAGAGAAGGAGATAGAGGCCATTTTTTCGCTTTGTTAGCTAGAACTCACAGCTCGTGAGACTGTAACATAGATAAGAATTAATAAACATCTGAGTCCGAACAAGAAACTACATCTCTCTCGTCTTTAATCCCAACTCTAACAAGGAGAAAAAGAAGATAAGACCTCCACATATTTGGCCAGTGTAAGTCCTATGGAGAGTGGAGACTGATGGTGGACTACCATGGCCTGAATGAAGTCACACCATCACTGAGTGCTGCTGTGTTGGACATGCTGGAACTGCAGTACAAACTGGAGTCCAAGGCAGTAAAGTAGTGCCACCACTGATATTGCTAATGCATTTTTCTCCATTCCTTTAGCAGCAGAGTGCAGGCCACAGTTTGCTTTCACCTGGAGGGGCATCCAGTACACCTGGAACTGACTGCCTGTGGTGGTGCATTCCCCCCCACCCTCTTTTTCCAGGCTGCACTGCGATCTGAGAAATGCTCGTTAGGCCTCAGCCTTGACAAACAGCACCTGGGCTCAGCTCTTCTTGAGCTTATCAGAAATACTATCTGCTCCCAGGAACCTGTGCTGTCTAAAAAGCTCCTGTTTTCTTTATGAACAGCCTTGGAAACTGTTTCTCTTGCCTGAATAACATAGCATCCCTGTTCTCACACTTTCAAAGAAAGTGCTGACCCAAACTGTGGCCAGGATGAAATATTGTTATGACTAAAGCCCACTCTCTTGTGATCCTATAAACGGCAGTCCAAAATGAGACCCTTTGAGCTCTTCTGGACCGCAGTGGACTGTGACCAACAACCTGCCTCTGAGTGGGATGCCTCTGAGAGCTAGTGAACCCTCAGGTTTTCCATACTCAGAGGATTGCCAAACAAAGAGAATTCCTGGGCTGATATCCTCACTCCCCAAGGCCCAACCCTTTGCCCATTGGGGAGATGCAAAGGTGTCCGAAGTGAGTATTTCACTTACCCTCAAGGGGAATTTTTCACAGGTGCCTTGCTTGCACTGACGCTTTATGTCTGTGTGTATGCACGTGCACATATGCTATAGAAAATCTGGTAGAAATGCTGCTTTCTTAGATGTTTAAGTACCTTAGATATCTAAGTTAGGCCTGTAAGTAAGGTTAAGTCATAAGTTACAAGCTAAGTTAAATGTTGCTAAGTATTATTCTTTTGCTAAGTTGCTACGTTCAACTTCAGTTATAAGTTTAAGTACTGTTAAGTGCTATTCGTCTGTTAAATTTTTAAGTTTTAAGTAAGGTATAAGTAAAATGTGTTGTTCTTTTGTTAAATTGTTCGGTTTAAGATATAAGTTAGCTTAAAGTCCTGTTAAGTGTGAGTGCTGTTAAGCTTTTAGACCATATTGCTTTTTATCCTTGCCCTCACTATCCTTTTGTCCCATGCCCCTCAACACACACACACCCCCACACCCCAACCCACCCACCCACACCCACTAGATAGATCTCGGTTCATTTCTGTTTTGATTGCCTGGATTTTGTTTGGTTTTGTTGTTGCTTGTTTTTCCTTGGTGTGCTTTAACTGTCTAGTTAGTAGTAGAGTGAATCTTGTCAATGAACTTTGTCATGCAGTCACTTAATATTAAATCTGCTTTTTGCTGATACCCTTGCTGGTGATTTTTTAAGTGATCTCAAAAACTTGTTTGTAATGCTGCCCCAGGGGTGGAAACAAAGCCCCAGTATTTGCCATGGACTGATCCAGACTGCACTGGAAAAGGGTGAGGCTCCAGAACACATTGGTGACATCATCATATGGGGCAACACAGCAGAGGAAGTTTTTGAGAAAGGGGAGAAGATAATCCAGACCCTCCTGAAGGCCGGTTTTGCCATAGAACAAAGTAAGGTCAAGGGACCTGCCCAGGAAGTTCAGTTTTTCGGAGCAAAATGCCAAGATGGACGTCATCAGATTCCAAGGGATGTGGTCAACAAAATAGCATCTGTGTCCCCACGGACCAGCAAGAAGGAAACACAGGCTTTCCTAGGTGCTGTGAGCTTTTGGAGAATGCATATTCCAGATTACAGTCAGATTGTAAACCCTCTCTATCATGTGACATGGAAGAGGAATGATTTTAAGTGTGGTCCTGAACAACAACAAGCTTTTGAACAAAATAAACAGGACATTTTTCACAGAGTAGCCCTTGGGCCAGTCAGGACAGGACAGAATGTAAAAATGTGCTCTACACTGCAGCCAGAGAGAATGGTCCTTCCTGAAGTCTCTGGCAAAACATACCTGGGAGACTCAAGGACGGCCCCTGGGGTTCTGGAGTCGGGGATACAAAGGATCTGAGGCCTGTTACACTCCAACTGAAAAAGAGATCATGGCAGCTTATGAAGGAGTTTGAGCTGCTTCAGAAGGGATTTGCACCAAAGCACAGCTCCTCCTGGCACCCTGACTGCCAGTGCTGGGCTGGATGTTCAAAGGGAAAGTCCTTTCTACACATCAGGCCACTGATGCTATGTGGAGCAAGTGGGTTGTGCTGATCATAGAGCGAGCTTGAATAAGAAACCCCAATCCCCCAGGGATCTTGGAAGTCATTGCCTGAAGGCAAAAATTTCAGACTATGATCAGAGGAGGAGCAAGAAAAGGTGACACATGCTGTGGAGGTCCCACTGTATAATCAGCTACCAGAAAATGAAAAGCAATATGCTCTCTTCACTAACGGTTCCTGCTCTATTGTAGGAATACACTGAAAATGGAAAGCTGCCATATTGAGTCCTGCACAGCAGGTCTCAGAAGCTTTTGAGGGAGATGGTGGATCAAGTCAAGTTGCAGAGCTGAAAGCTGTTCAGCTGGCTTTAGATACACGAGAGAAATGGTCAGCTCTGTGGGGGTGGCTAGACTGATGGAAAAAGACCAACTTGCAGCCCGAGGGAAACCCATCTGGGCTGCTGAAGTGTGGCAAGACATCATTGCCTGGGTAAAAAAGTTGGCTGTAGAAGTACATCATGTAGATTCACATGTACCCAAGAGTCAGGCTACTGAAGAACATCACAACAGACAGGTAAATTGAGCTGCCAAGATTAAAGTGTCTCAGGTGGATCTGGACTGGCAACACAAGGGTGAAGTATTTCTGGCTCAGTGGGCCCATGATGCCTCAGGTCATCAGGGAAGAAATGCAACATACAGATGGGCTTGTGATTGAGGGGTGGACTTGATGGACACTATATCCCAGGTTATCCATAACTGTGAAACATGCACTGCAATCAAACAGGCCAAGTGGATAAAGCCCCTGTGGTATGGGGGATAATGGTTGAAATATAAATATGGGGAGGCCTGGAACATCGATTACATCACACTCCAGCAAATCCACCAAGGTAAGCGCTACATTATTACAGTGGTGGAGACAACCACTCAGTGACTGGAAGTGTACCTTGTGCCTCACACCACTGCCAGAACTCCATCTTGGGCCTTGAAAAGCAAGCCCTGTAGTGACATGGCACCCCAGAAAGAATTGAGTCGGACAGTGGGACTAATTTCAAAAATAGCATCATAGACACCTGGGCCAGAGAACACAGTAATGAGTGGATATATCACATTCCCTATCATGCACCAGCCTCTGGGAAAACTGAACGGTACAATAGACAGTTGAAAACCACACTGAAAGCAATGGGCAGCGGGACCTTCAAACACTGCAGTCTGCAGTTAGTGAAGGCCACCTGGTTAGTTAATGTCGCTATTGCTCTACGGGCAGCTCAGTGAAGCAACATAGACTCCAGGTCTCAGAAGGCAAAGAAGCAAGTTTATTGAGAACAGTCCACCTTTTATAGAGTGTTACGTGCAGTTGGACATGATTGGTCATTCTAATTAACACCCATCACCTTCATTGGCTATTTAGGAAACCACCCAAGTGTAAACAATGTTCCAACAAACAACAAGTGACAAACACCAGCTGTGCCTTGCTTACATATCTTCTATATCTTTCCCATGGCTTTTCTCATGGGAATACTCTCCCTCCTATATCTGCAGCTATAGCAAGGAAAGTATCTCTGATCGAGTTTTCAATAACCACAATTCCCCCTTTTTGTTTTAGAACAAAAGAGCAGCTTGTGTTATCCCCTGCTGGGCCCTTTGCAGAAAGGAGAACAAACACAGCACAAGGGGTAAACAGGATTTCAAATTGTCAGAGAAATTCTCCAGCATCAACTTGTTGTTCATTGCTATGTGAAGTCATTTTCTAATTCTAATACAGTAAACAAACATTGTCAGCCTGCTCAAAGAATTGGCAGTCCAACTTGTCAGCAATCACTGCAAACAAAAGAAAA
>VZSE01010403.1:0-92426 GCA_013398275.1 Promerops cafer
AGAAGGAGGCTCAGGGTATGGAGCAGAAAGCTCCAGCAGGAGACGGTCCATCTCTGGAGGTGGAGAAGGAGGAGGAAGCTTAGGCAGTGGTGAATCCAGTTATGGCAGCGGTGGGTGCATTGCTGGGGCAGAAGGGGCCTCAGGGTGTGGTGTAGGGTCAGGATATGGGGGAGGCTCAGGGTATGGGGGAGGTTCAGGGTATGGGGGAGGCTCAGGGTATGGAGGAGGAAGCTTAGGCAGGAGAGGATCAATCTCTGGAGGAGGAGGAAGCTCCATCTCCAGAGTTTGGGGATCGAGCTCTGCTGGCACCTGCAGCCATGGCAGTGGGGGGGAAGGAGTTTGGGATTGCTCTGGAGGGGACAGTTGTTACGGCGGAGGGACCTGTGGGGATGGGACACCCAGCTGCAGAGATGAGACTGAGGAATGCAGGTCAGGAGGAGGGTGGTCTTCTCCAAGCCCAGGTTACTGTTTTGCCTATGGAGGTGGCTCAGGTTCCTCTGGAGATGCTGCCCACAAGTAAAACTCGGATGCAAAATCTCACCAGTGGAACGGGATGAAGCCGTTCCCTCATTGTCGGTGGCAATGGGACTTTCCTGCTGTCACCACTGGTCTGGACGGGCTGTGCGTCATCCTGAGCTCTCCCTGCACAACCATCCCTGGACTCTCCATCCCACTCCTTTGCTGGATGCTGATATTTTGACGGTGTTCCTTCCTTGGGCTTTCTCAGAGCTTTTAATCTCAGGCTGTGTGGAACCTTTATCTTTGGCAACTAAAAGCTTGAAACCCTGTCTGGTGTGTTTGATTTGGCCTGGGGGAGGGCAGGACTCTGGTGTCTCTGGTGAGATGTTTGATAGAACTTTCCATATAAATGAATTCATGGAAATCTGATCCAACCACAGGAAAAAGCTCCTGGAAAAAGTGAAAAAGTGGAAGAAGGTGGCTGGAAAAGAATGACAAATGCAGATCGTCTGCTATAAAAATAGGGTTTAGGGCCAAGTCCTTTAGGTCTGGTCTGACCCATCAGCCAGGACACATGGCTATACCTCAGATCCATCATTCCCTCCAGGAGTCACTCATTAAATAACTTGGGGGCAGATCCTCTGTATAGGTTTTTTTTTTTTTTTGTCACTGCAGCTGCAGATGAAGAAAGGACCAGAAAGTCTGGGAATAACAAAGTCTCTCTCGCTTTTGGTTCAGTTTTCCTCCCTGGAGTCTCAAGTTAAGATGAAATGGGGTGTACATGAGGAAACATTTCTTGGCCAACATCTGATTTTGGGGTTGTCCTGTGCAGGGTCTTGAGTTGGACTTGATGATTGTTGTGTGTCACTTCCAACTTAGGATATTCCATGATTCTATGATCTTATTCAGTGGTGATTTTTATCACAGGAAGCAAGATATTCCCTAAATTTCTCCCAGAACCTCCTTAAAGTCCAATCAAAAGTTCTAGCAAGACACAGAGCTGTTGGTTTTATGTCAAAAGTTTGTTCAAGAAGCTCAATTTAATAATGTCACCCTTGTTTAGCAACACTCCACTGAGACAACTGGAGTGTCCCAATCCCATTGGGAATATTTCATGTCCTTTCCCCAGCTGGAGGGAAGGAGGATCCTCTCTTTTGGAAAGTTCCAACTGTGAAGAGTCCTGGGAGGGGCAGGAGAGACCCAGATTTCTGGGAAATCCACTGTGGAGACCCTTTTGCAAAGGGCTGTAGACCCACAAAACCAGCCACAGAATGTCAATGGAATTATGGAACTATTTTGATTGGAAGTGATCTTTAATGGTCATCTTCCTTCATTGGGGACTCCAAGAGAGCTGGAGAGGGACTTGGAAAGAAGTGATGGGACAAGGGGTGGGTTAGGGGACAGAAGAGGGGTGGGTTAGGTGGGACATTGGGAAAAAGTTATTCCCTGTCAGGATGGTGAGGCCGTGGAATGGATTTCCCAGAGGATTCCCCATCCTTGGAAGTGTCCAGAGCCAGGTTGGATGGGGCTTGGAGCAGCCTGGGATAGTGGAAGATGTCCCTGCCCACAGCAGGGGGTGGAACAGGATGAGCTTTAAGGTCCCTCCCATGCCAATGCATTCCATGGTTCCATGTGGAGCCACAAAGGGTGAAATCAAACCCTTCCAGCGAAGTCTGGGGGCACTTTGGAATCTCTGCATGGAGGGAGCTCCAGACATTGTAGTTCAGTCAAAATTGGGTCTCACCTGAGTTCAGCTTCATGGCTCTCAAAGGGCTTCATGATCCAGCTGAAACCTCAGGACCAAATGAAAGCCACTCCGCATCATCGCAATCCTGTTTTTATCCAAGGGATTAGGCTTTAATTTAGGCAAAACTGCATCTTTTATGATAAAAAGTGGAGTAATTCTGTACAGTCTGGAGGGTCACAGGGCTTTGGTTTCACTGATAAATTAATTGTGCAGCCAGGATGTTTCTTATCTCTAATTAGAAGAAATATAATTATCTGATCAATAATACAGTTACCTGATTAATAATGAAAATATTATATTAAGGATTAAATATTTGATTAATATTAGACTAATAATACATTTATCAGATTAATAATTAGACTATTGGATTGCCAACAAAAAAATCTGCTGAGTAAAAAAGAAATTGGATTTATGATAGAAACATCTGATTAAAAGTAAAAATATTTTATTAATAATAAAAACATGAATGCTGTGGTCAGGTCTGAGTGTTTTTTACTGATCCCTTTTTCAGCGTGAAAGGACAAAAAGAAAGAAAATCCATAAGAAATGAGCACTTCTGGAGGCAATTCCAGCATTCCATTCCTCTCCCTTGGAGGGGATGAGTCATCCGCTGGGGATCAGACACAGCCTCTGCTCCAGGTGACGCCAGACTTTTGAGGTTCCAAGGAGAACTGAGAGCAGCAGCTGGGAACCCCCAAGGGGGTTCAGTACTGTTTACACACTCGGAGTATCCCAGGTACTGCAGGGAAGGCGTGGAAGGGAATATCCAAGCCTGTTCTGCTCATCGGTGGAGCCATCAAGGGCTGCCTAGTTTCTGGAGACAGGTGTTCCAGCACCTCCTTCCATGTCCAATTATTCCTGTTGGAGTAGGAGGGGAAAATCTCATCTGGCATTTGAGTTGCCTAAAAATACCATATTTTTAAACATTTATAGTGGTTCCTTTCCTCCAGCAGCTTTTGATCCGGCTCCTGCTGGTTCTGCAAGGAGAGCATCTGGCCCAGTTTAGAACTTTGGACCACACGGATTTAAGACCAACACTGAGATTTAGGTCTTTGGACCACATGAATTTAAGAACAAGACCAAATTTCTGGGGTTTAGACACAAATTTAAATTCAAGATCAAGTTTTAGGTCTTGGGACCACAAAAAATTAAGACCAACACCAACACTTAGGTCTTTGGACCCCACAAGTTTGAGATGAAGGTCAAATTTAAGGTGTTTGGATTACAGAAAATTTAAGACCAAGGCTAAATTCCAGGGGTTTGGACCACAGAGATCTAAGACCAAGCACAGATTCCAGGTTTTCAGACCACACAAATTTAAGACCAACACCAGCATTCAGGTCTTTGGACCACAGAAATTTATGAAGGCTGAGATTCAGTTCTTTGGAACATTCAGATTTGAGCTGGGGTGATCAAGCAGATGATTTTCTTTCCAGTGCCAAAGCATATTGAAAAATGTGTGTAAAACATCAAAAAAAGATGCAATGTTGATGTTTCCTCAGCCATGTCCACTGCTGGTTCCTCATTTGCTCATCCCTAAGTTCATAAAACACCAGAATTATTGAATATCCTGAGCTGGGTGGGCCCCACAAGGATCATCCAAGTCCAGCCTCTGTTTCAAATGTCAGTTTGAGATCACCCACGAGTTTTTTGAAGGAAAATGTCACAAGATTGACTCCATAAGGCTGCAGATATTTTGAGTTTTGGCATTCAGGGGGCTGAGCTGAAGGCATGAGAAGAGGATCAAAAGGGGGGCCCTTGGCTGATGTCTTGGGGTGTGTTTTCCATCACCACCAGGCTGTGAATGCCGAGAGAAGGAGTTTGCTGACACCGTGTGCCCAGGCAGAGCAGGAGCCTCTGGGAGTGCTGGCGGATGAGCAGGATCCCGGGAATGGGGGGAGGGCAGGGAGAAGGGAGGAGCTAATGGAAGGTCTCTCCTCTTTGGAGCTGGTGTTGACTCTGTCTCATTGCTGATTTTATGCCAGAGGTTCACACGTGTTTTACAGAACATCCCAGGCTGAGTCAGCCTTGGAGCATGAGTCCATGGGGAACGTGAGCTTCCATGGATTGAGGACCTCATTGTCCAAGTGCTATCCTAAATATTATCTCCCACTGCTGTAACAGCCTCTTGCTTGTGGCATGCTGGGAGGTTCCTGAGTGCTTCCAGGTGTGAACTGGCTCATCCCATGGAATTGCAGAACTATGGAATATCCTGAGCGGGAAGGGACCCACAAGGATCTTTGAGTCCAACTCCTGGCCCTGCACAGACACCTCAGAAATCCCACTAATTACAAAATCCTGAGAACATTGTCCAAATGTTCCTGAAGCTCTGGTAGCCTTGGGGCCATGACCATTTTTTGGGGAGCCTGTTCAGTGTCCAACTACTCCCTGGGGAAGTACATTTTCCTGATACCCAACCTAAACCTCCCCTGACACAGCTTGAGCCATTCCCTGGGTCCTGTCCCTGGTCCCCAGAGCAGAGACTGGAGTTGTCCCTTGGGACGAAGCTGCAGCCCCCAATGAGTCTCCCCTCAGACTCCTCTTCTCCAGCTGGACAAAACAACCCTCAGCTGCTGCTTGTGTGGCCCTTCCAGACCCTTCCCCATCCTCACAGCCCTCCTTTGGGTGCTCCAGGATTCTCCAGGATGCTCCTGGCACCCCCAGGAACCCAAGCAGGGCCCCAAATGCACTAGATACCACCATCTAGTGGGAGGGAAAGGTTGTGCTGTGCTAGTGTGGAGCTGGTCTTTGCTCCAGTTCTCCCAGTCTGACTGGTGGAGTTTTTTACATCTTTGCTGTGCAGATGTGACCAGAACAAGACGTTCCCTCCTGATTTACTTTGGCAAAAAGCCGTCAAATTAGTCATGGCTGTATTGTAGCACCATGAAAATTGTGGGGCTCATTGCTGGGCCTCTTTCCAAAATTCCTGGTGATTAGAAGAGCATTGGTGAGCTGTGATTACCCTGGTACACAGGCCACATCCAACCCTCCCTGTCCTGGGAGGGAGCTGCAGAATGGTGACTGCTCTGACACAGACACACTGAGTTCCACCAGCTGAGTGGGAGAAGTGGAGAAGACCTGGTGTGCTTCAAGTTTGGGGACCTTCGGCTGTCAAATGAGGCATAAATATTTTGTCTCCTACAGCAGTTTGTGTGGGATGGGGTGGAAATGGGAGAGGAAGACAGAGCTGATGTAGTGGCCCTGTAAGCTACAGCCCAAGGGTGGCATCAGGTGGCCTCAGGTACCTTTTGGGGACTCAGGGTCGTCACGGGTCAAGTGGGCTGGGAGCCAGAAGAGAGGGTGATCCGATGGATGAATCTTCTGTGACATCCAGGGCTGTGAAAACCCAAAATCAGAAGTTTGACTTAGAAAAGTGGAAGAAAGCTCAATTAAACCATCCACAACTGCTTGCAACTTATTCTGGGAGGATGACCTGGACCCTGCCATGACCCTGTTGGCTCTGGCCACAGGAAGGAAGTAAAGATTCTATGTGAACTCTTTCTTTGCTTGAAATGCTCCAAATTTTCAAGACAGGTGCTGTGAGAACCCTGCTCAGGGCCTTTGGGGTACCTCAGGAGTACCAGGAGGGGGATTCAGCAGAGCCCAAGGTGAGACAAACTGGAGGCACAAAATGAAGCTGAGTCAGAGCAGCTCCAGGCCAAGTGTCCTCCCCTGGGCTCCAATCCTGCTCTTCCAGCTGGGAATGCCATGGACGCTGCCTCTGTTTAAATGAAACATCCAGACTTCAATCACTGCCCTGTGTGGGTGTAATTGATAGCGCTGTCAAGAACCCCTAATTAAGCTGCTTGTCTTTCCAGCTGCCTCATCCTATCAATTATCTCCCTTGTTGGGCCGAGGGCAAAGTGTTCCAGAACAGAACATTTGCAAATAATGAGGTACAGGGAAACCTTTGGCATCAGCTGCTCTTGGAAACAGAATTCCAGCAAGGCTTCTGGTAACCAGATTGGTTTTTTCATCAGCTTTCTTGTGAAAGGTGGTGAGAACTGCTTTGACAAGCCCAGGAACTGGAAAAAAAAAAAAAAATTAAAAAATTAGAAAATCCCTGAAAAACCAAGAAGAGAAATGAGCAGGGAAAATATTATCCTATATCTTGGTGCTTTGAAATGCTTAAATGTTTAATGGCCACAAAAACACTGACCGAGGTTTGAGCCTATTGAAAAAGTTCAGGATTGATCTGGTGGAGTAGCAGCGGAAAATTATTTCTTCTGAGAGATCTGAAATGAAACCTTCACCATCTTCTGTTTTGAAAGAGACTTTGGCAGGAAGCCACGCGCAGAGAGATGGAATCTTGGCTCCACCCCTCAGGCTCTCAGCAACTCTGTGAAACTTCTCAGCCTTTTCTTCTCCATCTGTCAAGACAGTCCAATAAATCCCTTTTTATTTGCCTTGAGCTATCCTGAGGGTTTTAATTACAAGCTCCCATATAAAGGATAGTGACAAGGAGTAGCAGATGGATTAATAAGGAATTTTGCAGGATAGAGGTTGCTGGTTCCTTTGTGCTCTGCCCACCACAGCCAACTTACCGCTGCTCTCAATTAAATGATTAACCAGTGTCCAATTAACAGCCCTGGGACAGAACCTCCTAGTTTCAAAGCTCTTTATTGTCTTCTCCATTGAGTTTTGTTTTCCAGGTGTTCTACACAATCAAAGCCAAAGACTTAACAAGAATCACAGAATCATGGATTGAGTTGGAAGGGAACTTAAAACTTGTCCAGTTCCACCTCTGCCATGGGCAGGGACACCTTTCACTTCCAGGGTGCTCCACGTCCCATCCAACCTGACCTGGGACACTTCCAGGGACGAGGCAGTCACAGCTGCTCTGGGAAATCCATTCCAGGGCCTTCCCACCCTCACAGGGAGGAATTCCTGCCCAATATCCCATCCAACCCTACCCTCTGGCAGTGGGGAAGCCATTCTCCCTTGTTCTGTCCCTCCGTACCTTGTCCCAAGTCCTTCTTCAGCTCTCCTGGAGCCCCTTTAGGCACTGGAAGGAACTCCAGGTTTTCCCTGGAGCCTTGTATTCTCCAGGCTAACACCCTCAGCTGTCCCACCTTGTCTCCATGGCAGAGAAAGATGTCATTGGAAGAAAGAAACACTCTCCAGGCCATTTCCTAAGCTGTATTTACTATAAGGAAGGAGGACACACTAACCCAATAAAATAATCTGAGCTGACTGCATGATTTACACCCAGAGAAATTCCATTGGATTTCACAAATATTCAGTTGTATTGCATATTTAAACCTCCTAATTTCTACCAAGTACTGCAAACCCCAGGAAAAGCCCAAATTATTCCTTTTCATCAACTGAGCTCCACTCCTGAGATCTGTAGAAAGGAGGAGTGCGGAGGTGTCAGAGCAGAGGGGTCCTTCTGGGTTGTGTCCCCTCCTTCATCATGTCTTCCAGCATGAGCCAGCAGCTGTCAGCTGGGTGAGCTTCCCATGGGAGAAGATTCTTCTCACCATCCTCTGCTTCTGTGGGTTGACCCTAGGCGGAAGCAGCGCTTCCCCCTCCTGGCATTGTTTGAGAGAGGCTACAGAGCCTGGAGCCATGGCCAGAGACTCCAAAACACAAAGGGATGGAAATGGGTTTGTTCCGGGCTCTGGGGAGGTGAGGGGTGCTGGTTGGCAAATGTGGAGGTGCTCACCTGGTGCAGGTCAATAGGGACCTCCTGCAGCCCCTGGATGTGAAGGTCAACCCTGAAATCCAGTGGATCTGAAAGCAGGAGAGAGAGCAGCTGAAGAGCCTCCACAGCCAATTTGCCTCTTTGATTGACAAGGTGAGAGTTGAGAGAAGACTTTGGCAATCCAGACTTTGGTATCTCTTCTACTCCACTGCAGTTCATGAGCCTTAAGCTGGTTTTGTTGTGTGTGACCCCGGTGCCATGAGTGCAGGTCAAGCACATTATGGTTTTTTTAATCTGATTTATGCTCTTAAATACTTTGATGAACTGCATCTGGTTTTATTATTAATAGTGGGAGGGAGCTGTTCCTTCAAAGTGTCAGGCAGGGCTTTGGCACTGTTGGCTTCTTTCTGCAGCCAGACTTTTTTCCATGGTCTCCTCTCCATGAATGAGGGTTTCCACTTTCAGCCCACTGATGCAGATTTATTTAAAAGTTTGGTGTTTCTGTAGCTGCCACAAAGACTGTACTGTCCAGGGCTTCCTTGGAAAAGGGATGAGCAGCAGGCTCACTTTGCTCTAGGATTCATGGAATCATAAAATTACAGAATATGCTAAATTGGAAGGGACCCACCAGGATCAATGAGTCCAACTTCTGGCCCCATGCAGGACACCCCAACAATCCCACCATGTATAGCTCGGGTTGGGATGGACCCCAAGGATCATCCAGTTCCAACCTCTTTCCATGGCAGGGACACCTCCCACTAATTGTCGGCTTAGGATGGTTAACTGACCCCCTTTTTTCCTCTCGTCTGGTTCAATGAGCCTGGGAACTGCTGACCCAGAAGAGCAGATTCCTTGTGTCCCCCACACTCCTGTGGTCCCAGTAGGAGTCATCCCAACATGCACCTGAACAGGTGGCTTTGCTCTCTGAATGCAGGTGCAACTTCCGGAGCAGCAGAACAGGGTGTTGGCTGCCTAACGGGATGTCCTGTGGAAGCAGGTGCTGCCAGCCCAGAGGGACATCAGGAATGTCTTGGGCAACTTTGCCTGCTGCTGGTGGCAGTGGCTGGACTCACTGTGGTGGGAACAGGACCAGGTGGAGCCCGAGATGAACTGCTCTGAGGAGTTTGTGCAGGAGTTCAGGTGCAAGTGAGTGGGGAGAAACTACCCTCGGGGCAGGAGCTCCAACAGCAGCACTAATGGGACTCTTGGCTTGGGCTGTATCAATAGACTTCCAAAAAACTGAGATAACGAACGCTGCGATTCAAAGGGCTAAGACTTAAGGAGCTGAGATCCAAAAGGGTGATGTGCAAAAATCTGTGATTTAAAAGGCTGAGATCCAAAAATCTGAGACTGAAAATGTTGAGATCCAATAGCCTGAGATCCAAAATTTTGAGATTCAAAAGCTGATATCGAAAAGATTGAGATCAAAAGGTTGACACTCCAACAAGGTCTCCATTCTTGGAATGACCCCTTCCCTGGTCTCCTCTTTTTCCCATGAGATATGAGCAGGAAGTGAACAGATGCACCACTGCTGAAGGTGAGGAATTGGGACGAATGGAAGGTTTGGGTGCAGAGATCCAAGGGGATTCCTCTGATCCACTTCTTGCAAGGCAAGGGGCAGGTCTAGAGAACCTTAGAAGTCCTTGGACAAGTGTGGGGTGTGGAAAAACACACCACTGAGAGAATACTTCATTCTAAACTGGTGGTTTTCTGCTCCTCATGCTTGAATTAGGATGGTTTTTCAGCAAGAAATCTTCATTACTGGATATATTCCTGGGAACCCCTTAGCTGTTGCTGGTCAGGAGATAACTGAGTTTCTCAAAGAAAATTTCTTACTCCAAAAATATAATGGAATTGCTTTAGATCCTTGTGTAGGCATAATTTTGACTCCTAAATGCCTGGGAACTCTTTTAGGATGTGGAGTGTGTCCATCTGACCAAGGCAGAGCTGGATGCAAAGGTGGAAACCCTAAAGCAGGAGATGGAGCTCCTGAAATGTATTTCTGCTCAGGTAGGGATGCTCCTGTCCCAGCCGTTCCTCATGGCAGCTCTTCCTCCCATCCACTCATTGTCTGCATGAATTTGGGCCAGATTAACCAATCAGGCTCTTTTTGGGAATCCCAGATCAGGAAGATTTTGAGATCTGAAAAAAATAAACCAAACCCAGTTTCAGCTCCTGGTCTGTGGCTCAGGTCAGATTCTCCATGGCGGTGTTACTTCCACTGGGACGTGAGATAAGAAATCCAGGGACAGGGACGCACTGGTGACTTATGGCTGCTTATCACAGCTTCTAGGAAAAGTCTGAGCTGAAGAGAAGTCCCTGTGATGCCTCTGTCATTGAGAAAACGGACAACAGCGGAGCCCTGGGCATGGGGGGCATCCTCAGGGGCATGGAGCACTGGCGTGAGGGTATAGCTTGGAAAAGCAAATCCCAGTTGGAAGCATTGTACTGAGCGAAGGTAAGTCTGGTGAGAGCTTCTTAGGCCTCTCACTGTCAGAAATAACAGTGCAAAAGTGGTGGGGTTTGGTTCCTATCTTTCATAAGTGATTTCTGGATCTAATTTTCCATTCTGGTAAACTCTGTGAGTCTCAAAGCTGGGAGAACACTCCTGGAACAGAGGTGATGGCATGTACTGGGAATGGGGAATTGTAGGTGAGTTGACCAGTGGAGGGAAGTTCCATTTTCTGCTGGCAGTCTCAGGATCCATAAATCTTTTTTTCTAAACTGAGTTTAATTCACTTTGGAAAGAGACTCAAGGCTCCTATGTAAACCACTAGTATCAACTCCCAGCTCTCTCCTTCCTTACTAACAGTTCCAAGAGCTTGAGGAGGAAAAGTGGAGGCACTTCAAGAAGCTGAAGTCCCATCAGTGAGAGATGAAAGAGCTGAGTTTTGTGATCCAGAGGAGGCAGTGTGACCTGGAAAACATGAAGAAGCAGGTGGGATGGATAGGATTTACTGTCTGGATCATACGTGTCTCATCCCAAGTTGTGTTTTCTACACTTTTGTGGCATCTATAAAAAATTGAGACAAGTTTTTAAGCAGGGCCTGTGGCAATAGGACAAGGGGTGATTGTTTTAAACTGGAGGAGGGTGGATTTAGATTAGATTTGAGAAACAAATTTTTCCCTGTGAGGGTGATGAGGTCCTGGAATCAGTTTCCCAGAGCACCTGTGGTTGCCCCACCCCTGAAGTGTCCAAGGCCAGGTTGGATGGCGCTTGGAGCAGCCTGGGATAGTGGGAGGTGTCCCTGCCCATGGCAGGGGTGGGACTGGATGAGCTTTACTGCCCTTTCCCACTCAAACCATTCCATGATTCCACAATTTTTTTCATCTTTATAAAAGTGAGTTGCCTCACACTGGCTCCATCGGTCTAGGGAGGCTCTTCCTAGAGCTGAGCAGGGAAAGAGGATTATCTCCCAGCCTATTTGCTGTTGGATCCTTTTGATTAATGCAAAGAACTAATTGCACCAAATTAGATCATGGGATTAGCTACAGCTCTCAGAAAATTGCTGAAATTGCTTCAGCAGGAATTCTGGCTTCTGACATGGGTTCAAAGCATCCAATGAATGGGTAGAATTATGACTCACCAGTAATTCAGCACCCATAGAAACTGGTATTATTTCTAGACCATTTAATTTATTGTATAGTTTATAACGGGAAGCAAAACCTTAATTATTAGTTCCAGTTAGGGCAGAGTATTGGTATCCTCCAAGCAAAACTCAAACCCCGTCTGGCAGTGCAGGGACATGTTCAGACTTCCTGGAATATTTTATAATTGATTATTGATTTTGGAAATATTTGGCTTTCCTAAAAAAAGAAAAGCCCTGATACCACCCCCACCCCCCTGCCCCCCAGTTTAGGATTCTCAAAATGGGGAGGATTTTATCTTTTAGAGGTGGGAATGATGAGAAAGAAGATGCAAAAGGGCAGGATATCTTATGTTCCCCCAGAAGGTGTCGTCTTTGCAAACATTACCCGGTGACATTGAGCAGCGTGGGGGTCATGCTCTCAGAGATGCCTGGGGAAGGCACAATGAGCTGCAAGATGAGCCAAGGATGGCCAAGGATGACCTGGCATGGATGCTGCAGGATTCCCAGGAGCCGTGGAATGGCAAGATGGCCCTGGATATTGAGACTACAACCTACAAGACTTTGCTGGAGGACGAGGAGAGCAGGTGGGTTCCACCACAGTCGTGTGTGGGCAACGCTCGGTCCTTGGGGCTCCTCCAGAGCCCCAGGAGGGTGGAAACTGCTAGAAATGCTCATTGCATCGTGGATAACCTTGTGACCTCCTTTTCCTCCAGGATCTGCCTCGGGAACCCTGTTGGAGTATGTAAGATAAAGGTTTTCAATTTTCCTTACAAAATTAAACCATCTCACTTGTGGCTTTGAGGGGGAGGAGAAGGAAGAGGAGGAGAAGGAAGGTTGCATCCTCCCCATGAGTGACTCCCGTTAGGTTTTCCCACAACAGTGATTTCCATTGGCTCTGGGACTGACCTGGGATGTGGGTCTGGACAGGCCAGAAGATTCAAGTTCTCCTGCAGTGCTGCATCCTAACCCCACAACATTTGTGCCTCTCATGGCAGATTCACCTCCAGAAGCATGGCTGGCTCCGAAGTGAGGAAATTTATCCCTGGTGCTCCTGGCTGCATCCCCAGGAGAGAGGAATTTAGGGCTAAAGGCTCAGCCTTTCCAGACACTGGGGCACTTGGGAGGTGTGGGAAGAGCTGCAGGGCTGCCAAGAGCATGGGAAGCTCTGTTCAGCCATGAGGGATATGTGGGCCGGGGTGAGGATTTCAACTGGAACTCCTTGTACCAGGAACAGCCAGATCTGAACTTCAGCTGTGAGGGTCATGACAAGCAGGATTTAAGGGTTAAATTATAAAAATGAAAGTCCTGCTCCACTTTCAGTGCTAAAACTAACCTCAATTCCACTTCAACACAAGGGAGAGGCAGATTGGGTGTGAGAACACTGGAGAATCAGGAAACCACATCAGAGAAGCTCCACCACTGGGATCACATCAAAAAGGGACACTTGGAACATTAAAACCCCCCAAACCCTTTTGATTTCCACTCTTTCTTTAAAGGGTTGTTGGTTGTGTTGGGACACTTATCCTCTTATCACTCAATTCCTGTTTCCCTTTTATTTTCCCTCATTAAACCTTTGCTACGTCTGTGCCAAACTGTGAGATTTAATTCAGAATCTTTTCCCTAAAGTGTTCTGGGAAGTGTTTCTGGAAAGGAGCTCATCAAAGTCTCTCTGATGTAGCTTTAGGAGACCTAGTGTTTTGTGGTGGGACACATGGAGTCACGGAGAGGAAGGAAAGATTTTAGTGATGTCCTTGGAATGATTGGTCACACATGTGCAGGTAGGGAAGCCATATAGGAAATCTTAATTCAGAATTCCACCGGCTGGAGTCAGCAAAGATTAATTACTCCACTTGTGCTCCTTGGACACACATAAATTACACCACCCTCACTTCTCCTGGGATGCCTCAATGGATTTGAACCTTTTGCTCCTTTTCCAGTAAAATTAATGGAGAACTAACATGTTACCATTGGCTTTTAGGTGTTTACCAAAAGTACAGAAATGACCATTCCTTAATTGCACAAGACATATCTAATGATTAGAAGTCTTAATTAAACAGAGAAGGCAGAGCAGTCTGGAGAGAGACATAGAATCATGGAATGGTTTGGGATGGGAGGAACCTTAAAGCCCATCCAGTTCCACACCCTGCCATGGGGAGGGACAACTTCCGCTACACCAGGTGGCTCCAAGCCCCTTCCAGCCTGGCCTTGGAGACTTCCAGGGGTGGGGCAATGTGGATCCAATAATGTAGATCCAGTCTTTGGTTGGTCTTAAGGTCTTTTAAGATGATTTGCACCGAATTTGACTCCTACCTGAATTCAATGGGTGTTCTAAAATTCAGAACGAAATAATCTCAGCCTTTGTATTTTTATGTTGTGTCTGCCACAGACGTGTGATGATAAAACACTTTTTTTTATATTTCTTCAAAATCTGCTGGAAGAGGGTATTATGGGGAAAAAAAGCCCCATAATGTGCTTGGTTGGTTTTTCAACATTGTTTTTGAGGTCCTATGAGTATGATTCAGGCTTTCAAAAAGATCAAAGGGGGTTCTTTTTGTTTCATTGTACAGTTGAGCAGATTAAAAAAGAAACCAGAAATGAGTAACATAAATCAACATAAAATCAATAATTTAAAAAAAGTACTAAAGTGTTTTGTGATTAAACTGATGAAAGAGCGCAAGAAAGAAATGAACCTGAGGCTGGACAGATACATTTTACCAAAGGCGAAATCCAGAATAAATGTCTTTCCTCGACAAAATTATCAGGATTCAGAACTGGAAGAGCTTCCTCTCCCCCCACACTCTCATGTGATAAGAAGTTATTTCCCAATCAAATACGAGAAGCACAAAATATGTCAGGCTCAATCTTTAATGAAGGAAACCACAAGAAAGATTTGACAAGAAAAGAACAATCAAACAGGTATAAATATTCATTAGGAGGGCTCTGATCTCCAAAGGTTTCCCATTGGAAACAGACCATCCTCTCACTTTTTATGCAAGAGGAGAATAAATCAGGGCAATGACATGGAGTTAGGGTTATTTCTTTGCCTCCAGACTGCCCTATCACAATTTCAAGATGTGATAAGCTAATTTGGCAAGTGTTGAACTTCAACTTGGCCTCTTGGAACACCAGACATTCTGCAGCACCTCCAATCCAATCCAATCCAATCCAATCCAATCCAATCCAATCCAATCCAATCCTTTATTTGGGCACTGGACTTTTGGCACTTTCTCCTGGCTGAATATGCTTCCCACTTTCCACAGGCAGTGCCTTCCTTGGGATGGCTCAGGGAATCTCTTCAACTGGAAAACCACTTCAACTGGAAGGGATCAGAGATCTTGTGGATTTACAGGGACATTTCTGTAACCTTTTAAAAACTGAGGTACTTTTCTCACCTTTTCTAACACTTTTGCTCTGCCAGGCACTGGGACACTGTCCTGATCCAGGATTCCCATACATTCCACATTAATTTCCACTGCGGGAGGAAGAAAACAACAGGAGGAAGACCACAGCAGGAGGAAGATCAAACCAAGCCTTTCCTTTCTTGGGAGCCTCATCTGTGATGCCTCCAATCGCAGGATCGGGCGATGCGGCACCGGGAGCTGAGCGGATCCAGGAGCGTGGGATGTTGGGGCTCTCATTAGGACTTCAAAGGTGCTGATGAAATTTAGTGCCCAAAGGGTGGGACTCACTTCACCTCCCTCAACCTCCCCAAGCGGGCGCCGGGGCCGGTGTCTGATTGTCTAGACGGCCTCTGGTCTCCAGGAAGAACAGAGGGAAGGAGCTGCAGAGGTGGATTCCTCCCACCTGCCTCCACTGCTTGTTTTGGGAGGTGATGAATCACTGTCTGGAGATGCCAGATTTCTTTCCATGAGCCAGAGAGAGAGTCTCAGAGAGGAAATTAGAATCTGTGGCCACGTTGGTGGCTGAAGGAGGGAGGAAAGTGTACCCAGGCCCACTGTTTGATGAATTTTATGAGGAATATCTCTTGAAAATCCCAGCTTTGACTTCTCACGCGGATTAGGGGGATGTTAATGAGAGGCAAAAACACATGACCAGACTGAATTGCCTTGGATAACTTTGGCTTTAGGATACAAGAGGCTGCATTAGTCAAATCAATCCTCCAACATGTCATGAATGACTTGGACAAGAGTCTGCACAGTCCAAGAAACTGTAGAAGTCCATGTTCCGACCCAATCTTACATGGATCAAATGGTGGTGGCACAGGCAGATTCCTGCTATTGTCCAACCTGACTGTGAGGAGCTCTCAATGGCTAAGGATAATAACAGAGCCCTTTGAGACTATCGCATAAAACACCTTCTGAGAGCTCATCTGGATTCATTTCCAGAGGCAACAAACAAATTAGTGAATGCCACAGTTCCTCTAATGAATTCCCTTTTCGGCAGCGCATTCAGGGAGTGAAATGCTGACAAAGGAAGCGACTGCAAGTTGTCAAAATGACTCATCCAACCCCTCATCAAAATATTTTCCTTTTTGGTTTCCTCGCTTCTTCCCCTCTTTTTTTTTTTTTTTTTCTTTTCAGTCAAAAAGCAGCAGGTTTTTCTTCAGAGTGCTCTCCCCTTTCCCACGTCCATATTCACAAAAACAAATTGGTTATTCTTGAGGTCTTATGCACCACTTACTATTCCTTGGAAAGACCTAAAAGACATTAAATGAAGCTGCCTTCCCACCGGGATCTAGAAGAAACAACAGGAATTTGGCCAACACACAAATTTTACCCAATGCTGAGCAACTTCACCCAAAATCTCTTCCCTCCCAGGAACCCAGTGACTCTGGCGAGTTTGGGAACTGGGGCTGCTGCAGCACAGCTGTTTCACAGATGTTTAATTGCAGCCTATGCTGCATCCAAGTGTCTCCCACACATCCGACTGGGATAATGGGGTGCAGAGCGGGAATGGGGCACATCTTCAGTCTGACTGATGAGCCTCGTTTCCTCCACAGGGTTCCAAACAACTGCTCTTCTTTGGAGCCAAATCTGCATTTTGCTTCTGATAAATCTGTTTAGAACTTCAAGGACCATGGAAGTTCCAAACTGCAGCTTGAAGCCTCCCATATTTGTTTAATCTGATATTTCCAATTGTGCTGGCAGCCCAGTTTACACTGTAAGCCTGAACTACTACAAACAAAGGTGTAATCTGAACATTGTAAATATCTGGAATTATCCCTTTTAGATACAGCAAAAGTAGCAGTTTACACAACTAATTTATACCACCAGCCCCTCAAACTCACAGAAGTTGCAATTACAGGTTCAATTAATGGCTTTGGGGATCCTGGAGCTGCAGTCACATCCCACGGTTTCCATGCACATCTTCTTTTCTACCACTTGATATTAGAAAGTTGTATGTTTCAAGGAGGTTTGCCATAATTTTTATCATCCTGACTCTTGGAAAATGCTTTTGGAGGAGGTTAATGAGGATGAGGGAACATAGAACCTGGGTGTCTCCAGCTGCCATCCCACTGTATAACATGGAGATTCCTCCAAGCATTGCTCCCTTTGAAACGAAGGACTGAGGGTGTTCAGTTGGTTGAACTATAATGTCCTTTTTTTCTCCCAAACACTTCATCTGCAAGGAGCTGAAAAAGCCCTTTTGTTTTGACTTTCCAACTGCCAGTTTGGAGAAGGCCTGGAGAGGTTTCCTGCCTCATCTCCTTGAGCTGGTGATTAGGAGAGAGAGGGATTAATCTCCCTCGTGTGAGTCAGAGCCTTCCCTGGTGTCCAGCCTAATCCACTCATTAAGACTTCCTCTGTTGGTTCAGAAAGCCCAGCCCCTATGGAGACCAAATGACCCCCATTCCCTTGAGCACGGCCCTGGGGACTCCTTGCCCCGGAGCTGTCTCCCCGAGTCTCAAGGACATGTCTAGCAAAGTCACCCAAATTCAGCTGTCACTTGGTGAATGGGGTGGACTTCACCAAGCTGAAACAGACTAGTGTTCCTTTTTTGCTCCCCGCAGAGACTTCCAGGAGGTGAATCTGAAAGGGCTCTGACACCCAGCCTTGGGAGAAGCTCCAGAATAGGGAAAGCCAAAGAATTAACTGTCACAACTAAGATCTTGCAGCATAATTCTAGAAAAAACTGTCACTAATGGCACAGAACGTATATCTGTGAGCAAACAGAAATATGTCACAGATCCTGGATGAAACCTGATCTGCTTCACTGGTGTTTTAGGGAAGGTCATCTTGAAATGCTGCACATTCCCAGGATTCTGCACATTCCCAGAATTCCCAGAATTCTGTGATTCTGTGCATGTAACTGGGAGATATTTTGAGTCCTTGCATACAAACCTAGACCTTAAACTCAGTGAATTTACTGGTGTTTCACATACAGAAATGATCCATTACAACACAACTTCCACAGCGTTTGTTGTTCTACAGTTGACTTTCTTCTTTTATTTTTCCTTTGAGTTACTTTTCCGCACCCAAAATTGTGAAATTACCCCCACAAAGTGCAAGTCCACAAAACATCCCATCACACACAGCCCTATGAGACACAAAACCCCAAACGACACACTGCAAACAAATCACAAAGAGTTCCTTCAAAAATGTTTCTAAACTATAATTAGCACTAAGTTAGGGGAGCACTTCAAACCGTAATGTATTCGAAGGCAACTTGCAAACAGAGCACTTTTAGATTCCTTTTTATTTCCTCAGTAGTTACTATTTGCTGGGCTGGTTTGCATTTTGAGGAGCATTTATTGCTGCCAGGCAAGCCAAACCCTTAAGTACTTAAATTACCGTCCTGATCCTATCAAGGCCAGCTTCCCAAAATATATATAAGGGACAGCATCCCCGCGTCGCTCCAGTGGGATCCCTGCTCCTATCCTGCACCAGAGCAGCCCCATAACTTTGCTATTCCTCCTTCAAATAAGCCACGATGAGCAGGCAGGCACCGACAGTGAGATCTGTCCTAGGACGAAGAGGCTTCAGTTCAGCCTCGGAGATCTGTGGTCGCAGCTACGCCGCATCCGCCAGCCAACCGGTGCGGTGCGGCGCCGGCGCCTACAGCAGCAGGAGCGTTTGCAACCTGGGCGGGAGCAGGAGGATCTCCTATGTCAATGGGGGCTGCGGCACTGGCTGCTTTGGGGAGATGGGGTTCGGAGGCATGGGCTATGGGAACGTTGGAGGAGGAAGGATTGGCCTGTGCGGCCCCCGGGGATACAGCATCGTGCGGGGGTACCCTGAGCGCAAGGCCGACGGCATCCAAGGGATCTGCATCGATGAGCGGCTGCTGAAGCCCCTCTGCGTTGGGGTGGACCCGCTGGAACATGAGATACGCTGCCAGGAGAAGGAGCAGATCAAGACCCTCAACACGCAGTTTGCCTGTTTCATCGACAAGGTGAGTTGAGACCTGCTCCATAACTGCTCTTCCTCGAGGAAAACAAAACCTGACCAACACCCTCCCAAACCCATCTTGTGCCACAAGTCCATCAACCTCCTCCAAAGCCCCAGTCCAGCTCTCCATGAATCATTGAGCTGGGTCCACACAGGGGTCCAGATTTCCACAGATAATTTTAAGATAATTCTAATAATTTTTAATAACTAATAATAAGTTTAAGAGCACGCTGGTCCAGACTGAGATCTTTTTAATGGGGCTCATTTCAGCCCTGTCCGTGTTCTGGTATTCTATGACCTCTGAATCATGGCCACGGTTACACTGGACTTTCTTGCAGGTGTCTCCTCTTGGATAGTCTCAGTTCAAATTGGATTTCTTGCTGCAGCTCAGTTGGAGGTTACAGCCCTGACAGGCTCATCTTCCTGTTCTGTGTTAAATAATTCCAATAATTCCCTCCTCTCTTTGACTTTAAATATAGCGACAGTTTCAAAAAGTTTCCTGAAGGCAAAGGTGGTTAATCTTGATCCAGACATGTAAAGGTTAGAGATCAAATCTGATCTGTCACCCCAAGGATCCTTTTGTAGAAAAAACAGAGAAAAAGCAGTTCTACTATCTGGGGACTCGATTTTATCCTAAAATACATCAAAGGCACCATCTGGAGGAGTTTTGTTCCTAATACTTGTTAAGAAATGCGGATTTAGACACCAGGCTCCTGGATTTCTAAATAATGTAGACATGGGACTCTTTGATTTCTAAATAGTTTAGATGTCTGAATTCTAGATTTTGAAATAATTCAGACTTGTGGCATAAAGATTTCTTAATAAGGGCAGATAACTTTCAGATCATGGTGCTGTTTCATCTCTCACTTCATAAAAATCCCATTCCTGCACCTGTGGTTAAGAGCAGAGAGTTAAACAGGTGTTGAGTCCCTGCCTTCACCTCTTTACTTGAAGAATTGCTATCTTGTGCCTTCAGGTCCGATTCCTGGAACAGCAGAACAAAGTGCTGGAGACCAAGTGGGGCCTCCTGCAGCAATACGTGCTGCCAAAAAAAGGGAAAAACCTGGAACTGTACTTCGAGAATTACATCTGTGACCTGCGGAAGCGCCTAGACTGTTTGCTGTGTGAAAAGCAGAAATTGGGCAGTGAAGAATGTGCCACAAGCCAGCTGGTGGAGGAGTTCAAGTGCAAGTAAGGACCTTCTTGGCTCCTCTAGCTGGTGGCGTTTTGCTTTTCTGGTTCATCTTGGGCAACTTCTCCCAGACTTGTGACATGTCCCCTCTGGGAGTGCCACATTCTTCTGTCTCACTGGCAAGCTCTTTGCATTGGTAATGTTGTTGTTGCTCATGAAGAAGCTTCTGATCTTGGGATGGTTTAATGTTGGTCTCCAGACACTGATCTGGCAGTGCCCGGTGGCAGTCCCAGCAAGAAAGAGTTGTCATTTATACCTGGTGGTTATTGTAATTTATACCTGAGGTTATTGTAATTTATACCTGATGGTTGCTGACTGTCTGAGCATTTTTCTTTCCTCAGCCCCTTTCTCCTCCTTTTCCAACAGGTATGAAGAGGAAATCAACAGGCGCACAACTGTGGAGAATGAGTTTGTGGCACTCAAAAAGGTGAGAAGCTCAAATGACATGAATTGTTATACCTGTAGTAGGTTTTTTGGGGCAAAACTTGGCTGAAATAGTTAATCATTAACAAAAACTCACAGAAGTGTTATGATGAGTTGGAGGGAGACTTAGAAAGAGGCACAGGGTTGATAAAAGAGGCAAGTAGAAAGTAAAAATAATGTCTCCTCAAAATTTACATCATCAGCACTACAGCACCAGTTTTGTTGCCTCAAAAACATTCCTGAAGTGTGGGAGGGGGACAGAGCAGGACAGGTCACACCAGAACACCAGGTTATTTCTGTCTGTCTCTCCACATCCTTTATTCCTGGACATCAGAAAAGCAGGAGCCATTTGAAGAATATTAAAAAATTATGTTTAAATACTCATTAGTCAGTTGTGGGTTTGTAGCTGTGTCCTAAGTGATAAATCAACTAATTCCTGTAAGTCATGTTGGAATAGTTTCGTTTTCCTTCAGGAGGCACCAGGATATCCTGAATCACCCTCTCACACCTTTTTTCTTTTGAAATCTTGTTGAGACACATTTCTGTCTTGGTGTTGCCTCTGTGTGTTTCTCCAACATTTACAGCCAGGTTTGGGCTGGAATGTGTGTGTCTCTCCTCTTGCAGGATGCAGACTGCATCTTCTTGAACAAGGAAGAGCTGGAGGTGAAGGTGGATCTGTTAAGGAGGCAGCTGGAACTACTGAAATGTGTGTTTGAGGAGGTGAGTTCCTCTGGTACATCCTGGGACTTTGGTGGTCCTGTCTTATCCTTCAGGTGCTCCAAATTTCTATTGCTTGAAACTCCTCTGGGATGTGTCTCATACAAAGCCCTGAATAATTAGAAGTGTGGAAGTACAAGGCTGATATAAAATTAACATGATTATGCTGGAGATAGGGTGGTTCCCCCTTCCTTCATGCAGCTCCAGGTAGGAATTGGCCTTGTCCTAACTCTACCCCGGAGAAAAGATGTGTCCGTCTCGTTCCTCCGGATTGCAGCTGCCTGATTAGAGCTGAAGCAACTCCCATCTCAGTCCTGTCATTAAATCACTCAGGCAGCAGGAGATGAGAGGATACCAAGGGTTAAGTCACTCCAATTCCTTGCCCTTGATGTGGACAGAATTGCTGCAGGTCAGCACGTAGGTCAGCATTCACAGGTGGCAACTCATCCTGCCACAGGATTTTCTGCTAAGCCATCCCGAGGGACATTTCTTGACTTGTTCTATCCCTCAGCCACTCCGTGTCCCAGCCCTTCCCTCCCTGCAGAGCCTGAGAGGTGAAAAGAGCTGACAAAGACCTTCCCAACCTGCAGGAAAGGGCGCAGGTCGATCGCCAGCTCTGCGACACCTCAGTCATCGTCAAGATGGACAACAACCGAGACCTGGACATGGAAAGCATCATCAAGAACGTCGAGTGCTGGTACCAGGAGATCGCCCAGAAGAGCAAAGAAGAAGTCGATGCTTTCTACCAGACCAGGGTGAGTAAGAGGCCAGCTGAGTCTGTGCCTGGCAATGTCATAGGCCAAAAGTGCTGATTGCCCTGCTTCTTGGTTCCAGTTTCAAGAGCTGCAGGATAAGAGAGGGAAATACTGCCATGACCTGCAGAGCAACAAGTGTGAGATTTCAGAGCTGACCCGGATGATTCAGAAGCTGCAGTGTGAGCTGGAGAGTGTCAAGAAGCAGGTAGGAGGTGTTTCCAGAGAAGCAGGACAGCTCAGACACAGGGCAAGGTGATGCACTGATCTTTAGAAGACTTGAGATCTGCTCTAGGCCCTGGCTGGAAAGTGAAAAGTGAGTGGAGAGGGATGAGATGGTGGTGAGTTTTCCCTGTTTGCAATTGGAAGAGCAGATTTATCCAAACTCAGAGTGTCCAAGAACTAGGATAAGAATCTTTGCAGACACCTGCACTGTTGTCCTCCCCTGACAGGTCTCCTGCCTGCAAACCTCCATTTGTGATGTTGAGCAGCGTGGGGATTGTGCCCTCAAAGATGCTCGGGAAAAGCACGTTGAGCTGCAGAACGCTCTGCAGAAGGCCAAGGACGAGCTGGCCTGCATGCTGAGGGACTACCAGGAGCTGCTCAACGTCAAGCTGGCCCTGGACATCGAGATTGCCACCTACAAGACTCTGCTGGAGGGTGAAGAGAGCAGGTTGGTGACACATTTCTCTCCTGTCTATCTGAGGCCATGGCAGTTCCTGCTCCCAAGTGAATTCTACAGCTCCAAGATCTCCCCAGACTCACAGAAACTGGACCTGGAGGCCATGGAGGCCACATGGGTGCCAGCAAAAACAGTTCCTGTCCTAGGGATAGTGAGGCATGTTACAACAAGGGACTAAGTGGTCTGGATTGTAGCTGGAAGTTGTGAGTAACGTGCATTTCTCTTTTCTCCCCACAGGATATGTGTGGGGAACCCTGTGAGCGTGTGTAAGTAACTGCACATTTTCAGCCATGAAGATTTCTTGTTTTAGGACAGATACCTTTGGGAGCACCGTTATCTGTCTGCCCCCAGGTCCCTCTGCCTCCCTTTTCCAGTTCTGGAAAGTTTAGCCCCAGAAATCTCAAATACCTTTGAATTAAAAAAAAAAATCAGCTTTTGAAGTGAGGGGAGAAGGTCAAACTCAAGACCCTTTTCTACCCTTGGAGGCAAGAGGGAGATGTCCTGGGGACCACGGGATATGTACTGAACCTGGGAGGCACCAGCAACATGGGAAGGGGGCGGAGCTATGAGGGGATGTGTTGGGGCACGGGAGAGGGTAGGAAGGAGCAGGGGCTCAGACACGTTGGACAAATCTGGAGGAAATCAGGTTTGGTTGGTTCTGTCACTCAAGAAACAATGTGCCTTGTGAAAGTCGTCCAGTTTTCCTCCCTAACTGCTGACTCCTGTGGGCTCTGTTGCAGCTGTGGTCAGCAGCGGCTATAACATCCCTGATGACTGTGGGATGATGGCCAATGGAGCCGCATGTGGCTACGGGTCCCTGGGCAGACGGGCCGGGAGACACAGCTCCCAGACCGGTGGATTCAGCTCCCGGAGCGCTGGGATCCATCCCAAGAGAGTCCTCAGCTCCGTGGCCAAGCAGTGCATCCCAGAGGTGTTTTGCCAGGCTGGAGGAGTCAGCTGCAAAGCTGGGGGGTTCAGCTCCCGCAGCGGGGGGTACCCAGCCCGCACCGTGGTCAGTGCTGGGAGCGGGGGCCTGAATGCCAGGATGGGGCCCTGCCAGGCTGGAGGAGTGCTCAGCTTTGCGAACCAGGGCTGCGTCATCCGGCAGCTGGCGGGGCCTCCCGTCGTTGTGTCCAGCAGCCCTGAGGTTGTGGGGTGCAACAACGGCGTGGTGGGGAATTTTGGGGTTGTCAGAGACCCCTGTGTGGTCCCATAGGGCCGCAGAGCTCCCGGACAGTGGCGCTCAGACGCGCCAGCCCCATGCCAAGACAATGCAGGGTGATTCCTCTGCCCACTAGTAGCAACATTTGTCACCCAACCCATTCCCACATTTATTAGCCCCAGATTTATCCCTCTGAGCTGTGTTTTCAGAGTCCCCAAGCCTAAAGATCCCTCTAGAAACTTCTCCTGCAGATGCTCAGCACAGTGTGATTTCTGAATCCTTACTTTAGGTTATCACAGCTTTAAGGATTTGTTTGTTGCGCTGCTTCCCCCTCTGTCTTTTCCCATAACAAGCAGATTAATTAACAATATTCCCCCCTCCAAGAGCCCTCTTTTTTCTTCCATCTCCACCCAAAGCATTTCAGAAAACAGTGAGGATTTAAGTACTTAACTTTCCCAGGAGATGCTGCAGAGAGCAGACTCCCTTTATTTTTATCCTATTTTTTTTTTGGTCCAAGAAAACCCTGCGTTGCAAATTTATGCTTAGATCTGAAACAAGGCAATTTTCAAAGCACCTGCTAGTTACTTTACAGCCATCAGCTTTTTTTTGTGTGTGTAATTTGCTTATGGATGAACACGTAGTACTTTCGTTTGCTTCTGCATGTTGGGGTGGCTGGCTCAAGGCGTGCTGATTTTTAGAACAGATCACCCCCTTTCCTTTTCCATCCCCCCAAAATGCTAAGGGAAGTTACTGGTGCATAAATTGTCCATGTTGACACCTTGTACAAATAGAGCTGTTCCCATTGACTGCTCAAACTTCCCAGCTTCTCACTGTGTCCTCAATAAACTGCTTTGAAAGGACATTTTTTGTCTCTCAATTTTTCCACAGATGGAATTTAAAGAAACTAAAAAAAAAAAAGGTAAATAAAACCCTGGGGAGAAGTAGGAACCAAAGAGACCTTTGGATTCTCTGTATGCAGTTTGGGACATGGTGGGGCTCAGGTGTCACTGGGGGTTGCTCTGGTTTATTTATCTCCTCATAGCATATCATGTGAGATCTTTTTTTAGACCAATTAACAATTGATGTCAAAGATTTCCAGAAACCTCCAAAACAATCCTGAGCACCACATGGTGGTGTTTTCCAGCCTGTTGCAAACCTCCAAGCAATGTATTTGCTTGATCCTTTCAAGTCAGAGCAGTGGAATGACGAATTCAGCACTGCCCTTCTGGGCTTATAGGTCTGGTGATCAGGGCTGTGGGACCAGAGTCATGTTTCAGACACGAAAACTTGGCTTTAGTGGCTTTGGGGATGACAAAGTGTTATTTGAACTGTGTGACTTAAAAGGCACTGAGATCTCTTGGCCTTGATGAGGTGGGATTGCCTTTGCCCTGGTTTTGGAGTCTCCCATGTTGAGCTCAGCAGGGTTGCTGGGAGTTTATTTCATGGAAAAAAATGACATTTCCACAGGGTGATTCATCTGGCCAAACACAGGTGCATAATTTAGCATGAAATGCATTGAGCTTGAGGCCGTCTGCACCAATGGGATCCATCCTGGCTCTGGAGGCAGCCCCGGGCAGGGGGATTAACCCAAACATGGGTGTTCCATGCCAGGCGCCTGCAAGTTCCCAGGAATCCTCCCTGCCTCTCCCCGCCGGACTTGCAGACGTTATTATCACAGGGAATTTCTTCCTGTCTCCAGCCCAGGAAGAATTACAGGTCATGCAGCCCCAGTAATCTTCTCACTCTCACAGGGCAAAATTCTAATTGCAACCTGAAAAAGGGGACAATTAAAGGGCAAGGTGGGAAAGAAGATCAGCACCTTTGGCAAATGGCAGGAGATGTCATTTCTGTGCTGAGAGTGGAAAATGCTTCATCCAGCTCTGACCAGCTGCGTGTCAGACCCTGGTAGGATGAGGTCGACGCTTGTCCTCCACCTGTGCCCTCTCTCCAATGAGGAATCCCAGTTCAGCAGTTTCATTTTTAATCGGCTCCAAGTAGATGGGATGGAGCCCACCTCAGTGGGGAATTCTGCATCTGAGCTAGCTTCACTCACCACTTGCAAACGGAATTTGGAAATAGGAGTGTCTCACATCAGGCTGCTTCCATTAATTGTGTGAACATCACGGATTCCTCGTGTGGTGTCCAGATGTCACTCAGCCTTGGCCAAGTGTCCAGGAAACACTGCAGCTCTAAATTTGGGTCTTGTATCCGTGAGAAGGCCTGGCAATTCCTTCACAATCCATACCCAGCATGATTTGGCTTGGCTTTGTGCCGAGGTCACTTTCTGTGGGGTTTTGCTAAAAACATGGTTTCTTGAGGAAGAGGAAGGGGAGGAAACCCTGCTTTGGAGCTGGGGTATAGTCCTCACCTGGTTGACCTGACCCATTGCTCTTCCTCCACCTTCTCTGCCTTCATAGCCTGGACAAACAGGAGCTGGCTTTGCATGGCATTCCCAGCTCAGAGGGCAGGGGCCTGGCAAGCCCCAGGATTTCCAGAGCTTTTCCCCCCGACCATTAAAGTCAGACACCGAGGCAGCCCCAGGTGAGAGAGGCAGGACTCGAGCCTGGGCTGTCCCTATGGGGCCTTGGGCTGAGCTCAGACAGGAGCCTGAAATATTCTGGGCATTACGAAGGGTAACTCTTCCCATTCCTGACTGAGGAAGTGGGAGGTGACTGCCTAATTTCAGAGGAATAATTAACTTTTACTGGCCTGAATAACAGAGAAGAAAGGGAGATGATCCTGCCTCACCCAAAACAAGGGCAGCTCTTCTCCTCCTCCTCCTGGAGCCAACACCCAAATATTCTGAGCTATTATATTAGCAAACCAAAGAGGGAAATGAAGGCTCCATTTATTTTTTTCTCTCTGGCTACAGCTCTTAAAAATTTTATCTCAGGAGCAAAGAGAAAAGGTTTATCTCAAATGGTTTTCAAACCATTCATTAAAGCTGTAAAACAAGCTCAAAATCCTCTCCTGGCAAGGCATTCCTACCTGTCTTCCCAATATTTATGTTGTGTTTTAATCTTGGGGATTGTTTTGGCTTTATTATTTTTATTTCCTTTTTAGTCTTAAGGAGTGTTTTGACTACTTCCCCCCTTCTTTCCAATAGCAACAAGTTCAAACACTCATTATAAGTTTGGGGGACTGGAATTTCTGTCAGTTAAAAATAATCAAAGAAAACATTTTGATACTGGAGCAATGTCTCCATGAAGTTCTTCTGGAAAAAAAAAAAATAGAAATACCACTCCAGGAATTTTATTCTATTAAATGTCTAGGGTTTGGTTGACTAATGGAATAAAATTAACATCATCTCAAGCAAACCCAGGACACCAAACCAAAGCCTACCATAGTTGAGGAGATGAAGAAGGGAATGGGAAGAAGCAAAGTCATCCAGGCTGAGTGCACAGACCCGGTCTCTTCCATCATCCAGGGGATACAAGGCCCACTCAGAGGGTTCCCCCTCCAAAAACCAAACGTGTGCTGCCAGAAGAGCAGCATGAGGAGAGGGGAGACTCTGCTCCTGCATCAGACACCTCCCCACCCTTCCTAACAGGCATCTTCCAGTTCAACCATCCTGAGCAGGGTGGGACAATTCTGCCATAAATTCATCTTTAAAATAGGAGAGATTTATGGCACCAAGCCACCCAACCTGAGCTTAATTTATAGACTAGAAAGGTGAGGGTTGGGTCTGGCACAGGTTGCTGAGAGAAGCTGTGGCTGCCCCATCCCTGGAAGTTCCAAGGCCAGGTTGGACAGGGCTTGGAGCAACCTGGAATGGGATGGGCTTTAAGATTCTTCAGTGCGATTCTTCTTCTCCTACATCATCTCTCTGCACTGATTGCACCAAGACCGGAATGTAGGAAGAGGAGGAAGAGATGGGACTCTAACAGGAACCGAGAGAAAGTAATCTCCCAGAAAATCATCTCCCAAAATCATCTCCCAGAAAATCATGTCTCAGAAGTCCTGGCCACAGTGTGTCCCTGCAGCACAAGGCAGGAACAGCAGCACAACTGCAGTCACAGCAGGAAGAACACCCATCCCAGTAAACAGTTGAGCTGGTAATTAACCCCGGCAGAATGAATGGAACAAGGAAATGTTCTCCAAGCCAAGGCTGTCATTTAAGCTTTTCCACTTGCTCATTATTCCTCGTGTGTAAGAGTTACCAAAATGGTTTTTTACGTCAAAAGCTGACACCAAGCACCACAAGCCAAACAAAACCAGGCAGACTCAAGAGACATTTCTTCCATCCAGTCTGTGTAAGGAATCCAAGATAAGGAACATTTTCTTGAGTGTGCCACTAGACAGGCTCTTTCCCTGGCCTCTCTGCCCCTTCCTTCTCTCCTGACCTGGAATAAGATAAAGATGCTGAACCTCTGCACTTTAGCATTGAATGAGGAGTTTTTCAAGCCTTTTAGCTCAGGAGCAGCAGAAAAGGGAAAGCCAAACTCATTCAGCCTTTGAATCAACAGCAACAGCAAAAACTGGATCAGATTTACTGGAACTAGAACCGTCTTTGGCCTCTGTGGAAATGGTGGTGGTAGAGCACGACAGGAGGAGGCGAGAGGGACACAAGGGGAGGAGGTTTGTGCCTTAGGCTTGGCTTTAACAATCTCAGAATCTGGGGAGTGCAGACATTTGGTGCTCTGGCAGCAGAGGAGTTGGAGGATGAATCCTGGTCATGGTGATCCCAGTTGCTCTCACTCTGCAAAAAATGGAATAGCTGGAGCACGAGCAGAGATCTGGGGATGAATCACCTGGGACTGTGAGAGAGATATAGAAAACTCATGAGCACATCTGCCTCCTTTGCTGACAAGGTAGGAGTGGGATTTTTGCTTTATTCCATGGTGGATTCCTTACAGAGTCAAACTGGGAAGTCCCCCGTCACACCACAGTGATACGGTTTGGAATATCCCACTTTAAACCAAATTAGCATGTGTCATTTCAGCTTTTGATTGTAGGTGTTAACAAAAAGGTTTAAATGTCTCAGAAGTTGTTCCTGGAGGACAGAAGGTGACTGGTGAGTTCCCATCCCTGGAGGTATGTCCAAGGAATGACTGGACATGGTATTCATAGCTCTGGTGTGGGTGACAAGGTGGGGATCGGTCAGAGGCTGGACTCAGTGATCCTGGAAGGCTTTTCCAGCCTCAGTGATCCTGTGATTCTGTGAAGCAGATGCAGATTTGTGGCATCTTTTACCCAGGGAACGATTATCAGGAATAATCTGGGCCTCTTTGTTTTTGGCTATCCAATTATCAGTCTGTTTCTAGCTCCTGGGAGGTCCAGTGGTTTTGTTTCCCCTTTCTGACCCCAAATGAGATGTCTCTTCTCCTGAGACATTGCTTTCTATTAATTACCAAACACATAATTTACTACATCCATTACTCCATTGTTACTAGCTCCAGCACACAAAGGGGGAGCCAAATGGGGGACTCATAGCTACACTGATGGGAAATCCAAGGTTGGATTCTCAACCCTGCAGCCCCAGGGAGGTGGGAACAAATAAGATCCAAAGAACCTGCAACAGAGCAGATTGTGGATAGATAGGTAAGAAATTAGTCTCTAATTAGTTCCTCCTACCAACACTCATTCCTTGCAGTCAGATGGCTCCACAATCCATGCTTTACTCCAAAGCAAGTTGCTCCCTGTGATGTGGTCAGTGTTACAAACGGAAGGGAGGGGGGAAGGTTTGGTCAGAGATCTGAGCTGTGAAGGGCTGGATCAGGGCAGGACAAAGATATTCTAGGCCTGTGGTCCAGGCTTAGCGTGTGGGGAGGATTCTCCACCTCCTTGGATAAAGCAAAGTGGGATCATGCAGGGTTTTTTATTCCTCTGCTTAACACAGCTTCCCTTTAAGGTGGTTTTAGTAGAAATCCCAATTTTTTTTTTGATTCTTCAGCCCTGAAACATGGGAAACATTGGACCTATTTCTTTGGTGGCCAAACCAAACATCTGTGTAAATTCTAATGTAATTTTAAGGGGTTCAAGGTTTCTTTTCTACACCATGAAACCTTCTCAGGAAATTTGCTCTTCCCAGAGCACAGATGAGCAGATTTATCTCTGTAAAAGTTGGATTTGGTGATCCTTTTGAGTCCCTTCCAACTGAGAATATACTGTGATTCTGTAATTCTGTGATTGCTCCTCTCCACTTTTTCCACGTCTGTGTCATTGAGGTGGCTCGAGGAAGCTCCTGACCACAGACAACACCCTCCACAAACCTGCTCAGAAGAAAGGAAAGGAGCCCAAGCCGCAACCCGCCATGCAAAGCAGCCAGGTGTGAACCAGTGTCACTGGTCCTGCCCTGGCTCTGGGAGCTGGACGATGCCGCCAGAGCAGGGCAGGGGCGCTGGGGGAGGCAGAAGCTGGGATTGCTGAGGTGTGTTTGAAGAGCAGAAATCCCTCCCTTTCTGTCCATAGGGAAATGCAGGTTAGATTTGCTTTTTTCCTTGAAACACCCTTGTGTTCAGCACAGCCTAGTTTGGTGGTGACAGTGCTGGGCTGTGTTACCCACCAGGGTTTATGGGCTGGTTCTATATGGGAATAAAAATACCACCAATATTCTCCAGGACTCAGGTGGGGAATCCTCTGTCTCCACCCAGCGCTTGCTGGCCATGGCCCAGCTCAGTAGGGGGATTTATTCATTTCCAGGATTAAAGGCGGCTTTGGTGTTTTCTTCTGTGCTGAATCACCCCAATCTGGGCTGTAGCTGCAGGATGGAGACTCCCATCAGGTAATTAGTTCTGCCTTTCCCCAAAAGTGATGCAAATGAGCGGGATTCACTCCAGACTGCAGCTTTTCTACAACCTTTAGGCACAAGGTTTGTGACACCTCCATTGCTGGGAAAATGGACAATTTTTGGGGTACAAGCCCTTCCAGAAATCCCAGGGCACAGCCCAGAGCAGGCTTCAAGGCTTTGAACTGTAAAGGAAGGAGGAATCAGCTACTCAATATTATTGCACAAGAGCACTTCCAGTTCTGGAGGAGCCCAGATGTTGACCTGGGATAAGGAATTAAACAGGATGTCTGCCAGCTGCCTGGAAATGGGGTGTTTTGTGCAACAAAAATTAAATTGGCAGTTACTATGTGAATAAAGTAAGGGGAAAGGAGGGAAAGGATAAAAACTGTTCAGATTTTAAGGTTCTTGTTCAGTTTTGGGGTCAAACAATGATGATTCAGGGTAAAGAAATGAACTCTGCATCCAAGACCTCTGGATTCAGAGCGGGGGCCAGCAGTCTGCCCTGCAGAGGTCTTTGTGTGACAGTGATGAGGGTTTGGGTGGGAAGGAGGTGCTAAACCCCGCAGGGTGACAGGCACTTATGCCAAACCCAGTAGCAGTCTCAGAAGCAACTCGTCCCCTTTATCATGAACTCTTGGAGTGACTTGAAAGGAGTTGCTCAAAGGGGCAGTGACGTTTTTGGGACAGCCCTGGGTGTTTGTCAGCCCTTAATGAAATGAGGCTGAGGAAGCCACAATTGTCATGCTCAGTAATTAAAAGGAAAGTAAAGCCTCCCGTCTGTGCTTTGGGAGCAGCCTGGCTGCAGACAGGATCAGGAAGGCTGAGCTGAGCAGTGACAGCATTGCAAAAATGCCCAGGAGGAAAAAAAACATGAAACGATTTCCAGGTGAAGCCAACAAGGAGCTTGGAATAGCAGGGGTGCAATTACTGGGATGCCTTGAACACCAAGCTGGCATTGGATCATTGAGATTTCCACATGCAAACCATTCTGCATGGGGAACAAGAGACACAGGTGCTTCACACTCCCTGGGATCACACGCAGTGCCCAGCAGGTGGATTTCCCCATGGGATATTAAGGGAGAAAATTCAACCACATAATAACAAGAACAAAGGGAATAACAAGGCCAAACACTGATGTGTGTTTGTTGCTCTGAGAAATTGCCCTGGAGTTCCCCCAGTGAATGTCCCCAGTGTGTCTATCCTGCCAAACTGAGGGGGAAGAGGGAGCCTGAATCACTTGGGATCCCCCAGGTGCTGAGCTGGAAATGAAAATGTGAATTTCTAAGATCCCACTCAGCACAGTTTGCCCAGAAAAGTGTAGATTTACCTATTGTGCTTTCTTTGATCCTCCAACAGAACATGGCCAGAGAGTCCTGTTGGCAGGAAATAGAGACTCATGGAATGGGTTGAGAGGAACCAGAAAAATCATCTAATGCCACCCCTGCCATGGGCAGGGACACCTTCCACTATCCCAGGCTGCTCCAAGCTCCGTCCATCCTGGCCTTGGACCCTCACAGGGAGGAATTTCTTCCCAGACCCTGCCCTCTGGCAGGGGGAAGCCATTCCTCCTTGTCCTGGCACTCCAGGCCCTTGTCCAAAGTCCCTCTCCTGCTCTCTTAGAGCCCCTTTAGGCACTGGAAGGGGCTCCAAGGTCTCCCTGGATCCTCCTCTTCTCCAGTCTGACCCACAAACGCATCCAGTGCCACCCCCGCCACGGGCAGGGACACCTTCCACAATCCCAGGCTGCTCCAAGCCTTGTCCAGCCTGGCCTTGGGCACTACCAGGGTCGGGGCAGCCACAATTTCTCTGGGCAACCTGTGCCAGGGCCTCCCCACCCTCACAGGGAAGATACCTAATCTCCCTCTTTCTTTCAGTGGGAAGCCATTCCCCCTTGTCCTGGCACTCCAGGCCCTTAGAAATAGTCTCTCTATATGTTCCTTGTTGTCTCCTTCAGGCATTGGAAGGCCACAATTAGGTCACCCCAGAGCCTTCTCCAGGCTGAACAATCCCAGTTCTCTCAGCCTTTCCTCACAGTAGCTGCTCCATCCTTTTAATCATCTCCATGGCCTCCCTGGGACTCTTTCCAGCAGCTCCACGTCCTGCCTGTGCTGGGCCCCAGGGCTGGGGCAGCTCTGCAGGTGGGGTTTCACCTGAGCAGGGCACAATGGCAGAACTGCCCTCCTTGCCTGCTGCCCACACTGGGGTTTTAGGACAGGATTCACAGGAGGATTTTCCATTCCCATTTCTCTGTGCTGTTTCTTGGCTTTCTTTTCCAGCCACCCAGTATTGGGTTTTCTTGCAGCCCAGGTTCCCAAGCCTGGTGCTAACAGATGTGGAGAGGGGCCCAGCTGGATTTCAAAGCTAATATGGGCACATCTTTGGCCCTGAAAGGAAGAGTTTCCCAAAACAGGAGATTTAGGTCAAGTAGTGAAGGAATCTCCACCAGAAACAATGAAATCAAAGCGTGACTTTGCACCTCTGAAGGAAGTGGTGGCTGCCCCTTCTCTGGAAGTCTCCAAGGCCAGGCTGGACGAGGCTTGGAGGAATCTGGGATAGTGCAATGTGTCCCTGCCCATGGCAGGGGGCAGAACGAGATGAGCTTTAAGGTCTCTTCCAGCCCAAACCATCCTGTGGTTCTATGATTCCATGACCTTTCTCAGTGGGGGGAGGGATCATCACTCCAGAGGTGCCATAACTGCTGCTTTGCTTTATCTCCAGGAATGTGTGGTTTTGTGGCAATTCAGGGTGTTAATCTCTGGAAATGGAGGTTCCAACCCTGCAGGCTTTGCTGAGCCAGGGAAATAAAGAGTGTGGAGCCCAATGTTCCATCTGGCTGCTCCAGGGCACTGGGGCTTTAGGGAACGTTGGAGCAGGTGTTCCTGAGTATTAGGGCTGCAACAGAGGTGGTTACCAACTCCTCCAGGACAAATCCTGCCTTAATCTCCACTTATTTCAGTGGAGAAACCATCACACACAGCACACACACTGAGCTGCCACTGCTGGGGTGACACACCGAGGTTTTCTGTGCGTTGGTGACAAAATGAATCACAGAAGTGACTCCAACCATTCATTATGGTAATAGGTACATCCTCCAGAAGCTCAGCTTTCTGTCATCTCCTTAATCTGAGTGTCCATCTGGGAAGTTTAATGAATAGGTGCTCACCACACCATTGTTATTTCTCCTGCTTCGAATTTATCCCTTTATTTTGCTGAGGCAGCTGTGGACAGATAAGAACTTCTGCTCTGGGATCACCCTCTCCAGGCCCTGCTGACTCCTGTCTCCAGATTCTCCTGCAATGGTGGCTCTAGAAAACAACCTTTTCCTTGATGATCCCAAGCTCTCTCATTGGCTATTCATAGTCTCTCTCTTCAACTTGGTGCCTGGCTTTTAGGCATCTGAATTTAAGTAAAGGACTCCCATGCTGGAAGTGTTTTTATTTACTGGTGATCTCCCCTGCCGAGTTGTTTTTACATGGCCTGTGAGAGGCTTTGCTCTCTAACCAGTGTCTCTCCTTGTCCTTCTTCACTTTTAAATTCAGCACAGAGACTGTTTTGCTGATAAAATCTGAGTTCTCTGCTCTGCTGCTAGCAAACAGCATGAAATGTTTGTGCATCGTCTCCACTTTTGCTTTAAAGAAAACTCTAAACCAGAAGTTTGCAAAATTAACTCTGTTACATCAAGCACCTGCTCACTGAGCAGCTCCTTCCTGTGGTACTGCAGATATTGGTGTGACACACAGACAGATTTCCAGACATATCGATGGGAACTAGTTGAAATTCTGAAGCTGAATTTCCCTCCTCCCACACTCTCCCCTTTCACTCAGCTGCTGGAAGGCATCTCCGGAGTCCCCAGTTGGCTCTGTGCATGAAGGAACTCGTTTTCTGATTAAAACCATCTGTAGCATAGACGAGACGAGACATCTATCCTGTGAAACAGCACAGCCCTCTTTCCTGCCTCCAAATCTGATGCACTGTGCATGGGAGATTTTTTGCCAACTTTTCCCAAAAAAACTCTTTCAGTGGACACCTTGTGCCCTTGTGGGGCTCTTTAGTGACAGGGTGACTCCCTGCAGTGCTCCCTCCCGGCTGCTCTGCTTTCATCCTGACACCACCACTCTGATCCCATCCCATTGCTTGGAGCCCTTGCGGTCCCTCAGCTCCGAGCACTGGCACAACGTTGTCGGAATGCTGCCAAAATGCCTCACAAATTCCTATGCAAAGGAGGAATGTTACAAAGAAAGGGGTGGACACTTGTGGTGGTTGGTACGAAACCTCTTTGTCTCTTGCAAAAGGTGGCTCCATGTGTTCCTCGTGCGAGACATCACCTTGAGGAGGGACATTTTATAGAACCATGGAACATCCTGAGTTGCAAAGGACACACCCAAATCATCAGTCCAGCTCCTGACCCTGTACAAGACATGCCAAAAATCCCAAAAATCATGTGCCTGAGAGTGCTGTCCAAAGGCTCCTGGAGCTCTGGCAGCCTTGGGCCCGTGACCATTCCCTAGGGAACTTGTTCAGTGCCTGACCACCCTCTGCAGGCAGAACCTTTTCCCAATATCCAACCTGACACTCCTAACACAGCTCCAACTGTTCCCTGGGTCCTGTCCCTGCTCACAGAGAGCAGAGATTGGAGATGGCCCTTGAGATGAAGATACAGCCCCTGACAAGTCTTCGCTCAGTCTCCTCCAGGCTGACTTCGTGTGGCCCCTCCAGACCCTTCCCCATTCCCATGTCCCTCCTTTGGACCCCCTCCAACATCTTTAGGTCTTTCTTATATTGTGGCACCCAATCTGTCCCCAGAATGGAGGTGAGGCTGCCTCAGCCCAGAGCAAAGCAGGACAATCCTCCTCCCTGGCCTGGCCGGGCCTGGTGACCCCAGGAGGTGGTGTCCCTCCTGGCTCCCAGGGCACACAGGTGGATCCTGTTCGCTCATTTTGTTCTCTGAGCAGACTGTCACAACACCCCAACACTGGTGATGGGACCACACAGGTCACCCACAGTCCAGCAGAAGGAAGGGAGAAGTTTTGGGAAGGTCGTACCTGGAAACACCTCAAATGCAAGCGGTACATATAGGCAGGAATCATGGAACAGCCTGGAAGGAACCTCAGGAATTATCTTCTCCATCTCTTTGCCCCAAAGCAGCATAAATGGACAGGGATGATCCAGGCTAAGGGTGAGGAGTGGCTGTGGAGCAAGGTTACTGGTTCCCAGTTTCAGACCATCATCTCTACCCCAGTCCCCACTAATCCCTGTCTGCTTTGATGTGGGAGCCGAATCAAGCTGCACTTAAGAGATGGGGAACAGCCACCTTTGGAGAGCAGGACCAGCAAAACCAGTGGGAGGTGTCCCTGGGGCCTCATTAACCCTTTTAATGGTGACTTTGTGTCCCTTCTGCAGGGAGCCACAAAAACTGCCCAGCCGGCAGGGAGGGAGGGAGCACACCAACACCACCAGGCCCTGACAGTCCTGTTTTTTGAGGAGAGGGTCTTAAAAAGTGCTCTTCTCACTGGGACAAAGCAGACTCGGGAGGCTGTTGGATGGTTTTTCCAGCCAGAATCCCAACAAGAGGTTGGAAACGCCCCCAGGCTCTCCCTGTCTGCAGGGGTGGCTTAGCAGGTCCCAGTTTAGTAGTCGCTTAAGCAGAATGAATTTATCTGGGCACACTCAAAGGTGTTAAAGTCTCATGAAAGCCACCACAGCTCAAGGAATGTTTAGGGCCAAGCAGCTCAGGGGTTTCCCCTGTAAACCTGGGTGGAAGCTGTAGGTTTAACTCAAAGATGAATTCCTCACAGAAGCGGTTTCATATCCTCCTTGGAAAGAGGAAGATTGGTCCCTCTCTGCCAGCACCATCTCACCCACAACCAGCCAGGACAAAGTGTGGTCACGTGAAGAGGTCTCAAGGAAGATGACCTGTGCATGAAAGCCATTGCAACTCTTCTCCTGGGAAGCCCAAATCCCACAGGAGTCCTTCCTGCTTTGAAGTTGGTGGAACCTCCACCACGTGAGTCCAAACTGGCTTTGTGAAAGCTCAGCAGCTGCAAACCACAGGCACTGCCCTGGACTGACTTTGTCTGATGTGCAAGGCTGGGCACCTGGAAAAGCCACTTCTTAGGGACAGGAGCAGAAGCCAGAGGTTGAAGATCAGGTTTGTTGTGGAGGAACAGCCTGACAACTTTTCATACACAAGAAGGGATCTCTGGGCTTGCAGGTGGTGGAGGGTGCATTGTTCCATGAGCAGTATTTTCCCTGTTTTCCAACAAACCCGGGGTTTGGAGGGTCTACAGCCCTGAAATGTGTGTCACCCATGTGGTACAAGGCACTCCACGGTGGCTGAGCAGAGATACGGGGGATAACTGGGACCTGAACCCAGCCAGATGCAGATTTCTCACAGCAGGAAAAACTGGGAAGTTGTTGTCCTCAGGGGAAAAGAGCCATGTCTTTCTTGCCCTGAAGAGGAGATGCAGTCTCCCTGTGGTCCTGCTGGGCAGCAGAGCTCAGAGCAGCGGCAGCTCCTGACCCTGCAGCTGTGCAGGGCTGAGCTACACGGAAAGCAGGAGTAGAGCCTGGCTTCTCCCTGTTTTCGGCTTGCCCGTGGTTGTGCCAACCTAAAAAAGTTCATGAAGGTCATGTCTGGACCTCCCTAAGGGTTCAGTGATGCTTTGTCCTATCCGTGAACGCCCTGTCCCCAGGCAGTGCTCCACGTTCGGCTTCAGAACACACACCCAGATTCTTCTCCAGGGATTGCACCAATGCTTTGGCTCAAAATAAAACTAATTTCCAAAATATTTCTTCTCTTTTCATTTGCATGCAAGAGGTCCCAGTGCTTGGGTTACCTCGAAGTGACACGAAGAATGTGGTGCCCAAAAGCTCACTTGATTTCTCCAACTATCTGCAAATGAGAGTAATATGGATAATGAAAGGTGTTTCTGGCCACAACGGGGGGTTGGAATGAGATGAGTTTTATGGTCCCTTCCAACCCAAACCATTCCATGATTCCATGATTCTATGAAAGTACATCTCATGAAAGACGTACATCTGTGTATACTCAGACCAATATAGCTGTAATGGAACTACTACATGATTATAATATTTTTTTCATTTCAACCCATTATGAGATCTGTTAAAAAAAAGAAAGACCCTTCCAGGAAGCACTCCACAAATATTCTAAATATCCTGATCCTTTTTCCTGACTTTTAATTCAAGACACTGCATTGCACATTGACAATAGCACTGAGTCCTCCCAGAACCAGTTAATTTTGCCCCAGCAAAGGTGTAAAGATTTCTCAGGGCAAGCTCTGCACTCTCTTTTTTTTCTGTGATTAGACTCCCTTTTTAAGGCAAAAAAAGGAACTTTATTTGTTTCCATGCAAATTCAAAAAATCTTTTTAAGAATTTTAATTAAGACGGGACAATGCCTTCTCATTAGCAGACACTACTGGAGGGATTTAATGTCAAAAAAGTGTGTCAAGGGATGACCAGGCAAAACTTTCACTCCAGCTGACATTTCTCAAACTGCTTGTAACACTTCCCTTCTTTGTTACTTCTCCTGTTCACATGAATCTGCTGTGTGCCCCGGTCCCATCACACCTATGTTCGAAATTTAGCACCTTCCCTGGGCACATAACTCAGTAATAAGTCACTGCCATTTCCCAGAAATGCCTTATCTTCAATTTCAGGTATTCTAAGGGGCAATGGAAGCCCCCTTGGGCCCTGGCACAGGTTGTCCAGAGAAGCTGTGGCTGCCCCTTCCCTGGAAGTGACCAAGGCCAGGTTGCATGAGGCTTCGAACAAGCTGGGATAGTGGAAGGTGTCCCTGCTCACGGCAGAGGGTGGAATGAGATGAGCTTTAAGGTCCCTTCCGAGCCAAATCATTCCATGACTCCATGATTCTGTGAACCCCCAGTTTCCCAGAGCATCCTCCCCATGACCAAACTCATCCTCAGCACCACCTCACGCGGTTCCTGCTCCATCAATACGGAAACCACCAACTGCATCCTGCTGGTCAGCACCCAAATTCTCTCCAAGAGCCACAGCCATCCCCAAAAAAGGAAGGACTAAATGCTTACGAGAATGCTCCCAACAGCGTCAGTGCTGAGCTGGGATGGATCCGCCTTCCCTCTCCCTGTCACCAGCGGTCATTGCTCAAGAGCCCGCCCAGAGCTGGCCATGGACCCTGAAAGGGGCGGCATCCCCACGACATTTTGCAGGAGGCCCTGAAACCTAATTAAACACTGTGGTGAAACTAAACCGTAAACAAGCCATGAATAAAAACTCCTTGAATTATTTTGCTAAACTATAATTACACAATAAGGAAGCAGATTAATTAAGTAAAATATAAGTCCTGAAACTGAAGCTTGCAAGCAAAGCAGTTTATTTTAATTTCCACATTATTTCATATGAGATAGAAGTGTTTGCTGTGGGTTTAAAATGTTGGAAGCCATTCCTTGCTGCCAGGCAGACCAAACCCAGTGGATAAATTAAATTTTTGCATCTGAGGCACCTCCTGAAATGTATATAAGGAGAAGGGCTCTGCCTCAGAGAAGCTAAAGGAGATCTCCTTCTTCCAGTCCCTGCTCCTCTCTTGCTCCTCTGCGTCGCTGTCACTGCCCGCCCACCCCAACCACCATGAGCCGACAGTGCTACACCTCTGGCTCCATCCTGGGAAGACGAGGCTTTTCCTCGGCATCCGCTGTCTGCGGCCTGGGCAGGGCCAACAGCAGCTCGGCCTCCGTGTGCCAGCCTGTGGGACGAAGGTGTGGGATCGGTGGCTTCAGCAGCCGCAGTGTCTGTGACCTGGGCAGAGGGCAAAGGATTTCCTTCGGTGGGAGCTGCCGCAGCGGTGTCTACGGCGGTGCCAGCGTCGGGCGCTGCGGTGTCGCTTACGGCGGGGGCCGCTTTGGCACTGTCGTGGGCTTTGGGAACTGTGCAAGCTTTGGGGGCCTGGGCAGCTACAGAGGCCTGGGAGATGGCGTGGCCGTGGGGGGCTACGGCAGTGGCATCGGCATTGGCCTTGGCGGAGGAAGGTCCGAGGGGATTCGCGGCGTCAGCATCCACCCAGAGCTCCTCAAGCCCCTATGCGTGGGTGTGGACCCTGAGGAGTGCCAAGTGCGGACCCACGAGAAGGAGCAGATCAAGAACCTCAACAACCAGTTTGCCTGTTTCATCGACAAGGTGAGACCCCACTTTCCCTGCCCCGTGTCCTTTGGCTCCGAAGGGTGCATGTCCCTAGAGACAACATGGGGAGGTATTTCTCATGGTGCCCTGGTATTTAAACATTTCTGATGAGCCATGATGGTCCTGGCGTGCAGACCCTCTGGATTTAAGACTTGCACCAAGGCAACACCACCAGTGCTGTACCTTTGGATGGTCACCAGCCTGCTAAAGAGCTCAGTCAGGACCAGCTCCAGGGATGTCGTAAATCCAAACCTGTGAGTGATGAGATGAAAACACAGAAGGATAGGAAATTTTATTTCAAGTGTATAATCTGATGTTGCTCTCACAAATCTATAAACTCCAAAGGACTTCTGCATTCTTAAAATAGTAGGTGTTTCACGAAGGTGATGTGGAAGGATGAATTTAATTAAAATGGGAGGACCTATTTTAATTTCTCTGTCCCTCCACTCTGTGAATGAAATTATTTGGTGATTTCCTAAAATACGTAATTTCTCATTGTTTTCTTGGCTACATTTTAGGGTTTTCATGACTGTTTAGAGAGCTGTTATGGGAAAGAATTTTTCAAACAGCAATGAAAATCTGCTCTGTCTGATCTGATCTTGATTTTCCTGGAGAGTTGTTCTGCAACTGGAAAAGCTGAATCCACCCAGGAGCAGCAATTCCTGCTTCTTCCCATTTGTAAAATGACTTATTCATGACCCATCAAACTCCTAGAGAGCCCTTTAATCTAGAAGCAGAAAGGCATGATAAGTATCCGGACTGGAGTTTAAATCAGATACACCCAAATGAGGTACTGGATGGAGCTTTTAGTGCTGAGAAAGACTTGTTACTGCCCTGGGCCCATCGGGGAGGCCGAGGATCGGGTTCTGGGGGAGGAGGGGAGGTGTCTGGCTGAGCCAGCTTTGGTTAAACCCAGGCTTGGCCTCAACACAGAGTGAAGGCACTGATGTTGCTCAGCCTGAGATTTGAGTCATGGGTGGGACCAGTTTAGCTCAGAGAAGATGCTGGTCCCACTCAACCCCCTGAAACAGCAGCACTTGACCATTTGCCATTCTGATTTCATTTTCACTTTTTACTTTGGGAAGTACAGAAACTGGGGCAGGAGAGCCTGACTCTCCCATCTCTTCTCTGCCCAGGTGCGGCTGCTGGAGCAGCAGAACAAGGTGCTGACCACCAAGTGGGAGCTGCTGCAGCAGTATGTGCTCCCAGCATCCCGGAGGAACTTGGAGCCCGTGTTTGAGAACTTCATCTGCAACCTAAGGAAGCAGCTGGAGTGTGTGATGGGGGAGCGGGAGCGTCTGGAGAACGAGGAGCGGTGCCTGCGGGACCTGGTTCAGGAGTTCAAGTGCAAGTAAGTCACACACAGGGAAGCTGCAGATCTGGATGTTGCTGGCCTGGGTGGTGTTCTTGAGTGTGAATCTAAGGAAATTGCACTGGATGGATCAGCAAACTGGGGCACAGGGCAAGTCACTGCAGTACTGGGCAAATTTCCTGCACTGAGCATCCAGTGCTGCACTGGAGATGCTTCTGATGGACTGGGAGATGTTTTCAAGCCCAATTTCCTTAGGGAGCAGGATAGGAAATCACTTTTCCTCTGCCTCTGCACACCTCTGTGGTTTGCCATATCAAATCTCCCCCACCACCTGTGCCTGTGTTTTCCCCTGTGTTTTCCCCATTCCCACTAAACAAGTAAAACCCTCAGCCAATTTTCTCAACCCCACTCTTTACCCACATCATATTGGGATTAATTCTCTCTTCCCAGAGGGAATGTGGGAATTGTTTTTTTTTAATCTGAGCTGTAGATACTCTTTAATATCTCCCCGTGTTCTCTGCTAAGCCACAAACCAGGTCACTGGATCAACTTTCCCCAGAGTTCATCATCTCAGCTGTTTTTTCTTGCTAAGCCACCACCAAGTGGGTCCAACTCACAGAATCAGCATCTTGTGAAAGTTCTTGCAGGTCCCAATTACTGATTCATTGTGTCCTGACTGTGCTCCCCACTTCACCCTGGAATTTCACAGGTTGCTCAAGCTCCTGACCTTCCCCTGAGGCATTTTTGGCTAGTCTCCCCATAAACACTCTGAGCAGAGTCCTGGATGCTCTGGAAAAACATCTCACAAAGCAGAAGGGCTAGAAGCAGCAATCCAAGCCTCCAGCTTTGCATTTCTGGTGGTTTGGCTGGATTTTCTGTCCTTTGACTCCAGCCACCCAAACCACTGGTGTGACTAAAAGTGCTGAGTAAAGCCCAGTGAGGGGGTAAGAAACAGCAACAAAGCAAAAATAATGATTAAAAATGAGGTGCAAAGTGAAATCTTGCTTCCCATGGTCTGCACTGGATGGGTGATGCAGATGGGACCCCCAGGGCTCAGCATCCCCCGGCTCCGCTTTCCTGCAGGTATGAAGATGAGATCAACAAGCGCACGGCAGCAGAGAATGAGTTCGTGGTGCTCAAGAAGGTGAGGCAGGGCCACGTGAGGGTGGGCAAACCCTGGGCGTGGGGTCAGTGGGAAAAGTGGGGGGTCCTGGCACCATGGCACAGCCTGATGCCCCAGAAACGAGGCAACCCAAGAAATCTGGAGGGCCTCTCTGGGGTTTTCAGCACATGCAGCCCAAACCTGCATAATGCTAAGGGGTGGAAATAGTGGGGCTTCCTCCAAATTGAAAGAAAACTTGGGATTTGAGACAGTCATTCCTTCACCTCTTTTCACCAAATTCCTGGTATCTCTCCAGGATGTGGATTGTCTCTACCTGACCAAGGAGGAGCTGGAGGTGAGGGTGGGTCTCCTGCGGCAGCAGCTGGAGTTCCTGAAGTGCATCTACGCCGAGGTAAGAGCTCCTGGCCCAATCTGCTCCCTGGGGTGAGGCATCATCTCCTGCCCTTCCTACCCGAGTCTTACACCAAAAGTGCAGGGAAAGGTGTCTTTTCTGAAAATCCTGGAACTGTAGCACAAAACTGTATGTCTTTTAGATGTATTTGATAACAACGCTGTCACACCTACTTTGGGAAGGCAAAGAGGGTCTTGGTTGTCTCCTACATTGCTGCCCACAAGGGGACGATCTTTTGCCTGAAAACCTCTCAAATTCTAATCCAAACCATCCCTGCGTTGGCCAAATATTTCTAGCACTTGTTCTTTTTTACACATTAGTCAAAATATTTTTATGAAAATAACACTTCTGTCTAAAATTCCACAAGTTTTTAACAAAACACACAGGGGACACTTGGCATTGGCACCTTTTTGAGCAACCCCTCAGCCGGGGTCAGTGGGGCCCAAAGAACTCACACCTGAAGGATTCTCAGTCCAGGAAAGCACTGGCACAGCCAGGAATGCAAAAGTGGGTTGCTTCACTAGGATTCCCTGCCCTTCCTTAGGGAACTGCACGCAGCCATCCCACGTTGTGCCACCAAAACAGGTCCCAGCTGCCAGGTCGTGCTGGACATGGGTCGCCCAACTGGAGAACCCCATGTTGGGAGTTAAGGGGAGAACCTCCTCCAACCACACCCCCTCTTGCTGGGGTTGCTGCTGGCCTGGCTGGGGCTGGTTGAGGGAATGGAACTGATGCTCTGGTCCTGCAGGAGAGGGCTCAGCTGGACTGTCAGCTGTGTGACACCTCTGTCATCGTGCAAATGGACAACAGCCGGGACCTGGACATGGAGGGCATCATCAAAAGTGTGGAGTGCTGCTACGAGGAGATCGCCCAGAAGAGCAAGGCTGAGGTGGAGGCTTTCTACCAAACCAGGGTGAGTATTCCATGAATTCCATGACAGACCATTTCTGAGACCATTCCCATCCTCCATGATGCAACTTTAACCCACCTCACACAGTGTATTAGCTTCAGTTTGCTTAAGAAAGTCATACCAAAAAAACCCGAACCCAAACCAACCTGAAAAGTGTGGTTTGAGACATTCTGGTACAAGCAGAGCATATCAGAGTGTTCAGAGATGTCCCCTTCGTGCACCCTGAGGAGCATCATTACTTCCCAAAGGGCAAATCATAGAACCCTAAGGCTGGAAAAGACCTCCAAGATCAGCAAGTCCAGGACTCCCCTGAGACTCTCGCCTTGTCCAGGCTGAGTCCATGTCCGGGTGGTGCCCTGGGGACATCATCCTCAGTGCAGCTGCAGAGATTTCCACCTTCCCAGGAAGGAAGGGGGCCCTGGGAAGGGGTGATTTGGGTACATTGACATAATCCTCTTCCTGTGCAACAGCTGGAGGAACTCCACAGCAGCCGGGGCAAGTTCTGTGATGACCTGAGGAACAACCAGAGTGAGATTGCTGAGCTCAACAGGATGATCCAGAAGCTGCAGTGTGAGTCGGACAACGTGAAGAAACAGGTAGGACTAAGGGATGGATCCACCTGGGAGTGCAGCTCCTCTGTCAAAGGGCATTGTCCTACCAACTCCCACCCTGTGGAGCAAAGGACCCCCTGCCTCAGATTAGATCTATTTTAACTTCTCATCTGCTGTTCATGCACACAAAAAAGCAGATTTATTTCTCACTTTGCAAATAAGAAGTGCGTTGGTTTGGCAGTACCAGAATAAGTGTTTGCTGTCGGCTCCCACCAGATTGCAGCCAACAGATCCCATCCCCTTCGTCCCAAATAGCTTGGCCAGCACAAATCCAGCCTAAATCTTGGCTCTCTGGCACTTCCTGGCTGAGAAAAAAAGGGGTCATAAAAGCAACCCTGTGGAGATACCTCTTAATATCACCCTTGGCTGCCCTCTTGCCCAGAGAAATTGTGCTTGGAAGTGCCCAAGGCCAGGTTGGATGTGGTTTGGAGCAGGCTGGGCTGGTGGAAGGTGTCCCTGCCCATGGCAGGAGATAGGACTGGATGGGCTTTACTTTACTGAAGCTTTGTGGGAATGTCCTCATGTGGCTGTCCCCAGATCTCAGCCCTGCAGACAGCCATCTGTGATGCCGAGCAACGAGGAGACTGCGCCCTCAAGGATGCCCGGCAGAAGCTGATTGACCTGCAGACAGCTCTGCAGCAGGCCAAGGATAAGATGGCCTGTCTGCTCAGGGACTACCAGGAGCTGCTCAATGTCAAGCTGGCCCTGGACATTGAGATTGCCACATACAGGACGCTGCTGGAGGGAGAAGAGAGCAGGTAGGAGCAGCCCTGGATGCATCTTGTAAGGATGGTCAGCAAGAGACAACGGGAGGAGAAAGAAATGCTGCACCCAGGGCTGCAGAGGGGAGCAGAGCCCCTTTTCCCTCCCACTGGGTGCAGAGGGGATCACACTCTCTTCCAAAAAGAGGATGGGATATTAGTATGACCGTGGAGTTAGGGATCCAACCCTGCAGTGCTTTGGTGGGCAATTTGAACAAGCACCTCTCAGCAGGGTGCACCTAAAGAGCCGAAGGACGTCAGGTTTCTCAGGAGGCAGTGGATGGGCTCTATTTGCCCGCGAATTTGAGGAATATGTCCCTCAATACATCTCTGAGACATTTCTTTCCTTGACAGGATATGCACCGGCAACCCTGTGAGCGTAGGTGAGTTAATGAACCCCCCTTACTTTCCTTACAAGCCTTTTAAGCTTGTAACGCTCCTTTTAAGCCGGGTTTTCGCTGCTCTGGGCGTGACCGAGCCTGTTTTTCTCCCGCAGCCGTGGTCAGCGGCGGGGGCACGGTCGGGGAGTGCCGATCCCTGTCTGGAATCGGAGGCAAATGCACCGTCAAGACCGGAGGGGCCGGTGCGGGGGTGGGCATGGTCTCGTCCTTCGGCAGCGCCGGGTTCAGCACCCGGAGCGTGGATTGTGTCCCCAAGGTCGGGGCAGGATTCGGGGCCAGAAGCGCGGTCGGCTGCGTGGGGCGGGAAGTGCTCACAGGGGTGGACGGGGTCCAGTGCGCCGCCGGGATGGGCAACCTGGGCAACCTGGGCAACGTGGTGTGCGCGGGGGTGGAGCAGTGCGGCCCCGGGCCCGTGCTCATCCCCGGGCCCCCGGGGGTCTGCGGGAACAGGTTCAGCACAGCCGTGCGCGTGGTCAGGACGACCCGGTAGAGACCGGCGGGGCCCGACACGGCAGATTTTATAATAATCAGCATTTCTGCAATAAAACAGTATTCCCCCTCCCTCTGACAGCCACAGGGATCACACAACCATGCTCTAGGACATCGCTCGGCCTAAACCCTTTGCCTGACACAACCTACCCTCTCCCTGTCTTTCTTCGGGGAAACTCCCCCCTGCCCCCCTCAGCCAGGTGAGATTTTCATTTCAGAGACCATTCCTGTCTCCACACATCATCTTGGCTCTTCAATCACCCTTCTCTGCTTGACCCCTTTCCAGCAGAGACTTTCTTTCCTTAATGCAGCTATTGCAAAAGGATGAAAATTTTCATCCCGACTTCAGAGAGAGAAGCCACAATTTAATTGTCCAAGACAAAGCTGCAGGTGTAATTTAACTTCTTTAATGACAGCAGAAAATCCAATTTTTCCTGTTTACAAGAGGGCTGGGAATGCATATGTAAATTGGTCCAGGTTGCTACACTGCGTTTGGTAGAGCAGATTTTAATTACACCCCAATGAGCACCTTATATTTCTGTAGTTAAATGCATGTGTTGTTTTTCCTGTGTGCAATAGACGGAGTTAAAGCTTTTAATGTGTAAGTGAACAGAGTTATTACCCTTCGCTTACTCCAGACTTTCAGCTGTTCCTTCCAATAAACTCCATGCATAATTCATGCTGCACTGCCTGGGCTTTATTTCCCTCCCTGATACTGCAAATCACAGAAATTTCCTCAGACCTGAGTCTCCAAATGGGTGGAGTTTGGATCTTCAAGAAGTTTTTGTCTGCTCTCCTTCTTAAAGCACCTTTGCATACCTTTATTCCATCCACTGATTAGTGTGGCCACAAGGAAGTCTGGAAAGGAGGCTATTTAACCATCCGTGGGTATGCAGTTTGCTTGGGATCTCTCACAGTGTCTGGGATCTCTGGAGACAGAACAAAAAGGCAGCCAGGCCCTTGTTTGGTGAGAACCAGCTCAGGGAGTAACAGGAAAATAATCTCACACCACACCCGTGACACCCTCTCATGAGAGTGGGTTGATTTTAGAAGAAAGTAAGAGCAAGGTGCAGTTTCCCAAAATGCAGCACCAGGGGCTTCTTCCTCAACCCCCACCTTCCTTAAAATATGTGAACTCACACAAAGAGCAGGGTCTGGAGATGTGGCTGGACATGCCCCTCCATCATCCCTTCCAGGGAGAGAAAACCCTCTCTCACAATTTTAGGAAACTGGAATTTAGGAGAAATCACATTGTCATCTCTTTTTTCTCTGTGAGGGTCATAGAATCATGGAATATCCTGTGTGTGAAGGGACCCACAAGGATCACTGAATCCCAGTCCTGGCCCTGCACAGAGCACCCCAAAAATCCCACCAGATGCTTGAGTGTTGACCCAATGCTCCTGGAGTTCAGCAGGGCTCCCAGTTCTCCTGGACAGTGACCCACTGATGGGTCTCTATAACTGGGCTGGAAGGATCTTGCCATGGTGACAACTCAACCCAGCTGGATGGACAGCTGGAATCACAAGAAAACAAACCAGCCCTGCAGCTCCTCCCTTCCCACAGCTCCTCATGGCGCAGCCAATGGCCCCTGGGCCAGCTCTGCACCACCCTTGGAGAAATCCCTAGGTCCAGCCTGGAACAGCCCAGGGTGTGGGCAGGTTCATGTGCCCATGAAAGGCTCACCAAGACCCAGGGGCTGTAATTTATTCCCCCATGTCCCACTCCACTTCCAAGACTTCCCTGCTGACTCACGGCTTCTTTCCCTCAGCCTCTCCAGGGCTGGAGGATGCACTCAGTCCCCATTCCAGACTCGGTCTGTCCTTGCTGGTGGGATGGGGATGAACCCACCACAGGATGAGTTCTGGCCTCTGCTGCTCTCCCAGCATTGGGCATTCCGGCTACTCTCGTGGTATATTGGACGTGATCAACAGGGACCAGAGCACTAATTCTGTTTTAGTAAATGCTACAGTGGCTGGGGGGTGGTAAAAGCCAAGTGGGTCAGCCCTTGGTGAGAAAGCAGAACTCACTTTGCTAAAGATGGTTTTGGAAACTTTGTCTTCATATTTTCTGCTCCATGAACACGACTCAGGCTCCATCTCATTTCTATGTAAATACCAAGAAGAAACACCCAAAACAAGAAGCTTCCAGTGCCCCAAGAGCTCATAATTTATGTTGATCATCTCCCTGCAAAGCAATACCTGAACACCAAACACCAGCCAGCTCCCCAGGGGACAAAAGCGGTCTGGCAGCTCTTGCATTTCTGGGAGAAAACCTTTAATCATCCCTGTCCTCAACTCCCAACTATTGCAAAATCCACATTTGCTGCTGCCTGCTTGAAGATCATGTTCATGTAGATCAGGGTATTTTGGAGAGAAAAAAGCTGAGAATGTGGGTTTGGGGAGGATGGAGGTCAAATCCTGCGGTGTCAATCTGGACAGACCCTTTTGTGAATTGATATAGAGTCTAAAACTATGGATTCATGGAATGGTTGGGATCTCATAAACCATCTCATTCCACCCCCTGCCATGGGCAGGGACACCTTCCACTATCCCAGGTTGCTCCAAGCCCCATTCAGCCTGGCCTTGGACACTTTGAGGGATGGGGCAGCCACAGCTGCTCTGGGAAATCCATTGCAGGGCCTCCCCACCCTCACAGGGAGGGATTTCTTCCATATATTGAACTTCGACTTTCCCTCTTTCAGCTTGAACCCAGAGCCTGGCAGAGTTGATCCAAACAGACAGACGAAAATGCCACATCTGCCCCTGGGTTTGGAGCCCCAACGCTCTGCTCCTCCACACCACCAACCACCCCAGGAAGGAAAGGGAGTGTTTTTCAGGTGGCCTTTGTGTCGCTCACATACCCTGTGGATAACGAGCCGAGCGGAGAAGAGTGTGGTAGCCTAAAGTGACAATTCCCTCTTTCTTCTTGGCAGCCCCACCTTTAATCCCATTACATTAATTCAGCTCTAACATCTGATCTGAACCCGTTCTTCAGCTTCAGGACAAGCTGCCTTTACTCGGGTCAAGGAACCATGAAGACAAAATCTCATTTTCCATCACACCCTGGCTTTGAATTTTATGCAAATCATCAAGGCAATGGATGCTCATGAATTTCAAGTGACATTCCAGATTCAGACCCACATTTTCCAAAAAGAAACAAGCTGACCTGCACCATCTGGGAATCATTTCTCACTGCAAAGGGAAATTCTCTTTCAGTGCCCCAACTCTCCCAGTCAAGCCTGCCCGGCAGCATTTCTTCAGGTATAATCAGATATTTGGTCTTCTGTATTCAGTAGTACCAGTTTAATTGTTCTTCCAGAGATGCCAGTGGGATTTTAGCTCCTTAATGGTTTTGTAGCACTGGGGCACAGGGATGTGTTTTGATGGGCAAGTAGAGTCCTGTCCTGTAAATATATTTAAGCTCCTGTCCTGCAGAGTTCAGGCAAAGCCACCAGGGCAGCCCCATGCCAAAAAAACCCCAAACAGCTGAGCTCTGACATGCAAGGGATAAAATACTCTCAACACTGCAGTTCCACAAAGTCTGAGATGCCAGAAAATGTTGCCACACCCTGTTGAATTTGATCTTTTTTCCCAAGGACTCCTGGAAGTAAAATAAGGAGAATTTGTGGGAGTATTTTTCATGCTGGTTAAATCTGCTTTTGGCAGCATTTTGGAAGGAAGGTTCAAAGGTCTTTAAAAGAAATCAGAGCTAGAGAGAACCAGAAACTCAGGACTGACTACATCCTGAAGTGGGCAAATGACATCGTTCCACAGAGCTGGGCAGAGAGTTTTTCAGAAAATCTCCCTCTTTTTTGAAATGGTTTTTAGGTCAAGATGAAAATGCATTAATCACATCATCAGCTAGCTGGAGAAATCACAACATAGCTTCGGCGTGGAATGGAGTTGTCCTCTGGAAATGCAAATATCCAGAGGAAAAGCCTAGACAACCTGCCATAGGCTAAATAATGAATATAAATGGGGAAAATTTGAGGTGCTATTTACATCTGGAAACGGGAAAGAGGAAAACTTGATCAGAACCTCTTTGTCAAGTCATCCCAAAGAGATGGCCCCTCCTCAGGGAGTAGGAACAGCAAACTGGATAAATTAGAGCCCCAAAAGGGATGTCAGGTTTCATGAACATCAAGCCGCCTGTCTTCAGGTGAAGAAACCCCATGAATTAATTTTGTTCAGATTTAACCACTTTGTTCTCACTGTCTTTCACTTGAGTTAGTCCAGAGGACTCTCCACTGAACTCCGTGTTGATGTGCTGCATCTTTTAAGTAGAATTGGGAATCCAAGACATTCTTTCTGGCTTTATAACATTTTAAAATTATTTTCTTTCCCAGTAAGGAAATTATAGACTCATGGAATCTCAGAATGGTTTGGGTTGGAAGGAATCTTAAAGACCATCTCTTCCACCCCCACCATGGGCAGGGACACCTTGCATTAACCCAGGTTGCTCCAAAACCCTCTCAACCTGGCCTTGGACACTTCCAGGGTTAGGCAAAATAATACAAAAGAAAATAACCCATCTCTGCGAGGAGACAGAGGTTGTGCATCAGGCTGAGCTCTCCCTGCCAGAAATCTGGGCGTTAGATAACTCTTCCAGATGAGCAGATCCAGCCCCAGGAGGTGTGTTTGGGTGCAATCAGGGTTTAACAAGTCTCAGGGAGACAGCTGCCTCCTGGCATGTCAAAACCATGAAGGCACTAAATTGATCACTGGACTTCCATGCAACCAAGCCCAGATCCCCGGGGGATAAAAGGGGCACCCATGTTCCCTTTCCTCAGGGAGCTGCGGAGTCTCTCTGGCTGTGCGGGGCCCTTCTCTGCTGCCGCGATGAACCGGACGCTCAGCATGAGGGCAGGAGGTGGAGGGCGATCCTACAGTGCTGCCTCGGCCATAATTCCAAGCAGCAACAGGGCTGGCTTTAGCTCTGTGTCTGTGGCACGATCAGGAGGAGGAGGTGGCTTTGGGAGGCTCATTGGAGGAGGTGGCGGCAGCGGTTCTGGCGGTGGTGGAGGTTTTGGCAGCAGGAGCCTCTACAACCTTGGTGGTAGCAAGAGGATTTCCATCGGGGTTGGAAGCAGCTTCCGAGCTGCTTTTGGAAGTGGAGCTGCTGGTGGCTCTGGCCTGGGAGGTGGCAGCGGAGCAGGTGGCTGTGGGCTTGGCAGTGGTGGAGCTGGTGGTGGGCTTGGGCTGGGGCTTGGTGGTGGAGGAGGTGGATTTGGTGGTGGTGGAGCTGGTGGTGGCCTTGGGCTGGGGCTTGGGGGTGGAGGTGTTGGAGTTGGCTTTGGTGGAGGTGCTGGCGGGCTTGGCTATGGTGGTGGGCATGGAGGTGGTGGAGGGTTTGGCTTTGGTGGACTGGGGGGGCTGGGAGGATTCCCTGCGGGGCTGGGTGGTGGCAGGAACCCAGTGGGATTTTCTGGTGGCCCATCTGGAGTGGGTACAATTCAAGAAGTGACTGTAAACCAGAGTCTCCTGGCTCCGCTGAACCTGGAGATAGATCCAAACATCCAACAGGTGCGGAAAGATGAGAAGGAGCAAATCAAGACCCTCAACAACAAATTTGCTTCTTTCATTGACAAGGTGAGACTTCGTTGGGTGCTGTGGATCTGTGGTAGAGGGTGAGTGAGGATCTAGTAGGTACCAAAATACAACTTCAGAGATCTCCAGTCCTTTACTCATTTCCTCACTGCATGTCTTCATTAAGTCCCTCAAACAATAATGTTCTTCTGAACATTTACAGGGGAGAAAACAAGACAAGAAAATGATAGTAAAGGGATTAGATCCAGGTTTTGTGCCTGAGAAATAACACAGATTAGTTGAAATGGAGTAAGTCAGTTTTGGGTCCAGGTCTAGTGGCTCAACCCAACTCTCTCTCTGGGCAATCACAGCACATGTCTTGGTCTTTGTTGTTTATTGCCTGCAAGATAAAATCCTTTTTATATTGACTCAATTGACTCAACCACTCAAGTCCTTCCCCGGCTTTTAATTGGATAAATATGTTGTATGTGTGAGCAAAAGGAAAGGAAATTAAGCCTTTTAGCGTTAGTACTCAGACCTTGGCTTTAATGAAGAAAGAGATGTATCTTACAAAGAAAGAAACCCCAAAAGGTGTGAAAGAAGAACTTCACTGTTTGGTGAAGAAAGAGCTGAACCCAAATTTTCTTACCATTGCTCGTTGGCTTCCTAAATGAAATTGCCTCTGAAGACAACTGTCCACTGAGGGTGGATTTGCTCAGCTACAGGTTGGGCTAACACAGCCCTGGATAACCCAGAGGATATTCCCGTCTTGGAAACTCTTAGTTTGGGAATCCCTTGGCTCCTGCCATGCATCACTGCCAGTATTGAATATTGGCTGTCAGCTCACAGGTATCTTTTGCCTAAGCCTCTTCTGCTTCCCAACACTCAGGTTCGCTTCCTGGAGCAGCAGAACAAGGTGCTGGAGACCAAATGGACCCTTCTGCAGGAGCAGGGCCAAAAAAACAATTCCAGCAAGAGCAGCCTGGACCCGCTGTTCGAGGCCTACATCAACAACCTGCGGCGGCAGTTGGCCAACCTGCTCAACGAGCGGGGACGCATGGATGGGGAGCTGAAGAACATGCAGGACCTCGTGGAGGACTTCAAGAACAAGTGAGTGTGAAGTGGGGTGTAAATGATTCAGCTGAACATTGAGCAGCAGGACTTTTCACCCAGAGGGTAGTCAGGCACTGAACAGGCTCCCCAGGGAATGGTCATAGTCCCATGGCTACCAGAGCTCCAGGAGTGTTTGGACAATCCTGTCAGGCACAGGGTGGGATTGGTGGGGTGTCCTGTGCAGGGGCAGGAGTTGGACTCAATGATCCTCATGGGTCCCTTCCAACTCAGCTGAATCTCTGATTCTATAATTCTGTAATTCTAGGATTCTGTGATTCTGTGATTCTGTAATTCTATGGTTCTATGATTCTATGATTCCGTGATTCTATGATTCATGACAAAAATTTCGGTTTCTGAAAGTCAAACATCCAGACTGAAGTATTAATGGAGATTTCTCTAGGAAAGGGGAAAAAGCGTCTCCAATTTGTGCTCCAACCCCTAACATAGAACATCACTGATCACCTCCAATACCCCCTGCTCAGAGGTATCTCTCCCTGCAGGACCCATTTTCCTCAACAGCACCAAAAAGGGTCCATTGACATTTTTCCAAAAATGGAGACTCAGCCAGGACACAGCACCTTGTGACGGCTCTTTCAAAGGAAAATCCTCTAAACCAGTTTTACCTTCCTTGTTCCATCTGTGTTAAGTCAAAAATGCCCTTTCAGCCTTTTGAGAAAGGGGAATCTCACACATTTGAGCTGGACAGTTCCCAGGAGGCTGATTTGGAGATGCCACCCCCAGTCCAGATCACTTTGCAGTCCCACCTGGACACCTGTGCTGCTTCCCGAGGTCTGATCCAGCACCTCTTTCCCTTTATCCCTGCAGATATGAAGAGGAAATCAACCGGCGCACAGCAGCAGAGAACGAATTTGTGGTGCTCAAGAAGGTGGGTGAGACAGGAGGTGCTGCAGATGCTGAGCCAACCCCAACCATTGCATGGACTGGGAATATCCTGAGGGATGGGAGATCTCATGGAGATGCATCCTCATCCTTTAGAAGGGTTTTAAATCACCATTTGATCATGGTATTGCGGGAAAGGAATGGAGTGGCTTGTAGGAAGGAAGCAAAATCTCCTCCCACTCCGGTCCCACAACATACACAGGTGCAAAACAGACCATAAGGAGACAGAGGGGATCAGTCATGCTGGGAATCCCAGGTACCAAGGCCAAAGAGCCAGGACCTCCCTCCTTATCCACTTCCAAATTACACACGGCACTTTTCTGGGGCAAGAGATGCCCTCTTGGTGCTCTTCCAGTGGGATGTGCCAAGCACAGCTTCTCTACCAGGCAGCAGGGAAAGGGGCAGCCTCGTCCCCAGGCTTAACTGTTTCTTGGCTGTGCCAAGGAACTCCTTCCTGGCTGAGAAGAGGGTCCAGGTGCCACAGGTGTCCCCACAGCTGCTCTTTTCCAGGACGTGGATGCTGCTTACATGAACAAGGTGGAGCTGGAGGCCAAGGTGGACGCCCTGAGCGATGAACTCAACTTCCTTCGAGCCCTCTATGAGGCGGTACAGACAAATCCCCAGCTCCTGTCCTGCCATTGTCCTTGGCTGGGGACTGCCACCACTCTGAGGGCTGGGAGAGGTAAGTGCAGCTCCCGTGTGCTTCCCACAGGAGCTGGCTCAGCTCAGTGCCCAAGTGTCCGACACTGCTGTCATCCTGTCCATGGACAACAACCGGGACCTGGACCTGAGCAGCATCATTGCCGAGGTCAAAGCTCAGTATGAGGACATCGCCAACCGGAGCCGTGCCGAGGCCGAGGCTTGGTACCAAACCAAGGTGAGCTGACACATCATTGCCACACAAAATCCCTGCTTTCCCTAAGAGGGGCTGTTTGAACCACGTCTTGTCCAGCCAGACACCTCAGACGGTTCAGGTTACAGCTTCCTTCCCACCTCAGTTTGAGGAGCTGCAGGCCACGGCTGGGAAACACGGTGATGACCTGCGCAACACAAAGGGTGAAATCTCAGAGCTCAACCGGCTCATCCAGAGGATCCGCTCCGAGATAGAGAACATGAGGAACCAGGTAGGAATGGCAAAAGGAGCCAACAGAGCCCCGCTCTGTTGTCCCTCAACACCACAGCTCAGCTTTGCTGATCAGGGACTTTTCCAGCCTCATTGAAGGTGTTGAATTCCCTCCTGGAAAGGGCTTCACACTGTAAAATTTAACTATTAAGTTGTTCTTGCCAGCCTGGCATTTCAACTCCAGCCGTGTTAGCTTAGCTGGAACATTTTCCATGAACGTCCCAGACAGAATGGGTTTCTTCCTTGGGTTACTCTCACCCAAAGGGAAGAGCAGCTTTCCAACTCCCCCCCACCCCCATCCCTTGCAGTGTGCCACCCTGCAGACAGCCATCGGAGACTCTGAGGAGCGCGGGGAGCTGGCCCTCAAGGACGCCAAGGCAAAGATGATTGAACTGGAAGACGCCCTGCAGAAAGCGAAGGCCGACATGGCCCGGCAGCTCCGGGAATACCAGGAGCTCATGAACGTCAAGCTGGCCCTGGACATCGAGATTGCGACCTACAGGAAGCTGCTGGAGGGCGAGGAGAGCAGGTGGGAGCAAAATCCTTGTGGGGATAATAGTGACTATCACTTTTCCCATCAGCGATTGGTTCCTCTGCCCGTCTCCTTAATTTTGCTCTAATCTTCTCTAATCCCCCAACAGGCTCAGCGGGGAGGGACTGAACCCCATCAGCTACTGTAAGTATCACAGTAGTGGATCGCAAAGTCTGGCTTTGGGAGCAAGGCCTGGGAGAAACCATGGGAAAAGGGAAGTTTTGCCCCATGTAAGACTTTTGGAGCCCTCCACTGTCATTAGGGGCTTGTGCAGGGGGTGGAAGTTGGGTTCAAGTCCTGTGGGTCAAGGTCCTGATGATGGTGCTTCCTGGAAGTGGGTGACTCCCCAGAGAAGCTGTGGCTGCCCCTTCCCTTGAAGTGTCCAAGGCCAGGTTGGATGGGGCTTGGAGCAACCTGGGATAGTGGAAAGAGTCCCTGCCAATGGCAGGGGCAGGGATGGGATGACTTTTATGGCCCCTTCCAGCCCAACCCATTCCACCCCATCCAGGGCTGCCAAGCAGATGTCCAACCCTCTGGTTGCTTTTCCTTGCAGCAGTCATCAGCTCCAGCTCCAGCATTGCTGGTGGCGCTGGCTTAGGAGGAGGATTTGGTGGACTGAGCCCAAGTGGAGGAGGCGGTGGAAGCAGTTTTGGCCTTGGAGGAGGTGGTGGAAGCAGCTTTGGTCTTGGAGGAGGTGTTGGAAATGGTTTTGGCCTTGGAGGAGGCGGTGGGAGCAGTTTTGGTCTTGGAGCTGGCAGTGGAGGAGGAGGAGGAGGCTACAGTTTTGGAAGTGGAGGAGGACTTGGACTTGGGGCTGGAGGTGGTCTTGGAGGTGGATTTGGAGGAGGGAGTAGTCTGGGCACCGCTGGCAGCTACAGCCATGCTGGAGGCAGCAGCAGCGCCCTGAGCACCAGCGGAGGGAATTTCAGCTCTGGAAGTGCAAAAGGCACCAATGCAGGTGTGAAAATCGTCTCCAAAACCTCCTCCAGCAAAAAGAGCATAAAAAGCCAAAGCCTGAAGAATGCCACAGAGCCTGAGTAAAGCCAGGCCCAGACCCTCCTGTGGTTCCTCTGTTCCTCCTGACCACCATTCTCCCCCACCTCTACCCCTTCAGCTGCCCCTGCACTGCTCCTGCTCTGTAGTTCTCATGCATTTGGATCTCAGGTCAAGAAAATCAGTGGAACACACAAAAACCAGAGCTCTCCAAGTCCCAGGAGTTAAAGGAAAACACGGGCCTAAGTGATTGTTCTGAATGGGGAATTGGTTTGGTTTTCTGTTTGTTTTTAATAAGGCCAAGCAGTTTGTGATTGACTCCACCCACAGCCATCAGCTAAAACAGAGCAAATTGCAGGGGAAGTTTTAGCTCAGTTCTGGCTTCTTCATCCCAGAAGCCCAGAGGTGGGCTGGGAATGTGTGTTTAGCTCACCCTGCTTTGCCTTCAGTGCTGGAATGAGCCCAACTCTCTCCTTCACAAGAGAAGTTCATCTACACCAGAGGTCTGGGTTATTTTTCTGCTGTCTAGAAATACCGCTGGAGGCTACTCAAAGATCCCAGGCAGTGGCTTGTAATGTCCCTCTTAAAAAATCCTTCATTCTGAGTCAGTCTGGTGAAATGGAAAATCCCTCTTTCCTCCATTCACAGCCAAGTTTTGAAAGATACGACTCTTCCAGATATTGCCAAGTTTTGCTGCTGAGTCAGCTCAGGCACTTGAGCCTGACCAGGGATTCGGAGCACTAATGTTTGAGCAGCAACCTGAGATCCCTCCACCCACAGATGAGAATTCAATGTGCCACGAGCTTATCAAAAAGCTTTTCTCAAATCATTCTCCTATTCCTATCCTTTCTCTTCTTAAATGAGTTTGCCCACAGTGGCCCTTACACGTAACCTCGGGGGTGGTTTTTGTCAGAGGATTCATCAGTGATTGATCCAAAACCTGTGAAAAAGGGCTTGTTTTCTAAATTATAGGATTTTTAAATTCTAAATTCTGTCTGACACAATGAGTCCTTCAAAAGCAAGATCAGTGCTTAAATGGGGTTTCTGTCCTGTGCCATGCAAAGTTTTGCTGGAATGTTTTCAAAAATTCCCAAATTCTCCAGCAGTCCAAGTCTTGCTGTCTTTCCCCATGGCCTTGGTCGCAGCAGGTGGGGAAAGTCTGAGACTGGAAATCACGCTAGAAAACTGCCTGAAGGGCCATGTCCACAGCTCTTGGGGGAATTCCAGCATCTCCTCTCTGTGTGGGTTCCTCTGCCAAAAGAAAGACCTTTGGAAAACTGGGAAGTGCAGCAGGTTCCAACCCAGTGTGTGGGAAACGAGGCAGTCGAGAGAAGGGTCCCAAAGGAACTCCAGTGTCCCAAATCTATTTTCCTCTTTTCTGGTGGAATTCACCCCTCTAGCCTTGCACTGTGTCTTTTTATTTTTGGAAAGCACCATTAAAAAAGAAAATTGCAGCTTTTTATACTTCCATAATAGTGACGCGACTCCATGCTTCCCTTCCTCTCTCTATTTGGAACATGTCCAATAAAAACAGATTATAATTTATTTGTTCTTTTTATTTATCTTTCTATTCTAAACCAGAACCAGCAATACAAAATATTCCCAACCTTCATCAGAATGAGCTGAGGCATATTTTCTTTACTTCCAGGGAAAAGCTTTGAAATTCTGATTAATTTATAATGAAAATCTTGAAATCAGTTGTCCCAAAATAACTTGAAGAATTGGAGAAAACTGGAGGAGGAAGAGGAGGAGGAGGAGGAGGGTGGAGGTTTATCCATAAATGACAATATAATTAATCACCATCCATTTTTTAACTTACTGGGGTTAATGCAAAAGCTTTTCTTCTGTGGAAAGGAGGGTTTGGGGCAGCCAGGCAAAACCTCAAGATTTAATCTTTGCTTTCTTAAAAAGCCAGAGCAAACCCAAGAGACTGCAGGGCTCTTGGGGCTGCTTTATCTGGAAGATCTGGGTTGGGGATGGGTGCTGGAGCACAACAACAGCACTGATGCACATATTTCAATCAGTCATTGCAAAAGGAGAATAAAACCGAGAAAAAGTGGGGAAAAGACCCTCAGCCAAATGTTATTGCAAAGCCCTTATTGAATTTCAGTGGTTCAGATGCTTTGCTCTGCCCTGACCTTGCAACATCCTGTCCCTGCATAATTCCAGGCAAAACTTGGGAAGGAGCAGGAACATGGGAAGGAGCAGGAACAGATATGCCAGCATGTCCTGGCAAGTTCAAACGAGATGCTTCAGCAAAACCTCGCTCAAACCCAGGTGCACCAAAACACAGCAACATCTCATCCCCTTTGCCCAGGAAATCAAAGGAGCCTCAGTGAAAGACCAAATCCAGGGACAAAACCAGACTCTGAATCCCGGAATCCCAGAATAGCTGGGGTTGGAAGGGCCCTCTGGAGCTCATACGGTTCAACCCCCTGCCAAGGCACAGACACTTGGAGCAGGTGACACTGGAGGGCGCCCAGGTGGGCTTGGAATGTCTCCAGAGAGGGTCAATCCACGCCCTTCCAGGGCAGCTCTTCCAGGACTCTGCCACCTCCATGGAAAGAAGTTCTTCCTCATGTTGGGGTGGAATTTCTTGTGTTCTAGTTTATGGCCATAATTTCTCCCTGCCCAGGGAGCTGGTAGAATCGCCATCCCTAAAGGTGTCCAGGGAATGACTGGATGTGGCACGCAGTGCTCTGGGTTGGTGACAAGGTGTGGATCGGGCACAGATTGGACTTGATGATCCTAGAGGTCTTCTCCTACCTCAGGAGTTCTGGGATCCTTGTCCTGTTGCTGGGCACCACTGAACAGTCTGACAGCATCCTCTTGCCACCCCTTGGAGATGTTCACATGGATTGATGAGACACCCTCTCAAATGAGATATTTTTATGGATATTTGGATATTCCTATGATTTTTGGGATCCCCTCTCAGTCCTCTCTTCTCCAGACTGACCACGCCCAGCTCCTGTCATTTCTCCTCATCAAAGAGATGCTCCAGACCTCTCATCACCTTTGAGGCTCCCACTGGACCATCTCCAGGAGCTCCTTGTCCTTCTGGAACTGTAGAGTCCAGAGTAGAACACAACACTCCAGACGTGGCCACACCAGGGCCAAGTAGAGGGGCAGGATCCCTTCCCTGACCTGCTGGCCACACTCTTCCCGAGGCACCCCAGGATTCCATTGGGAATTCCATTCCTTCTGGCTGCAGGGATGCACTGCTGGCTCATGGTCAACCTGTCGTCCACCAAGACTCCTCGGTCCCTGCTGTCCAGAGGATGTTGCAGACAGGCAAAAAAACAGTGAAGGTAAAAAAAAATTCTGAGTCACCTCAATTTCTGACCTCGCTGAATTGCACAGGTCAGGTGTGAGGATTTAACACGGCTCATGACAACCCAACCTTAACCAACCTGGAGAGTTTTTAACATCTTTTTTCCAGTCCCTTCCAAAGAAAAGAGCAAATCGGAGCTCAGAGGCAGCTGAGTTCCTGCAGACAGGAGCCCTCTTCCCTCTCCCCTCTCTCTGCAGTGCCTTCAGCCCCCAGGCAACCCTCCATGACATGTCTTGCCTTCTCCCCAGGGAACTGTCCCACCTGAGGGGCCAGCACAGCCCCCTGCAGCCCTGAGCACTTTCAGTGGGGCACTGCATGTGAGCGACGCAAACCAAGAAAGGAAAGTGTGAGCGACCGAGAGATTCCGCAAGAATTGTCCTTGTTTTGGTGCCTAAACCATCATTTGCTTTGCTCTTCCAAATCCTTTGTAATATTCCACTTAATTGCCATTGTCTGCAGCAACAGGCTTTCCTAGAAGAGCTGGGGAAGTAATGACTCCCTTCCACATGAATCCTTTCCCTCCACTTTAATTAAAACCTGTGCTCCTGTTCCCAGGTGTGACTTTGCATAAGCGATTTGGGAGTCAAAAGCAAGTTCCCTGCCTGGCCCCTGTCCACGGGCTCCTGGAACAGTTGTGCCAGTTCACATGGGCAGGCATAAGAAAGCAAATCTCTGTGGATCTGCCATGCTTGGAACAGAGTTTATTTTCAGTATCACTGTGTTTATTTTCAGCACCCAGAAGTCTCATGGCTGAGGTTTCTGCCGCTGTGAAATCAGGTTTGGATGGAGTGAGGGGTGACGTTTTCCCAGCAAAATGCTGCGTTTCCAGCATGCAGGATATTCCCACATCTTCACTCCCAGGGCGAGAGCACCCCCTTGCTACAGCCCAGCCACCTCCCCATCCGCGGGAGGGATCTTGGATGAGCCCATCCAGGGATCGGCTCTGATCGCGCCCGCAGTGACTCACGATTGGAATTGGGAGCGCTCGAAGGAGATGGGAGGTGGGAGCGCTGCTGTTTTCTGATTGCAAGGAGGCAAAACCCAACCAAACCCAACCCAACCAAACCCCTCCTGCTCAGGTTCTTTCAAGTTCCCAGACAGAAAAAAAGCAGTGGTTGGAAACACATCAACACAAACAAGCTCTGAGACACAGCCGATCCACTTAGGCCCCTCCTTTTGGATTGAGCTCCTGCACTTTTTGCTCACGTAGATGAATTTGGGAATTTTTTTGGTTTAGCTGCTCAGGGTCTCATCTCTCTGTCTTTCACTATTACTTCACCTGGCCAAGGTGGGCAGCTCTGGCCAGTGGGCAGAGTCCACAAAAGTATTTGGGGAGGTATTTTGAGTGGGAATGAGGGGATTTCTTCTCCTGTATCTCGTGTCCAGCTCTTCATGGACACAAGAGAAGGATCCCCAGCTCTCAAGCCTTTACACAACCCAGACTCATTGCGGGGGTTGCAACTCCTGCACAAGGGTTCACCCAGGAGCAACATCAAGAGGCAAAAGCTATTTTAGAAAGTTTTTCCAACTGTGTGATCTCAGTGGAGTAGAGGGGGTGGGAAGGAAAGTGGGTGAAATCCCCTCTACAGAACATCTTTTAGATGATGTGGAAACTGCTGGATAAATATAAGGGGGCGTGGTGGGAGGCAGAAAAAGTGATAAAAATACCACTTCACACGGAGCTTTTGAACCCTGAGCCTGACAAGGAGGTACTACAGAACCACAATCATTTCAAACAGCTTTTTAATAGTATTTTATAAGTCTCTATTAAGGAAAGTACTATTTAATCTATCTTGACGTGATTTTTTTACTTGCTGTCTTTAAAAATCATGTTAACTAATTCCTCAGTTTGCCCTGGAATGAGGGGAGATGATTTTTGGTAAGATCCCAGAAAATACTGCCATGACACAACTTCCACTCAGCTCATCTCTTCAAGCCCATGACCATTTAGATCCAGAGGAAAAAATCAAACTTAAATATTAAAAAAAAAAGCACAATATCAGCACTGATCATTCAAACCACTTTCAGACCTAACTTTCCTGAGCCAACAACAGGACACACATGGCCAGTCGCAGAGCTGGAAACCTTGGAAAAGCCCCTATTTTTCTTGCCTATGCAATGTGTTAAACCTTAAAATGCAACTTGCAAAATCTCGCTTTGCTCAAGCGAGCGAGTCCTTGGCTCGCCTGAGGGAAAGTGGCTCCCAGGGTCTTGGGAATCGTGTTGCATCCTGCCCTGAGTGCAGACCTCGTCCCATTCAATTCTAATTCCATGACTCAGAGCGGCGGCTTTGGTGGAGGGGGGAGCTCCCTCTCGCCGTTACTTTCCTGCCTGCAAACAATGCATTTTTCAGCGCCTCGCCGTAGCTGAGGTGTGTTTGACAAGGCAAGTTGCTGCAAGGCACGTCAAGTTCTGAATTCCCGTGCCAAGTTTTCCAAGCAGATAAAAGAGGAGGCTCCCAAGCTCTCCCATTACAGGGGTTTCGGTCTCCATTGCCCTCTGCTCTTTTCCTGCTGCGCAGCCTTTTTTTGTTTTCCTCTCTCCTACTCTTTGTCTTCCCAACTGAACCAGCCATGAGCCGGCTCTCTTTCAGATCATCTACTGGAGGGGGCATGAGGGGTTTTAGCTCAGGCTCTGCTATCGTAGGAGGTGGTGGTGGTGGGACCAGAAGCAGTTTTAGCTCTGTCTCTGTCTCCAGAGTTGGAGGAGGAAGAGCTGGAGGTGGAGGAGGCTTTGGAGCTGGTGGTGGCTTCGGCAGCAGAAGTCTCTATAACTTAGGTGGAAGCAAAAGAATTTCCTACAGCTCGGTCGGTGGTCTACGGAGTGGAGCCGGGGGCGGATACGGCTTTGGTCTTGGCTATGGCGGTGGAGCAGGGGCTGGCTTTGGCTTAGGAGGAGCCGGTGGTGGTGGTGGTGGCTATGGGCTGGGAAGTGGATTTGGGCTGGGAGGGCCTGGATTTGGTGGCCGAGGTGGCCCCGGGTTCCCTGTTTGCCCACCTGGTGGCATCCACGAAGTGACTGTCAACCAGAGCCTCCTGGCACCCCTCAAGCTGGATATTGATCCAGAAATCCAGAAGGTGCGAACACAGGAGAGGGAGCAGATCAAGACCCTCAACAACAAATTTGCCTCCTTCATCGACAAGGTGAGAGCTTGGTCTGAACCATCAAGCCATGCATGCTATCAGTGGTCTCGGGAAAAAAACTTCAGGAAGAAACTTCGTTTGGATTTAGGGACTTGCCTGAACTGATCCCAGCCAACAAACAACATGGGCTTGGCTGAAAACTAAGAGCTGTTTTATGTTTCCTCATAGCAAGGATGAGTTTTTCAGCGCCTTTATATTATTGACAAAGTAATTCTCTCTCTTCCCTGTAAAAACCATCCCGGGGTGGATGAATCTTCTTCTCTACAATGAGATAGAACCAGTTTAAACCAGTAAGGTGGGCTGAACATCTACTGGGGGGAGAAGCATTAAAGTTGCAAGTACGGGTATTTGACCTGATTAAAACTCCTCAAAAAAATCTTGCTAAACATCTCCAGAAGCTTCTTTTGAGAATCTAATGCCCTAAACTGGGACCCGCCTAATAATTCCCCTCTGATTGTCCCAACATCTCTGGACCTTTTCTGTTGGTGATCCTATCTTTTCCTGGCAGTTGTGAGGTTTTTCACACATCCCTGGTTTTGTTTCTCCCCAGGTACGCTTTTTGGAGCAGCAGAACAAGGTGCTGGAGACTAAGTGGACCCTCCTCCAGGAGCAGGGCCACACTGTTACCAGGAAGTCCTTGGAGCCCATTTTCGAAGCCTACATCAACAACCTCCGTCGGCAGCTTGACAGCCTGATGGGAGAGAGGGGCCGGCTGGACTCCGAGCTCCGGAGCATGCAGGACATGGTGGAAGATTTCAAGAACAAGTAAGGGATCCTGTTCTGCAGTGTGAGTCATTCCAGCCAGGTGCTCATTCCTGCTGGTGCACACATGGTGCTTGATCCAGGTTCCTCTTCCCAGCATAAAACGTGTTCCCAGAATTACCCCTTGTTATTTTACGTTTATCACGAGTAAGGTCAGCGTTTAGCACAGAATTCCTGGGGAACTGCTCCAGCCTAACAGAGGTCATGGTTTGATCCCTGGAGTCTCCTGAAAGGAGACAGAAAAATTAATAAATTCTGAGGATAATAGACAGGCAGAAACAGAATGAAATGTAACCAATAAACTTCCATCTCCAAAATCCCCCATTTCCCATTCTATGAAGGAAATTCCAGCCTTTCTAGAGGGCCCAGGTGACCTCGGAGTCCTCAGGCGCACTCAGCTCCGATCACCTGGAAGATGATCAGCCCTTTGCCAAAAATTTCCCTGGAGAGGGAATTAATCCCCTGTTGAGACATGGGATCCAATAGAGGGGGGATGGATCATTCTCAGGACACACCAGTCAGCACCTCCTGCCTGGAGGGGACTTTTTGGGGGGAATTTTTAGGTGAGGCCATTGACTTTTATTTGGCTGAGAACAATATGTCCATTCTTCAACCAGTCCTGGCTGCAAATTTGAGAATCACCCTGCAGAGCTGGAATATATTAATATTAGGTGGTTCAGCATGGGAAGAAACAGATTTTTGGGAGGGGGGCTGGGAAGACGACACTTAGATCCAACAGAAAGGACTGGCAGAGCTTCTGGTGTGGTTTTGGATGAATTTGAGATCTTGAAATGTGTTCTAGGCTTTTAGAAATACTGGTTAGGCCCCAAATGATCAATTCTACAGTTTGGATTTCAGAGCTACCTCCTGGGAAAGAGAACACATTTTATTTTAAGTCTAGAGTTTTTTCCCAGTCCACTGGCTAATTCCCACCTCTTCCCTTGTCCACTCAGAGATCCGGCTGCAGGGAAAACTCTGCCAATATTGGTGAGAGGACTGGCACAAACCTGCCTTTGAAAGCCAGGTCTTTGTGACAAGAGGCTGCAAGTTTTGTCTACTTTCTAGCTAAGCCCTGCCCTGATTATCTGATGAGAGAATGTTGCTCAGAGCCATAAAAAGTTCCACAGAACCACTGTCAGAGCTGTAATGATCCTCTCTTGCACAACCATGGAGTTTTTTGTTTTAATTAAATGCTGCAGCGGGTTCTTCGGAGCCATTAGCATTATTATTATATCAAATAGCAAATGATTGCTTTCTTATACATTTGTAGGCATTGCAGTGCAGCTTTGTTGAAAGTCTTTTGCATAACTTTGCTTGGAGCGAAGGTCACCGGGAATGGCTGCTCCTGCTTCCTGCCAAAACGGGCTCTGAATCTGCACATTTATGTATGAGCTTGACTTCATGGGCAGTGATTAAAATATATTAATTTAACTGGCACTACTCATACCATGGAGTCCCACAGTTCAAAGACAGTAATATTTGCTCTGTGTCTGCTCTGGATAAACATGTGGGAGTAGGGAATATATCCATAAGCCACAACTGATGATTTGGGAATGGGGTTCTCCCACCTCCTCATTCCATCCAACCCCCCTCACTCTTTTATCCCGGCAGATATGAAGATGAGATCAACCGGCGCACAGGTGCCGAGAACGAGTTCGTGGTCCTCAAGAAGGTGACTGGGTTGGGAATTATGGGCCAGGAAATGGAATTAGCTCACCTTGCAGAGTTCAAACAAGACTTGGTGGGTGTTGGGGTCCTGCACCCTCATGGCTGGGTCAAGCTGTGAGATCAGCACATTCTGGGTTGGGTCCTCCTGAGGCCAGGAATGGGCACAACCTTCTCTGTGCCAATAGAGCTGCCCTGTTTTCTGGTCTCTTGTGGCTCAGCTCAACTCAGTCTCTGGTCACATCCTTGTGAGTCAGAACTTTGCCTTCTGCCCAAGAACCTGGTTCTGGCTCACAGTCAATGTCCAACATTACATTAAAAAAATACCTTGATCACAGGGTATCAAAAATGAGCCTAAGGGTCTGCTGGCAGTGGCACAGGTTGCCCAGGGAAGCTGTGGCTGCCCCATCCTCGGAACAGTCCAAGGCAGTATGGTCTATGGAAGGTGTCTCTGCCCATGGCAGGGGTGGGAACTGGATGAGCTTTCAAGGTCCCTTCCAACCCAAATCATTCCATGATTCCATGATTCTATGAATAACAGACCTGGAAGCAGACACAGTCCCATTGGTGTCCTGAAGCCCCTTTGGTTCTGGTTTCATCATTAGTATCTTCTCTTTAGGACGTGGATGGTGCTTACATGAACAAGGTTGAGCTCCAGGGCAAGGCCGATGCACTGGCAGAGGAAATCAACTTCCTGAGAGCTCTGTATGAGGCGGTGAGTGGTTCCTGGAGAGCATACCCCAGCTCCTGCCCCGTGGATCCCACACCTAGGCCTCTATGGGACTAGAGGAGAAGGTGGTCCCAGCCTTTTGGAAATGATAATGTGGAAATAAGTTACAAAATGGAGACGGAGCAAGGGAAATGCAAGAAAACAGTTTGGTGGGGAGGACTCCCAAATCACCTCATCTCTGTGGTTTCTACCATGGTTTCCACCAGACCATTAACTTCACTTTTTGCATCTTCTGCAGGAGTTGTCCCAGATGCAGCAGCAAGTGTCCGACACCTCTGTGGTCCTGTCCATGGACAACAACCGGAACCTGGACCTCAACAGCATCATCGCCGAGGTCAAGGCACAGTATGAGGACATTGCCAACCGAAGCCGGGCCGAGGCCGAGGCTTGGTACCAGAACAAGGTGGGTAACCGGGGTGACAGACCGATTTCCGTGGTCAGAAATGATCAGAAATTATTTCCCATCAGGTGAGGGGAGACAGGGATGAGAGTTCAGAAGTTTTGAACTTTGGGTTCACAGAGTCACTTGTAGAACTGGCCTTAAACACTTCCCCTTCCAGGTTCTTGTAGGTGACAACACCCAGGTCCCCTGTGCCATCAGGTATCTGCCTTTCTAGCAGATATTGAGAGCTAAGAGCAAATGCCATTATTCTATGGGCAGATTCCAGAGGAATCTTGTCCCCCTACCCTTAACCCTCATCCAGACCTGCGCTTTGTTCCCTGAAGTCCCCTCATGCTCCCTGAGCTCCCAGTGCTCACCAGCGCTCTCCTTTCCCTGCACCAGTATGAGGAGCTCCAGGTCTCTGCCGGGAGACATGGGGATGACCTGAGGAACACCAAGATTGAGATTTCAGAGATCAACCGGATGGTCCAGAGGCTGCGGAATGAGATCGACGGTGTGAAGAAGCAGGTAGGAGGGTCATGGTCCTGCAGGGCAGGAGGAGGTGGGTGGGAGGTGATGGTCAGGCACAGCAGGAAGAGCCAGGACCCATCAGGAGCCCTCAGTGCCATCCTGGGAGCCACCAGCCGTGTCCACAACCCCCCAGCAACACAGAGAGTGGTTTGGGGAGCCCAAGTGAAACAACTGCCTGTTCTCCCCACTCCCAGTGTGCCAACCTCCAAGCAGCCATTGCTGAGGCTGAGGAGCGTGGGGAGATGGCTCTCAAGGACGCCAAGGCCAAGCTGACCGAGCTGGAGGATGCCCTGCAAAAAGCCAAGGCTGACCTGGCCCGGCAGCTCCGGGAATACCAGGAGCTCATGAACGTCAAGCTGGCCCTGGACATCGAGATCGCAACCTACAGGAAGCTGCTGGAGGGTGAGGAGAGCAGGTGAGGACACGTGGACCTTCTGTGTGCTGACCAGGGACCATCTCCTTGTGGTTAAACAGCTCTTCCCAAGGGGCTGCAGCACCAGGGCAGACAGAGGTACGGTTGGAATTGTGAACTTTGTAGGCACAGTTTTGTTTCTTCAGCTCTTGGCACCTGATACTGATAAAAATGAGTACTGTCACCTTTCACCTGTAACACAGACACACCCCACCCTACTGAAGGCCATGGAGGCCTAATTAGATGGTCTGATGGACAAGGTTTTGGCATTATTGCTCACTTTCCCCTTTCCCAACAGGCTTGCTGGAGAAGGAGTTGGAGCTGTCAGTGTCTGTGAGTATCACCTCCCTTCCACCTCTTCATATCCCCCTCCTTCCACCTCTTTGTATGTGCCCCTCTTCCACCTCCTCCCACCCACCCCTCCCCAAGGGGGTGACACTTCAGGTCTCCCCACCCTGGAGGTCCAGCTGTCCCCTCACATGGGTGTTCCTGGTTCATTCCCAGCTGTGGTCAGCAGCTCCAGCGGGATGGGCTATGGCGGCGGGAGCAGCCTGGGCCTGGGCGGGGGGCTCGGCATGGGCGGCGGCGGCGGCTACACCATGGCCAGCAGCGGCTTCGGAGGTGGCAGTGGAGGCTTCGGCGGCAGCGGAGGCTACGGAGGCGGCAGTGGAGGCTTCTCCACGGGGCTCAGCTATGGTGGAGGCAGCTCCTTCAGCTCTGGGAGCAGCCGGGGAATCAGCTCCAGCACGGGAGGCAGTGTCAGGATCGTTTCCAAGACCACCACCAGCAAAAAGACCATCAGATAAGGCTGGCAAGCACATGACCGTTGGCAATTCCGGCCTCCTGCCCTGCAGATCATGGTGTAAATAGCTGCGCTAGAGCCCCTCCTTCCTCCGTCCTTCACCTCTGGGGCAGTGGGGGGGACCAGGACCCCTCTGTGAGAATCTGGAGCACCTTTGGCTGAAGCACATGTTGTAACAGGTCACTGGCTGGGCATGGATCCCGTGGTGCCCCTGTCAGCAAGCCCTTGGTCTCTCCTCAAAGTCAGGCGTTTAAAGGGAAATGGAAGCACTATGTGGAACAGGGACAACCATTTTATTCATCCCATTCCAAGGGTGAATCACAGCCTTGTGGAACCACAGTCCCAGGTCCTCAGCAGTGAAAACACCTCCAAGAGGGCTCTAAAAGCCTCTGCCCCCCAACACATGTTACAACCTCCAAAGGTTTTGTCTGCAATTCAAGATTTCTTCCAGCCCCTTCTGTTTTCTCTGGCACTTGTGGAAAAGGTTTTTGCTTTGTGTGTATAAGATTTCTAACTACTTGTCCTCGTGGCTGCAACCTCCTCACTTCCATGCCTAACCTACTGTAAGGCCCAATAAAAGAGCATTTGTCATTTTTAAACTCTGCTGCATTTTGGCTTTTCTTCCCTCCTCCTGCTGTGGGTGTTGGTCTGTGCCATGTCCCCGCTGCACTGGGGATGCCCTGAGGGCAGTCCCTGAGACAGGATTGGCTCCTTGAGGAAACAAAACTCAGTTTTAGGACTTGGGCTCTAGGACAAGTTGGGGCAAATGGAAAGGAGGATGGGATGAGCAACCTGGTCTATGGAAGATGCCCCTGCCCATGGCATGTGGGTGGAACTGGATGGGCTTTAAGGTCCCTTTCAACCCAAACTATTCCAGGATTTTATGGATGGAGAACTGAGGCACAGGAAGGAAAAGCTGCCTCAGAACAGAGCCAAAAGCTGAATGAACCCCACTGCGGTGGTTACCTGCAAAGTTGCCCTTTCTGCCTGTCACTGCAGGAGGAAGGAAGTGCAGGGAAGTGGGGAAAAAGGTGATTCCGAGAGGAGAGGAGAGGAGAGGAGAGGAGAGGAGAGGTCAACTGGGTCTGCCAGAAAAAGCCCCTCATGCAACATTCCAGAGCAGCTTTCCAGGGAAAAGCCTCCAAGCTCCCACAACAACGGGACCCCCTCGTCCATCACCTGGTGCAGGTGTGAGAGTCCTGGCCAAGCCAGCTGAGCATCTCCAGCAGGTGGGGACCCAGAGCAGGGAAAGGGATGGTCTCGCCCAATGGTCCTATGGTGGGATGAACATCCCGAGGCTTGACTCCAGCACCTGGGAAGGGCCATGGAAGAATGTCTGGGAAAGCTGGGACAGCCCATTTGCACCAGAGGAGGTTTTATGGTGGGTGAATGGTTGGGATCCATTAATTGAAGAGTTTTATCCACTTTCCAAGCATCTGGCCTTGTTTCTTAGACTGATTTGAGGGAATGGGGACAAGCTCCCAGAGCTGAGGTGGTGGTTGGAGGCAGAGCAGCCCAGTTTGTTGGGTTTTATTATTGAAAATGTCAAATCTGATGGTTTCTGTTTTTTAACCCAAGTTGCACAACGCGTTGGACCGTCGGCCACATCAACACATGGGTCCACCACCAATGAACCCTCCATGAAACATCTTTGCCAAATCCTTACCCAATCCCCATGGCACCAGGACAGCTCCTGAGCCTCTGTGAGCCAATGCTGGGTCTGTCTCCTGCACTCTGAGTGTGAGGACGCAGCCAAAAAAGCCCTGAGCAACTCTGTGTGTTTTCTGTTTCCAGTGATGTGTTCTAAGAGCCCATCCTGGCACATCTCCTTTGTGAATTTGCAGAGCAGATGCAAAAATCTGTATTCAACTTCCATCCTCCTGATTTGCAGAGACCTGGAAAATTTGACACACTCAAGTCAAACGTGACACCTGATTTTAGCTGCCACCAAAACACCGGGTGAAGCATTTTCTGAAACCCAACATTTAATTTCAACGTTTCCTATGGGAATGATCCTGTCCCAAAACACTGAACCAACTCCCCTTAAGGATTCCAAAATGAAACTTTGCAGCTTTTTTGACTCAAAAGCAGAATTTCCATCAAAGAAAATTATTTTAATTTGCAAATGTTTATTTGCACAGGCTGCAAATGAAACAAGACACAAAATGCCTGCAGGGAAGGCAACACAGGATGCAGCAAATCCAAAGTGGAACAATATCCCCAGCTGCCATCTGCTCAGTTGGAGCACTATCCCACTGGCCAAAGCAGTTGGAGGTCAGGAATGGAACCAATCCTACGGGACAGCAGAGTGGTAAATAAACACGAGGCCCCCTGGAATCGCTGCCCTGTGATTGGATCCACTTTACAAGACACATGGATAATCCTTGTTTATCTTCCCAGCTCCTTGTGCCAATCCAGGTTTGTTTTAACAGGGAGAAATTAAACTCCGTGCCAGAGCTATGGATCTTCAGAAGGAAAACCAAGCCAGGAGCAGGATGGAGCTGAGGGATGTGGAATGTGCACAGAGCTTGCCAAAATTCTGGGACTCCCCAGCAACACCATTTCCAGGGCTCTGTGTTCTTTACTGAGAGAAAAGACATGCCCCAGGGCCAGGAGAAAGGATGGGATAGGACAAATACCCTGTGACCACCTTCAGCCTTTGGAGTTCATGTTTTCATGTGGGGTCACAGCCCCAGCAGCCCAGCCCAGGGCAGGGGATTCTCCAAAGGCATTACAAGGAGGTGTGGAGGATCCAGGTTCCTTCAGGTGCCACCAGCCAGGCACCAGAACAGGATAAAGGAGGTACCAGACCCCTCCAAAAGTCTGAGGGTCCTTCAAGATGCAAGAGACCCCAGGGAGAACAAGCCCTCCCAGATGTGTGCCAGGCAGCAGTGATGGAAGTGAAGTTCTTCGCAAAGCCTGGAGTACACCGAGTCTCCGTGCTGGCACAGAAAACAATTATCTGGGGAAAGCAGGTCACACCTACACTTCAAAGTCACCCAGGAGTTGGAGCTGACTGGCCTCCAGATACTGCTGGGAACAGGCTCAAAGGACCCAGCACAGGGCAACACCTGTGGGAAAACTTCTGAGGAGCTCGTCCTAATTCATCCCTTCAGGAAATGGGATTCATGGACACTCACCTCCCACCCAGGAGGTCTCAGAGGGGCCAGGCCCCACAGCACAGGGATGCTGTGAGTTCAGTGGTCTCCCATGGAAAAACCTCAGTCCTGCTGGTCTTCATTAACGTGGGATGAAATAGAAAATTATGCTTGAAATGAGTTGAGTTTGAATTTAGCTTGGAAGCCCAAGTTTAACCCAAAGGCTTTAATTTAAGCAATTAACCTAAATTACAGCCTTGACTTTGCTGATAATTAAACTGAGATTAGGTAGCACAGGTGAACCAACGCAAGGTACTTTGACACGCTCTTGTTTTACGAATATGGTTATTTTTGCAAAGAAAACACAGAGAGGAACATCCAAAAATTTCAGCCTGAGAAGTTGCATCAGATGAAGGATTCTGAGGTGGATTCTGGACAGAAGCAGCGGAGCAGAGGGATGGAGAGGAAGTGATGCAAAGCTGTTGGAGACATCCCTGTTCACTAAACCACAGGAAAATAGCTCAGATTTCTCACTAAAGGGGCTGGAGTGGAATTTATTGCCCTGACAGAGGCAGAACTCCCTAATCTCAAAGGAGAGGTTTTTACCTTGACAAGCAGCATGGTGCCAGATGTAAATTCAGCCAAGATTTTACTCCCAGGTTTACAACATTTGTAAAGTGTTCTCCTGCCTCTCGCTCGGGGCTTTCAGCGACTGCTCATCCTGGTGGGAAGAAACGAGGAGGGGGAGGGAAGGGAGCTCCAGAGCCTGCCCAGCCTCTCTCACATGGGGAGGGCTGGTCCAGAGGGACCTGCCCAGGCACAGCTCCTGAGGTGGGATCAGGAGGAAAAGCTCCCGAGCAGTGGGTGAGCTCCAGCACCATCCTCTGGAACCTCTGTATCAGGAGGTCCCTGCACTAGAGCAGCAAATCCATTCCATGTCTGGAGCTGCAGGAGCATGGGAGACACTCCCCCGGGAGCTACCTGGAAACTCTGTGTTTCATCAACAGAGCAGGGTGGGGACTCCCCCAGGTGGGGACCCCCCCTTTCCATCAGCCCATATTCCAAACCTGTAGCTACAGCTCCTTGTGCTCCCAGTTCTGCCTTTTGTAATTACCTCTGAAATTCCTTCTGGATGAGTGAAGACCACATCACCTCCACCCTGGCAGAACATGGAATGGAAAGAAATTAATTCCTTCTCAGTTGCTTGGAGGAGCTGCTTTATTACTACTGTTATTAACCATGGGCTCCAACGCACCCGCAGGATTCCTTAGCCAAAAAAAGACAAGTTTCAGATGTAAAGGGAGCCTGAGGGGAAAAAGGAAAGCACTGACACATCCCTCTGGGAGAACTGGGGGAGCTCTGTCCTGCACACCTGGACTCCCCAGGTTGTGTATCTCCCTGGGAGGGAGGATCTGCCCTTTGGTGCTGATCTCCACTGGAAAAATTGGGAAAAAAACTCCTTTCAGGTACTCAGAGCTAGGGGAGATGGAGAGAGCTGAGAGAGCAATTCCCAAAGAAACCATGGGCTGGCAACTTCCAGCTGCTTTAGAGTATCTTACGGTCATGGACTGGTTTGGGTGGGAAGGGACTTCAAAGCCCATCCCATCCCTGCCATGGGCAGGGACACCTTCCACTATCCCAGCCTGCTCCAGCCTGGCCTTGGACACTTCCAGGGATGGGGCAGCTACAGCTGCTCTGGGAACCCTGTGCCAGGGCCTCGCCACACTCACAGTGAGGAACTTCTTCCCAATATCCAACCTAATTTTCCCCTCTTTCAGTTGGAAATCTTTCTGCCTGGGACTGGAATCCAGAATGTGGGAATGAATCTCATGACCTCAAGTTCTGATATCTATCTGTTGGTGGGCAAAGCCCCCAAACTGATCAATAATCCTTTCAAAAATGCCCTTTGGACACAGACTTTGCATCTGTTTGCGTCGAGCTCCCAGGGGTGCTGGACCAGTGACACAGTGACACAGCCTCACTGTGCAAAACCTGAAATATTCAGCCCTTCCTTGCAATAAAAGCTCAGTCTGACAATAAACCCAAAACCAACCTGACAAACCCTGCCTAAGAATAACATTGAATTTAAAGCCTCCATTGCAAACATGGTCCCTCAGACAGTTGGGAATCAACGGGGACACAAAGAATTTCTGGGAGTTTCCTGCACTTGGATATGTCACCAGGCAGGGGCAGATGGAAGCACAACTGCCTCCACCGTGGTGATTCCTCATTATTCCATTCTTCCTGTGCTGCAGCAGCAGCTGCTCTGGCCTGCAGCCAGCACAAGGCGAAGCTACGCAGGGGTATACGTTTACAATTTCAGCCTTTTGTATTAATAAATTAAATACAAATTCTATTTTCCTGAACAACACAAAACACCACAAGCACTTTTTGTCCCTCAAAATGAAATATTTTTTACATTTTTATCTTTTATTTTTACTCAAACCACCTGTTAAATGCAAAGGGATCTGCTGGTACCTGTGGTGGGAAAGGAAAGACCCAGGATGTCCTAGAGTGTCCTGTGGATCTGGGCAGAGGGAATCCTGTAGAGCACTTTCCAGTGGATTTCAGCAGGCAGGATCACACTTCCAGATGTACTGAAAGAGCTGATTAAATCCTGGGAAACGACATTGTGTTTATTAAGTGTGCATTGGGAACAGCCCCGGAGCACTCCTTTTCCACAGAGCCAGTGGAGTCAAAGCAGTTCCCATTCCCACAATCTTTCCTCCTATGTATTTATTTCTGAGTTGTTTGCTTGTTTGTTTTCGTCCTGCTAAAATAAAGTCCAAACCCTCAAACCCAAGGTAGCAGCACATGTTTGTGACAGAGCTCAGTGGCAACTGTCAAAATCCACACAGGAACAAAAAGATCTTGTCAAAATATTCCATTTTTATTTGTGCAATGATATTTTTTAAGACAGTGGAATAAGCCCGGAGAAGCAGGATTTCCAGCAGAATTTCCAGAGAGACCTGAGCTTTTTAGGGATGGGAGCAAAACTATATCTGCGGATTTCTGTGGTGGCTCAGAGGGGACCACGTGGTCCATGGAATCACAGGATGGTTTGGGTGGGAAGGGACCTTAAAGATCATCTAGTCCCCTGCACAGGGACACCTTCCATAGACCAGGTTGCTCCATGTACCATCCGACCCAGCCTTGGTCACTCCCAGGGATGGGGAATCCACAAGCTCTCTGGGCAAATTTCACAAGAATCTTATCACAAAGATATCCCAAAACCCCAGGATAAAACAATTGACTGCAGGGCTGGCTGTGGAACTGGCACCGGTCCCACTCCTAAAGCACAAGGATTTAAACTTTCCCAAGCCCTGCTTGTGAACAAAAGGGGCGAAAGCAATCCCGAGGGATGAAGTTTTCCAATGACAGAGGTGTTGAGTGACAGACACTTGAGTGGTGTTTTGCTGCTGGTGCCCAGCGTGACTCATCGGCACTTTCCAGCTTTGAAATGGGGACGAGTCTGGCTGTCTACAAAGACCGGCGACAGTTATTCCCAAACAATTCTCTGTTGCTGAGAACCTGGGCTGTATTATTTCAGCAGGGCGTGTGTGCAGAGTGAGTTCACTCTTCAGAATGCTGTTGGACATGCCAAGCCTAATTCATCAGAAAGATGATCCACCTCATCCAACCCATCCCAGGCTCATACATGCATAAAAGGGCTCTCCCCAGCCCTTGCAGAGCACAGGTTCACCTCTCTCCTTTCCCTCTTACTCCTTGCTCCAGGCCAGCACCTTTGCTCCTTTATTCTAGCTGCAGCATCCACCCCAATCCAAAAAGCCCCAGCAATGTCTCGCCAGTCCACCGCGAGGATTCAGAGGGGGAGAAGTGGCTTCAGCGCTGCTTCAGCCGTGGTCCCCAACACCTGCCGGACCAGCTTCAGCTCCTGCTCTGTCACCCGCCTGGGCAGCTGCAATGCCAGCAGTGGCTTTGCCAGGGTCGGGGGGGGCTTTGGAAGCAAAAGCCTCTACAATGTTGGTGGCTGCAAGAAGATCTCCATGGCCGGAAGGGGTGGCAGCTTCTATGGCTCCGCAGGGTTTGGTGGTGGCGCCGGGAGTGTGTATGGGGGTGGCTTTGGTGTTCCAGCCAACCTTGGCTACGGATACGGGGCCTTTGGGGGTGGCCCTGGATTCCCAGCTGGGGGCATCCACGAAGTCTCCATCAATCAGAGCCTTCTGAAACCGCTCAACTTGGAGATTGACCCCAACATCCAAAGGATCCGAAAAGAGGAGAAGGAACAAATCAAAACCCTCAACAACAAATTCGCCTCCTTCATTGACAAGGTGAGATCTGAGTTTTCCTAAATATCTGATTTTTTTGACAGGGACACTTTTCTTTTCTGCTTGATGAGGACAAAAGCTGATCAAGGAGGAATAGAAGTGAGGAATAAGACTGGAAGATGCTCTGGAAGCTCCAGGGAATGGCACCTGTTCCATAGCGGTTGCCATGAATTAATCATCCAGTGTTTGAGCTCCTCCTCGTTTGCTGCTCCACATCTCACAGGCAGTGGAGAAAGAAATCTCTGGAGGACAATCCCACCCTTCTGGAGACTTTAGGCTGAGCTTTCCAGGAGCCTTGGGAATAGCTTTGTAGATGATTAAATGAATTCCAGAAACCCACCTAAAATGACCAAGAAATTGGCACAAGGGAGAAGCAGCTTCTCAGTGCTTGAATTCTCTCAAAGGCATTTAAATCTGTCACCAAAATGTTTGGATTTTTAGTTAAAAATATAAAAATTGGATGCAAATCTGTCTGCCCACCACATTTCACTGATGCACAAGAACATCTGCTCAGTTCCTGCTCTGGTCAAGCTGCTCCTCCTTGGTTTCAAGGAAAAGGCTGCAATATTTTGAACATTTAGTGGGGTAGGGGAGCTCTACTGAAGGGAAGGAGAAGCAGCACCTTAGCAATTAAATTTTAATTTTAATTAAAGAGCAAGCCCTGCTTTGCTCCTTATGTGATTTTGCTCACATTTTTCACACAAAATCTCTGTACCTGGTCTCAATTTGAACAATGAATGGGAAGCCAAAAAATCAAGGGTTGTTCCAGAGTTTGTAACACTGAACCGGGTCCCTGCAGTCAAATCTCCCAGCAGATGATAATTTGGTTCTGAAAACCAGCTGGAAGGAGCATTTCACCCTCTCAGCCAGTTCTGAGACCCTCCCAGTTGCAGAGAAATTCTCCCCAGTCTCTGTTCCTTCAAAGCCCCTTCAGGATATTTCTCCTTCCAGGTCCGATTCCTTGAGCAACAAAACAAAGTGCTGGAAACCAAGTGGAGTTTGCTGCAGGAGCAGGGAATGAAAACAGTGAGGAACAACCTGGAGCCGCTTTTCGAGACCTACATCAACAACCTGCGGGTGCAGCTGAACTCATTGCTGAGCGACAAAGGGAGGCTGGAGGGAGAACTCGTCAACACCCAGTACCTGGTCGAGGACTTCAAGAAGAAGTAAGTCTTGAGCTAATGCTCTACTCACCTGGGCAGGTGCAGCCTTTCTCCTCTCAACATCCTTAAACCAACTGGGGAATCCAGGAGAGTCTGGGATCCTGGAATTCCCAGCAACGACATTTTCTCAAGGAGAAATTTTCTCAGTAACGGAGTAACAGATGCAAGTACACCAACATTTAGGGAATAATTTGGAGCATGATCAAAGACTTATTAACTAAATTACCTACTGAGAGGGAAAAATTACACAGTAGGTCTGAAAGTTTCAGAGCAGCACATTTCATTTGCTTAAAACAGCAGAAGGAGGATGACTAATGGCCAGAAATAAGTAAAAAATAATGGATTTGTTTGAATTGTTTTGATGTACTTGTTTTAACTGGTTCAGCTCCTGGTCTCTCATTGAGGGAAAAGAGCATTGTATGCAAAATGCTCTGAAGGAAATTCATTCCAGCAAACTCAAATGTCTTTGTTACCTGCCCAAACAAAAACTCCCTGTGCCATCCTCCTTTAGGTATGAAGATGAGATCAACAGGAGGACCATCGCAGAGAATGAATTTGTGACGCTCAAGAAGGTGAGAGCAAATTCCAGGGCACTGTGGGATGGCTCATTGTAGAGCTCTGATCACCCACTCAGCCACACATCCACCCATTAGAATTCCAACCCCTTTAGTTTTCTTATGGTTTCTTCCCCTGACTGTTATCACAGTGTGTGTTCCTGATTTACTGATGGGGTGTAAACCACCCAAAAATCTGTCATCCCCCAGGATGTAGATGCTTCCTACATGAACAAGGTGGAACTCCAAGCCAGGGCAGATGCGCTGAGTGAAGAAATTAATTTCCTGAGAGCACTTTACGAAGCAGTGAGTACAACCGGCTCCAAAACATCCCCTCTGTTGAGTTGCACCAACACCTGAGCTGTTCATCTGTAACAGCCTCTCCCACATCTGCAGCTCACCTGGAAGGGTGAAAAGGCATCTCCCAAGGGAATTACCTCATTCCCTGTGCTCTTTGCAGGAGCTGTCCCAGATGCAGACCCAGATTTCTGACACCTCTGTGGTTCTCACCATGGACAACAACCGGAACCTGGACCTGGACAGCATCATCGCCGAGGTGAAGGCGCAGTACGAGGACATCGCCAACCGCAGCCGTGCCGAGGCCGAGTCCTGGTACCAGACCAAGGTGAAGGATCTGGGGCTTCCATGCTCTTGTCTTCATATCTTGTCTGGAAGAGATAAAGACCGACTCTTCCAGGAGAACCTTCCCAGCTGCTGATCTGGGCTTGAGGGGGGACTCTCAGGCTCCTGGTAACTCCAAAAATGGTGGATTTTCCCTTGACTGGTTGTTCCTCTCTGTGACAGTACGAGGAGCTGCAGGCCACGGCTGGCAGGCATGGGGATGACCTCCGGAACACCAAGCAGGAGATCTCAGAGCTCAACCGCCACGTCCAGCGGCTCCGATCCGAGATTGACAGCGTGAAAAAACAGGTAAAGGGCAGCAAACCCCACTTTTAACCAATTTACACCTGGACTTGCAAGGAAGACGAAGGAAAAGGTTGGAGCAACCTGAGTAGTTCTGCTCAGTTTGACCCTTTTTCATTCAGAAAGAAAACTGTCACTAAAACTGGTGGAGCTGATGGTGTTGGGATTAAGCCTTGTGATTGCAGGGGAGGTAAAGAACAGCCTGGGTCTGGGGTGGGGACTTTTGAGCAGAGCTTTGTGTTCCATAGTGTGCAAACCTGAAAGCCGCCATCGCCGATGCCGAGGAGCGTGGGGAGCTGACCCTCAAGGATGCCAGGGCCAAACTGGCCGAGCTGGAGGATGCTCTGCAACAGGCCAAGGCTGACCTGGCCCGGCAGCTCCGGGAATACCAGGAGCTCATGAACGTCAAGCTGGCCCTGGACATCGAGATTGCGACCTACAGGAAGCTGCTGGAGGGCGAGGAGTGCAGGTGGGTAGGAAACATCCAGCCCTGGGGCTGGGGATGGCACAGGAGAAGTTCAGCATTTCTGGAACACTAAACAGGGGGTACAGAACGGGGAGATTGTCCTGATAGATAATGGAAATAACAAAAATCCGTGAATTATGCTGTTCCCCCCCAATATCAACAGACTTCTAATCTTCTTCCTTGTGTTCCATCCCTGAACAGGCTGGCTGGAGATGGGGTCCCAGTGAATATCTGTAAGTCTCTAAAATATAAGAATTACCTTATTTAAACATTCCTGTGTCTCTGCGCCAAGAAGCCAATGCCCAGAGATACTGAAACATTTCCTTCTCCTCCTTGCAGCCGTCACCAGAACAACAGTGGGAACGGGATATGGAGGAGGGAGCAACCTCAGCATGGGAGGGGGGATCTGCAATTTGGGGAACAGCTTCAACTGTGGGAGCGTTCCCGGGGTGAGCAGCACCACCCTCGGAGGTGGCAGCAGCTCCAGCATGAAGTTTGTCTCCAGCTCCTCCACCAGAAGAAGTTACAGGAGCTAAAATCCTCCTTCCAATCTCTGCCACGCACCATAAAACACCAAAACTGGTCATTTACTGGAGTGTGGCGGGGTCAGCACAACCAGGGCCACCTGTACCCCAAGTCCTGTCCCACAGGAGCCCTACTTTAGGAACTCTCTCAGCTGTGTTGTCTTGCACACATCCTGTTGGGCTCAGCCCTGGAACCTGAGTCTCACTGGGTTAAATTTGCAGCTCACTTGCTCCAGCTCAGCAATTTTTTGGCTGGATTTTGTATATAAAATGTGTCCCATGACTGTTTGTCTCTCTTCACTTTCTGGGGTTTGTCTAATAAAAATGCACATGTAATTTATTCTATTTTGTAGTCCTTTTAATTAAAGAGGTGCAAGAGCAAATACAAACACAGGTAACAAGAACTTTCCCTCAGGCCCTGACCAGTTAAAGGCTCAGATTTTTGCTCCTCACTTAGATTTACTGAATTTCACTGTCAGCAGCCAGAACAGCCCAGTCCAGCAGAGCCTCAGAGGGAGGTTTGGTGTTGATTTCGACATTCCCTCCCCACTCTGCAGGGAAAACACCTGGAAGCCAAACACCAGGACACGCCAAGGCAGGAGTCAGGCATAGGAGAAAAGGTCTGAGCTTCATTTACTTCCAGATCCCAGCCCATCGAGCATCCAAGAGCCTGGATCCTGGGGGTGGGATCCCAGTGCCAGGTGTGTGATGTACTTGCACAAACCTCAAACAAGAGGGAATTAATTCCCAGGGGAGCCAGAGCAACCCCCTGGCCTGTTCTGGTGAATCATCCATCTCAAACCCCTGGTCTCACCCATGCCTTGGATCCAGCAGTGCCAGCATTTGCCTGAGTGGGCTGAGAGCCCTGGCTCAGGTGCTCAGTTTAGGTCAGGTGCTCAGTTTGGGTCCCAGTGCTGATGTTCCCTCTCATCTAATCACATAGAGGGGCAGGATCAGGTCCATACTCTGGTCAATCAGAATTATGATCCAGATATGGTCCTACACTGAATTAAATGTCACTTATCCAGTAGCTATTAAAAAAACCCAAGGAAAGGATTTATTTCACTGTTGAAAAGTGAAAGTCTTCAAGATCCAGTGTTTCTTCAGGTTTTTAGGATATGTTAGAGACAAAGTCTTGTTTTGAGAAGGTGGAAGAAAAACCAGAGGAGGTGTAGAGATTTCAGATGTGGTTCTGACTAATTGGGAGAAATTAATGGAGAAGTAAAAGCAGAGAAACGTCTGCAGTGACAGATATCACTGCTGGAAGGTCACTTTAATGAACAGATGTGACTGGAAAAAACTTCCCAGCCCTCACTCCCTGGATTTTAATAGGTTTAAGTAATGAGTAGAGAGGCCCTCTTAGGAAAATACTCATGGATTTGAGGAAATAGAAGGGAACTGGCAGTGCTGGAATGACAGACTGGATTCAGGGTTTCTTTCAGGACCAGTAGTTTCCCATAATTTTCTAGGATGCCCTGTGCTCTGCATGTGTATCCCTGAGGAAATCTCCTTCCTGAAATCTTGCAGGCTTGGTTGTGGATCTGCTGTGGGCCCCCACTCCTGCTCCACCACCTCTCTCAGCAGCCTCCAGGGAAGGAGCAATATCCCCCCTCAGAACAGCAGCCTGGGCCAGGTCAGCCAATGGCTGTCCTGCTGCTGCCCAAACAGACCCTCTCTAACCACGAGAATATGGGATCGTATAATCCCAGAATCCCTGAGGCTGGAAAAGCCCTCCCAGATCATTGAATCCTACCTGTGCAATCCCCACCTTGTAACCCAGCCCAGAGCACCGAGTGCCACATCCAGTCCTTCCTGGGACACCTCCAGGAAGGGGACTCCACCACGTCGCTGGGCAGCCCCTTCCAATGCCCATGGAGAAATTCCTCCTGACGTCCAACCTAAACCTCCCCTGGCACAGCCTGAGGCTGCTTCCTCTTGTCCTGTTGTTCCCTTGGAGCAGAGCCTGACTCTCCCCTGGCTGCCTGCTCCTGTCAGGGAATTCCCCTGAGCCTCCTTTTCTCCAGGCCGAGCCACCCCAGCTCCCTCAGGAGTTCTCCAGACACTTTCCTGGTGCTCCAGCCCCTTTCGCAGTTCCATTCCCATCTCTGGACACACTCCAGCCCCTCATGTTGTGAGGGGTCAATACATGGGGCATTAGCAGGAGTCTTGGAGCACCTGCCACCCAGAAACAGCTGGGGAGTAGGAAGGATGTGGAGGGAATTTTATGAACGGTGTTCTCAGACCTTTTCTTTCTGTGAAAACTGTCCACGTTCCACAGAATCATCAGGGCTGGAAGACACCTTCAGGATGGCCCAATCCAGCTGCCAGCCCAGCACTACCATGACCACCCTAAACCCAAATGTGCCAAATCACCCTGATCAGGAAATATGAGAATCTGGCCCAGGAGGGAGTTTCTGTCATCTGTGACACCAGCACTTGGTCCCACATCCAACAGGGTCATCAGAAGGTGCCGCCCACTGCACCCACACCTGGGTCACAGCACAGAGAGTTCAAAGCCTTTCATCCAGCCTGGGAAATGCCAGGGCCAGAATATTTGTTCTTCCAGGGCATCACACTTCTAGATACTCAACCAACCTACAGCTGTCCCTGCTCAAGGGCAGGGCCCTGCTCTCCAGGCTGTCACCTCCTGCATCCCATCAGATTGCAGCCATGACCTGGGGCTGGTATTTCAGCAGGAGATGATCCCCATTAATTCCAGCCCAACCCAGATTAAAGCCTTAGTCATAATGACATGGATGTTGCTGGCACTCAGGGGCCTGAATTTGCAGTGTGTGGAGGGAGCTTGATTGCAGGTTGGTGCCAATAAGGATTCTACAGAGTTCTTTAGGACAGCCCAAGGCTCAGTCACAGGAGCTCCTCTCTCTTAAAAACGGCTGCTTGTTGTAACACACAGGAGCTGAAACACAAGAGAGTTATTGTCATTCCAGGATGTGTAATGCAGATGTTACAAGAACTGAGAGAAAAATAGAAATAAAAATTAAAAAAACTGGCTGAAAGGCAAAAAGAGATGATGGGAAACTGCCCATTTCCTTCCTGAGACCTTCCATTCACACTCACTTTTCTGTCCGGCTGCCACGTGTGCCAGGACAAGCTCCTGAAAGACGCACCTGCAAACACCTGCGGCACATCCCAGTGCCTGGACATGGCTGGGTAAAGCTACGGCTTCCCAGGAATGCTCTGTGGGAGGGCTGCACCTCCTCCAAGGAGTGGGTGCTCAGCTTGGGCACCTGCAGCAGAGACAAACAGTGACAAACCCCAGGGGCTGCAGGGGCTGGGAAAAGCATGCCCAGCCCTGGGCATCCAGACAAGGCACCGGCAGAGACTTGGGAGCATCTTGCCTGCTCCAGGATCATCCCGTGTGCCAGAGCTGAGACACCGTGTCCTTCACCAGGGAAATGGCCTGTTTGGCTTTTCCTGGAAGCCACAGGGGGCAGGAGTGAAGAGAAGTGTCTGTGAGCAACGTCTAAGCACTGAATTCCCTGGTGAGTAAGGGATATCAGAGGGGAAAAACAACAGGCGTGGGGAGGGCAGCCTGGTAACGCCGTGTAGAGACAAGGTCGAACCATGAGTCAGGAAACAGATCAAAAATCTGCGCAGGTGAAGCCCTGAGAAATCGCCGAGTCAGGGTTTGTGGCATCACAGATGACGGAAACTCCCTTCTGGGGCAGGTTCTGATATTTCACCATATGTTGTCAGTCCTGATCAGGGTGATTTGGCACATTTGGGGATATGGTTTAGGGTGGTCATGGTAGTGCTGGGCTGGCAGCTGGACTGGGCCATCCTGAAGGTGTCTTCCAGCCCTGATGATTCTGTGGAACGTGGACAGTTTTCACAGAAAGAAAAGGTCTGAGAACACCGTTCATAAAATTCCCTCCACATCCTTCCCACTCGCCAGCTGTTTTTTGGTGGCAGGTGCTCCAGGACTCTCCCATCACCACCCTGGCCCTCCCTCCATCATCTCTTTCCCTCTCCTGTACCAGTTCTGCTTTAAAGAATTCTCGTTTAGGCACAAGAACAAGAGAACAGTTCCCATCAGGTTGGGGCCTGAGGTGCTGATGCCCCTCTGGAGTTTGCTCACAACCATAACCCATGACCAGAGACTTCTCAGAGCACAGACCCTGCACCAGGAACCAACATTCCAAATTCAACCAAGTTAACCTTACACAACCTGGGTTGATTAATCCATGGACTAGAGATGAGCAAGAACTTGCCCAACAAGGAACCATCTCCTGCAGCAGTGGAAGGAGGGAGTGGGAAAGGGGTGGCTGAAAACAGGAGCTGAGAAGCCACTATCGAGGTTTTCTCAGATATTTCAACACCAAAAAAATGCAACCCCTGCACTTTTTTGAAAGCTCCATAGGTGCTCATGGTGAACTCACTGTGGGTGTGCCAGGCCCAGTTAATCAGTGGGATGAGCCCCACACTGGAGCCGTTCCCTCCTCAGGAGGGTATAAAGGGCCAGTCCCAGGCTGGGGGAGCACAACTTCACCTCCAGCCACTTCCTCTCATTCCTTTATTCCTTGGATCACTCCTGGCAGCTGCCATGTCCCGCCAGTGCACCATGAGGAGCCAGGCCAGAACCAGCTTCAGCGCTGCTTCCGCCTTCATCCCAAATGCCAGCAGCTCCAGCCTCTGCCTGCGCCCTGCACCCCAAGCTGGAGGCTGTGGGGCCACCACTGCCTATGGAAGGTTCACTGGAGGGTTTGGAAGCAGGAGCCTCCACAGCCTTGGCGAATGCCAGAGGATCTCCGTAGCTGGAAGAGGTGGTGTCTTCTTCAGACCTGCAGGTTTTGGTGCTGGCACGGGGATCTCCTGTGGGTTTGGTGGGGCAGTTGCTGGTCCCTTTGGCTCTGGTGGTGGCCCTGGATTCCCTGCTGTCCCAGCTGGGGGCATCTGTGAAGTGTCAGTCAATCAGAGCCTTCTGAAGCCGCTCAACCTGGAGATTGACCCCAATATCCAGAGTATCCGTAAGGATGAGAAGGATCAGATTCAAACCCTCAACAATAAATTTGCCTCCTTCATCGACAAGGTGAGACCTGAAATTCCTGGTTAGGCTGTGGTGATTCTTTGGTGGGGAAGCATAAACAAGGGAGAATTATATCTTTAGCCACGATTTTGCTGCTCCTGTACTGCCAGTTCTAACACCCCAGCAGCCTGGGAACAAATCCTGACCGTTTCCAGCTTTGAGACCATTTACATCTTTCGGGAATGCTGCAGTGAGACCAGAAAACAGGGACAAAGTGGTGGTACTGGATGTAAGGAAGCAGAGTTGGGAAAGAGAGCAGGAGTGTTTAAATTGCCAGCCCCAAGGGCTGAGACCTCCCACCTTCCAGCAAGTGAATCCTTGCAGGATGTCCCTCACATCTCCAAGGAAAACCATCCTAAAACACCCTTCTCTCTCCAGGTCCGATTCCTTGAACAACAAAACAAGGTCCTGGAGACCAAGTGGGCCCTTCTGCAAGAACAGGAGAACAAAACAGTGAGAAAGAACATTGAGCCCCTCTTTGAGACCTACCTGAACAACCTCAGGAGGCACCTGAGCAGCCTAATGACAGACAGGGAGAACCTGGGAGGGGAGCTGAGCAAGATGCAGAGCCTTGCCGAGGACTTCAAGAACAAGTGAGTCTGTTCATGGTCTGCCTGGGCCTGGGTGGGCTGCAACAGATACAGAAAACAAGGGAAAAAAGCCTTTTTGCTGATTTAATCCTCAAGCACGAGTTTAATACAAGATATGGCTGAAAAGTCACAGGCAGAAAATTACAGGGCAAAGAGACCAAGGTGCAGAACTGTACATACAAAAAGAATTAGAGTCTGGTCCTGAAAACATGAAAAAATTTTAAAACAAGCCTAGACCACCCCTCCATCTCCATTCCACAGATATGAAGAGGAGCTCAACAAGCGTGCGGCCATCGAGAGCGACTTTGTGACCCTGAAGAAGGTGGGTGCCTGCCCACATGGCCTCCCAGCCCTGCAAGAACCCCCTTCTCCAGCTTTTCCTCTGCTCTTCTGAAACTCATTCTGGTGATGTGTTTCCTCTCCTAGGAGGTGGATACTGCCTACCTGGACAAGACAGAGCTGCAGGCCAGGCTGGATTCCCTCACAGAGGAGATTGACTTCCTCAGAGCCCTCTACGAAGCTGTGAGCACCAGAGCTTATATCCTTCTCCCAGTCCTTGCCTTCCTTTCCCATTTCAGAGCCTCAGGGCTGATTATTTTCCCCGCTGTTGCACTAAATAATTCAATGGTTTTCCATTTCACATTTCTGCATGAAGCTGTCTTGGAAAAATCCTTTTGTTCACCCAGCTCTCCCCTCTAACCCTGGGTCTTTCCATCCTCCAAGCAACATTTGTGTTGCGACTCTCAGGAATATTTGCTGCTTTTGCAGGAGCTGTCCCAGATGCAGACCCAGATCTCCGACACCTCCGTCATCCTGACCATGGACAACAACCGGAGCCTTGACATGGAGAGTGTCATCGCTGAGGTGAAGGCGCAGTACGAGGACATCGCCAACCGCAGCCGTGCCGAGGCCGAGTCCTGGTACCAGTCCAGGGTAAGCGCCTGGGAAGGCTTCTGCGATGGAAAACCATCCTCCCATCCCCAAATTCCCTTGGGGAGGTGGGTCCCACTGTGATTTTGAAACACAGAATGTCTTCAGATTTAATAACCCTATGAAATTTGGAAGTGTTAATTTGGGATTGGGAACACACACACGTTTTGCAGCACAAACACTTATTTTCTTTTGACTGGTTGTTCCTCTCTGTGACAGTACGAGGAGCTGCAGGCCACGGCTGGCAGGCATGGGGATGACCTCCGGAACACCAAGCAGGAGATCTCAGAGCTCAACCGCCACGTCCAGCGGCTCCGATCCGAGATTGACAGCGTGAAAAAACAGGTAAAGGGCACCACCAATGCATCAAATGTAACTCCTGCTGTGACCCGACCTCTGGGTTGTCCAGGGAATGAAAATAAATTCATCCAAGGGAGTTCTGCTAGATCAGGAATGAACATGACAGGATGTATATCAGAGCAGTGACATCACCAAGAGTTACTCAGTGTAATATCAATGACCCCAAGGAGATTCTGAGAGTTGTGGAGGTAAATCCAGATTGTGACCTGGCTCAGAACATGGATCAGTTCAAGGGATTGAATTCAATTCATGGATCAGTGATGGTTAAGATCACACTTATTGATGTTAACCCAAACATCAGACCTGGGATCGGGACCTCAGGATACAAAGGGCTGGATTATGCTGTCGATAAGGAATGAAAATCTGGATTTTCCCCTGCAGGTCACTGGGTTGCAGACGGCCATCACCGACGCAGAACAGCATGGGGAGGTGACCCTCAAGGATGCCAGGGCCAAACTGGAGGAACTGGAGACAGCCCTGCAGAATGCCAAGGCTGACCTGGCCCGGCAGCTCCGGGAATACCAGGAGCTCATGAACGTCAAGCTGGCCTTGGACATTGAGATTGTGACTTATAGGAAGCTGTTGGAGGGCGAGGAGTGCAGGTGGGTGGGATTTTATATCCCAGTTTTCAGAGGTGCAATGAAGTTGCAGACCCTGGTCAGGCTTAGGCCTACATTCAGACCTGAAAGCTGTTTAAAGACCAGTGAGTGCCTGTGAAGGCAGAAGCTATTTGGGAACAGCAGTCTTTCATATAAACTTCCCACCTTTCAAAAATATTCCAAGGAAATTTTTCCTGCCTTTGTGAGCAGGCCCTGCTTATGGGTTCCTTTTGAACTCTCACTGGCTCTCTTTTGCTCCCTGACAGGCTCTCTGGGGAAGGTGCTGGCTCAGTGAACATCTGTAAGTAACTTATAGAGAGACATCTGGCACTTTCCTCCCACCCCTGCTCAGAGCCCATCCACTGCCTGTGGATTCCTCTCACGAGGGCATTTTCCTCTGGCAGCTGTGACCAGAACCACTTCAGGAATGGGATATGGAAGCCTGAGCTCCAGTGGTGGGGCTGGAGGTGGGGTCTGCGCTGGAATGGGAATCGGCTCCATCTCCGGAAGTGGACACGGCACAGGTGGCTCATGCATGGTCGGAGGCAGAAGCTCCAGCTTCAAGTCTGTCTCCACCAGCTCTTCCACCAGGAGATGTTATTGAGGAACTCAGTCCAGGCCCCAGTGCCACCAGCGCCGAGGATCCTCTTGGGTCCAATCCTTATCCAGTTCCTTCAAAAGATTTGGAAATCAAACCCATCTGTCATTATTTATATAAAACATGCTGTGCTCCCATTTGTCCTTTGACTCTCAACATTCCTCATTTTCCCAGTGTTTGTCTAATAAAAGGCATGTGGAATTTATTATGTCGCATCCTCTTTTTTATTTCAATTCTTTTATCCTACCTTGTGGCAAAGGGTGGTTGGTGCAGCACCGTAACTTTGCTGCTTTGAAGGTAAAAAAAGTCACATGCAAGTTGAGACATCTCCTTCCTCTCCAGCTCCATGGACCTCATATCCAACAGGAACAGAACATTTGGATGTTCCATTTCCATGAGGATGGGAAGATATCTACCCTTCCTACTTGGAACAAGAGAAAGCCCTTCTATCTTAATTCCTACATTACAACATCTCAGCCTTTTATGCCACAGTGGTCGTGCCCAAACCTCTGTAATCGAATGGGATGAGTCATGAAGGGATATAAATCTGGTTTTCCCAAGAAAATGAGTGCTGCAGCTCATCTGATCTGCACACACATCTGCAGGGACTGATAAAACACCTTCACTGCCATTACCATAATTAGAAATTGAAAACACCCATTAAACCCCCAAAGTAACCCTCTTTGGGAGGAATAATGTCCCCAGAGGAGGTTGTGAGACAGTGAAAGACCCTCAGGGCACTGGAAAGGAAGTGGCTTGTCCTCTTTAGCACCTGCCCATCTTTCTCCATCCTCTCCAGTCCACATCCCACTGGCAGCAGCAGAGCTGGAGTTTGGTTTGTTATTTAAGCACTTTCCAGCATCAAAGCTCCATCCAGAGCTACATGGATGGGAAAGGGTCTGCAGGGGCCACACAAGGAAGAGCTGAGGGTTGGTTTGTCCACCTTGGAAAAGAGGAGACTGAGGTGAGACTCCTCGGGGGCTGCAGCGTCATCCTGAGGGGCAGCGCCGACCTCTGCTCTGGGGACCAGGGACAGGACCTCTGGGGTGAAGCTCAATGACATCACACACATTGCTGGGCAACGACCATGCTCTTGCATCTACACCTACAAAAAGACATCAGGCTCCTGCCCCACTTCCTAGGAATTCGTCCTTCCCACCTTTAACTATTTTAAATTTTTTGGGTCCCAAATTTTCTTCCTAATATTGGAATTGGAATGACATGATCTTTAAGGTCCCTTCCAACCAAAACCTCTGATTCCTCTGGGCCAAACATTAATCCAGTAACTGGAAAACAGACATTAAATTTTCTCTCCTACGTGGCCAAGAGTTTCGAGACCCACAAATGGATGCAAAGCTGGGGCTCTGCTTAATGGAAATTATTTTCAGGGATGGATATTCCTGACGGGAATAAATCTTCCCCCATGAAAGGGCCAGGAGAGGCCGATGGTTTATTACCTGCACGGACTCCTTCCTTTGAACTCCTCTCTTTCTCTCTTTCATCTCCCCCATTTAAGCATTCCATGGGAGCTGGGCATCGGTCCAGGCTCCCGCTGGGTTTTGACCTTTACCAAGAGCGTGGCTTTGACTCTCCCTGCCCCGGCCACCCCCCGCCCTCCTCCCCGGCCATCCCCCCGGAGCTGCGTCGCAGATCCCGGCTCTCCTGACTAACCAGGTGTGGCGATGACCTCACCCCCGGCTCCACCCAGAACATTTCGGGAGCACAAGCCTCCCATTCACGGGATAAAGGTGCCTTTAATGAGGAGCTTCAGCTTTTCTAGACGGCCCCTCCCACCCCCCAGCCCAAGGGTGCTGCCTTTTCCATCATAATCAGTGACATAGAAGTAGAAACAATAAAGCTCCATCAAGGACTCTGTTCCAGCGCTGCTCCCTCTAAAAATCTGTGGATTGTAGGTAAACGCCCGCAGGAAGAGACCCTTTGGTCTCTCCTGTGAAGAGGGGGTCTGCACAGGCCCCTGGTGGAGGTTGTGAAGGGGTTCTGAGCTCTCCCTCTCCACAGTTACGAGGAGGAGCTCAACAAGAGCTCGACAGTAGAGAACAACTTTGTCGTGTTCAAGAAGGTGAGGAGGCACCACCACCAAAGCAGGGACAGCTTTGGAAAGGCAAACCACATTCAAATCACCCTTTGTATCCAGCAATGCCAGGCCCAGAGCACCGGGCACAGGTGGAGTCATCCCAGGAAGCAGAAACACCTGGTTGTGCCAGCGGAGCAGTGCTGTGCTGTAATTCCTCCTTGTTTCAGGCCCCTCATCCCAAACTCAGGAGTGTCCCCCAGATCAGCACCGATTCCACAGATCCCACTGATCTGCTCCCCCAGATCAGCTCTGGATCACCTGGAACTTGTCCCTTCACCAGATGCTCTGCCACTCCTCAGCCTTTCTGTGTCCAATCCCAGCATCCACAGCCCCCTGGTTTCACCTGCAGGAGACACAATAGGAAGCTTCTGCTGTTTCAAGTATTGTACAAAAATCTGTCTGGGCACTGGGGGAAATTCAGTGGTGTGACACTGTTTGGATCCATGGACATCGTCCCTCCTCCCCTCCCAAAAAAAGGTGGAGGTGAAAAATCACTTCACTCTTGGCTCTGTTTAAAGGCACAGAGATCAAGAGATCCTCCATTTCTGGTTTAATATGAAATTTCAGTTCTTAATTAAATCTGAAATTCCGAAGGTTTGTGTTAGATACAAAGACTTCACCCAAGGACCCAGAGAAGGTCTGGTCCAACCTCCGTTGTCACCGTTCCAGGATGCGGATGCTGCCTATGTGAACAAGGTGGATCAGGGGACCAAGGTGGATGCCCTGACAGACGAGATAAACTTCCTGCGAGGCCTCTATGAAGCAGTAAGAGTATCCCAAATTTCCCAGTCTGCTGTTCCCCCATTTTCCCAGTCTCCAGAGCCTCAAAGAGCCCAAGAGCTGGTCAGTGCTGCAGCTCCTCCCCAGCCCACTTCTACACCTTGGCCCAGGACAAACAGTGAAACATTTAGGACAGAAAATGAATTTGTTTGACTTACAGCAGCTGTCCCAGATGCAGGCCCAGATCTCCGACACCTCGGTGGTGCTGTCCATGGACAACAGCTGGAACCTGGACCTGGACAGCATCATCGCCGAGGTGAAGGTGCAGTACGAGGACATCGCCAACCGCAGCCGCGCCGAGGCCGAGTCCTGGTACCAGAGCAAGGTGAGGAGGTGAAAACAAACAGGAAGATTTTTGTTTAGCATTTCCCGAAGGCTGATTTATACTGGAGAGAACGAGCAGTGAGGACAGGGGAAAAAGGTGTAAAATGAAGAGGATTTGGAGAGGAGTTCAAATAGCTCCTTAGAGATGTTTGGCAGTTGGACTTGATGATCTTAAAGGTCTTTTCCAACCTTAATGATTCTATGATTCTTCATGATTCTATGTGAAAATGCTGCTGAGAGATGGAGGAGCAGAAGGACACAGAAGGAGGAAGCTCAAGGGGATGAGTGTGGAAAGTCCTGGTCAAAAGAGGATCAGAGCAGAGTCAGTCTCTGCCTGTCCCCCATGTCACCTCCCTGCCCACCCAGGACGAGGAGCTGCAGCTCTCAGCCAGCCGGCAGGGGTGTGACCTCCAGAACGCCAGGGTGGGGATCTCAGAGATGAACCGCCAGCTCCAGCGGCTCCACTCAGACATGGACATGAAGAAATAGGTACAGGCACAGAACCTCCCCAAACATGGGGCACTCCCGTCTCCAACCTGGCTGGAAGGGGCCTGGAAATCGGGATCCAGACCCATCACATGGTCACTGGACTTGTTCCCTGCAGGTGGCCGAGCTGCCGATGGCCATCGCTGATGCGGAGAAGCACGGGGACATTGCCCTCAAGGATGCCAGGGCCAGGCTGGAGAAACAGGAGCCCGCTCTGCAGAACGCCAAGGCTGACCTGGCCCGGCAGCTCCGGGAATACCAGGAGCTCATGAACGTCAAGCTGGCCCTGGACATCGAGATTGCAACCTACAGGAAGCTGCTGGAGGGCGAGGAGAGCAGGTGGAAACTCCCCCTGCAAACCAAATCATGTCCCAGTCCAGAAATGTTCTTGCCTTTGCCTTGCAAGGAGGTGACAGTGCCACAAAATTTTGCAGAGAAAATTCACTCCCATCCTACACAGTAACAGGTGTCACTCCAAATCCTCTTGGATGCTCCCCATCAGACCCAGCCCCCATTGGGTCAGTTTTCCAAGGCCCTTGGTTCAAAAATATTGCTTGAAATTATCCTAATAAGGAGCCCTGACTTCTCCATCCTCTCTTTCTTCCAGGCTGTCTGGAGAAGGTGTTGGTGCTGTGAATATTTGTAAGTAATGCATCTCACAAACAATATATTAAGTGATTCCTTGATTGTACCTGGAACTTAGGATAAGACAAAGAAGATGCAGCTTGTTGTTATCTGCACAAAAAGTAATATAATTAGGTTTTGCTGCCTAATTTTTCCAGCCCTTTAGGTGGGACTAGGGAGGCCAAAAAGCATGAGGCACATTTTCCTCGACCAGATTTGAACTTGAAGGGATTTGTACATTGAGATTGTCCCTTGGGAGACTCAGATGCCTCAGGCCAGGAAGCAAAGCTGGAGAATAAGATGTGTGAAATCCAGTCAGTGATAAACTGTCCAAGAAATAATTGGAATGTGTGAAACTAAAGCTTGAAATTCCTTTGTACTCCTCCAAACAAACCCCGTGCCCCTGCTTTCCCATCGCAGTCATGGTCTTACTGGGAGCAGCTACAGAGGTGGGAACACACCGGGGCTGGGAGCGGCTTTCAACAACAGGCTGGGAATGGGGGGGATTCGGCTCTGCAGCAGGAAGCAGCTCCAGCGTGAGGTCTGTGTCAAAAAACACCACCCAGGAAAGCCACCGGAGCTGAGCCACTCACCTGGAGCACGGGAGGGCAACAGCACCTTCACCGGCCAGCACAAAGCCTGGAATCACCTCAAAATCCCTGCTTGTCGCTTTGCCATTGAGGGAAAACCTCCCCAGCACTATTTCTTGGCTTGGGAGTGCTCCCTCTCCCAGTCCAAACAATTCCCCTGCATACCCCTCCCCCAGCTGGCGAGTGCAGCTTGTCAGTGAATAATTAGCTGCCTCATTAACAAGTCTCATTAACGTCAGAGCTCAGCTAGCACCTTCCCAGTGCCCCGGTGCCAATCCAGAGGAGGGGCAAGAATTATGTTGACATCTGGAAGCAGAGCCTGTTCTTTCACCTGCCCAGGAATCCAAGAGAGTTGAGCCCATGGTGCTCCCTCCCACCTACTCCTCCCTCACTCCCCAAATTGTTAAGGAACTGAAAACAAAACATCTTCCCACAGGCAGTTTCTCCATTCCCCAATTCCTCTGGCATTGCTGTTTCACTCCAGGGCTCTCCTGCTCTACTGACATCCCAAAATTCAGCCTTAATTTTCCATAGGTGAAAGGGCTCTCTCTAATGTCCAGTTAATTCCTCACCCACCCAGAGGGGATAATTTTAAGCCCAAAGCCCACATAACCCACAGGTGTCCCAGCAGAACATAATTCCCCTTCTCAGAAGCTGGAGACAGATTAGAAACCGAGGGAAGGGGGAAAAAAAAGAGAGAACAACAACTGTGGAACCTAAACCATAAATTTCATATAACTTGGAACACATCTCTGGTTTAACACCTTCAGGTTTAGCTGCTTTTTTTTTTTTTTTTTTTTTTTTTTTTTTTTTTTTTTT
>VZSE01010403.1:92443-129603 GCA_013398275.1 Promerops cafer
TTTTTTTTTTTTTTTTTTTTGGAAAGGGGAGGGAGGCAAAGAAAAGGGTTGGGAAATTCTGTGCCAAAATGTAACCAGCTTGTTCCTCCCATTTTCTGCTCCTGCTGAACTTTTTATATTAATTTTATGAAATTTCTTCAATAAACTGCAATCAGACAATGAGCAGTGTAGGGTTTCTGTGCCACCACGAAATTCCCCTGCAAGTGTCATTTTAGGGTAATTTTAGGAGATTTGGCCTTGTCACCGGCTGTTGATCAGAGGCTTCCTGTGGGGACACAGTTTGTAGCAGTTGGGAGCGGGGCTGGGGCCGAGCCTCATCCCTGATTAGCTGCAGCTGTGTGAGCCAGGTGAGCAATATCAGAGGCAGTGAGACATGGGACAGTGACCAGGCACAGCAGGGCACACAGGTGTGGGGATGTGAGATCAAGAGTATCGAAGGGTGTGCTGGAGAACGAGAAGCAGCAGATGCTCCAGAGGCCTCGGGAAGGGTGGAGGGCCCAGCCAGAGCTCCAGAGCTGGCAGGAGCAACTGAAGAGCTGGCAGGAGCTTCCAGCTGTACAAAAAAGGGCAGCTGGTCCCACAGCAGCTCCAGAGGTTACAGAAGAAGTTGGGGGCTCTGCAGCAACTGTGGAACCTATGAAAGTAGTCACTGACCCAGAGACAGACACTTAAAGCCTTCTGAAGTTGTATAGTGCTATTCTGTGAATTGTGGCCATCTCAACAATGACACTCCATGGACTGTGGGAGCTCACAGAGAGAAGCCTTCTGACGTTATATGGTGATACTCCATGGACTGTGGGAGCTCACAGGGAGAAGCCTTCTGACATTATATGGTGACATTCTATGGACTGTGGTCGTCTCAACTACGACACCTTCCCATCTCCCACTCCTCCCTGTCTCTGTCCTGAGAGGAGGGGGAGCACTGGAGCATTGGGAGAGATCCCAAAACAGCACCTTGGGAGGTTTTCCATGTTTAACAGCCAACAGAGACCAGAAGGTGGGGCTGGTTTCACCTGGCCATAAACACCACCATCCCAACCAGCCAAAGGGCAGAAAGACAATTTGGGGTCAAAAGTTGTTCCCCAGGAGCATCTCCCCCACTCCATGGACTGAGAGTGCTTTAGGCAGTCCCTGGAGATGCCAGAAGAGCAGGAATGCTCCAGGAGGTTTTAAAAACCAAGGAAGATGGATCCCAAGGATCAGAGATAAGCTTTTGTAAAGGCTCATTCCAGACAAGGGAACGCAGTCGGGCTTTACCTCCATCCCCTCTCTGGAGCAGCTGGCAGAGCCACCAGGCCAGGAGTTACCAAGGATGTGATTCCAGGGCTCCCAAGCCAAGGTTTGGGCCAGGTCAGCCAGGCTGGAGGTGCCGAGATCAGCCCAGCTCCGCAATCAAACACCCGGAGACAATGAGCCAACTTCGCTCCTTCCACTTCCCAGGATATGCCAGCTCTCCCAGGCACCCAGGGCCCAACTAGGAAAATGCTGAACTTTCTGAGCTCCTTTTAGGCTGGATCCCAAAAAAAGTGCTCAACTCCTAGAACTCCCACACAGCTTCACCCTAAAACATTGAGTGGCTTTCAGGGTTGCATGCAGGAACTTCTCCTCCATGGAGCAGAACAAGTTCCCAGGCCATGGGAATGCCAAGAAAATCACATAAAAGCACTTCTGGAAGAGGGATTCCCAGGGCTAAGCCTTATCCCATTGCAGCCAAAGGAATTAAGTGTTCCCACCCATGGCACAGAGCCCTGTTGATATTCCAGCAAGGATGGGACTGAAAATCACCTATTTCATTTCTCCAGGAAAGATTTACCCACCTTTCCTGCAGATTTGTCACTTGGAACCCACCTCTTTCACTGAGAAATAAATACGTGTACAGTCCAAACTCACAGGGATTTGCCCAACAATTTCAGCAGAAAGGAATGCCCAGGTCTGGTTTTCCTGGCAGCAATTCCCCATGGAAGACACTCCTGCACGTGATGAGAGGTGTCACTCTGTGGAACTGATCTTTGGGATGGCAAAGGCTGCACAAGGATCAGGATCTGCTCCAGATGCTCGTGGGTAACTTCCATCAGCAGCTTCTGGGGTTGGGCATTTGGAGGTGGAAGAGGAGGATTAGATTAACGTTCCTGTTTAATCATGGGATACCGCAAGCTGGAAGGATTCCCAAGGATCATCAGGTCGAACTCCTGGCCCTGCCCAGGACAATCCTAAGGATCCCACCATGTGTTTAAGCTGAATAATGAGGAGCAAAGTGATGTTTTGTCCTCCCCTTGCAGGTATGAGGAGCAAACCCCTGCCGTGCCTGTGCAGAGGAGGAGTTAGTTGCGCTCAGAGCTCTTTCAAGCAAATACAACATTTATTCCAGGCTTTTAGGGAGAACAGCAGCCAATGTTGTCAGCAGGAAGGTGAGGCCTCTCCTTCTCCGGAGACTCTAGAGGGACCTAAAGGCCAACTTTTGGGCAGATTTTAATTAAAAAGAGTAGCATCCCACCTTAAGTGGATCAACTTTAGCCGAGTGTGTTCATTTAGAATATTTGGAAACCCCAACTGGCCCAAAACCTTCCTTCTCCTCTCTGTGTCTCATCCTCTCCTCGATGTGACATTCATCATCTTCCTGAGAGGATAAGGGAGTAAAAAGCTTTAACAGCATAGGGAAATGTGTGTCCTTGAAGAGAGCAGCCCTGGAAATTTGTAACCACATTGTCTGCTGGCATTAAACACTTTTCTTTTCCATTTCCCAAACCCTTTAAGTGCTCCAGGACACATGCATTGTGCCTCTGTGAGCAAAGCTGAGCTGAAAGCCAAGGTGGAGTGCCTCATCCAAGGGCACTGAAGAGCCTCTGTAAAGTGGTAACGGCTTTTTCCTTTGCTCTTCCTCCCTGCCATGTCCCTTCAGGGGCTCTGTGGAATTGGGCTCCCACAACCCATCACTGAATCCCAGAGATTTTTGGTGTTCCAAGCGTATGTCAGTCAATTGCTCTGCATTTCAAAGGCATTACTCCTGCACTATTTGGGCAATATCCCAAGAAATCTGTTCCAACCTGATGGGGAAGAGAGATGCCAAGGGCTTCATTCTTCAGATTTCCAAATTTGTATTAAAAAGGCTTTTTAAAGGTCAGTTTTCCCAGCCCCTGCTGGGTTTCCCTGTCTGTGACACGTCCTCTCTCCACTTCTTGCTGCTGCTGAGTCACTTGTGTCCCCAGAAACAAAGGTTTGGCCTTAAAGCTGCAGCCCCAAAATCCCACCAAGGGTTTCATCAGTGACTCATCTCACTCTGTTTGTATTCCTCACATTCCTGCTGTCCTCGATGTGAGGACTGAGAGGAGCACTGGAATCACAGCAGCTCCTTGGACACAAAGACTGCAATTGTGGAGGTGATCCAGAGACTGCCTGGAACAGGGAAACACCAAAGCCCAGGGAAGGATGATCCAGGACACTGAGGTGTCCACTGCAATCCCAAGTTGTGGTTTTCCAAACCTCTTACAGAGCATGGGAACAATAAAGGCAGTTCTGATGGGATTCGGATGAGCTACACCTCTCGGGCTCGTGAGTAACCTGAGCACTGAGTGAAGGGTCTGGTACAGCCAGTGACTAGCTACCACCAGCTGTAACATCAGCGAGGACACAGCAGAGACCATCACCCCTGGAACTGCAGCAAATCCCACTGAGACCCCACCTCCCAGGGTGTGACTTTCCAAAGCATTTTCCAAAGCACTTTCCAGCATTTAATCCAGGCATTTGAGGACCCAAATGCCTCTCCAGTCGAAAGATCCTAAACTCCCAGGGTTTTCCCCAAATGGGAGACCTCTCATGAATGAAGATGAGGTTTTGTGCAGCCTCAGGTCTCATCCAGCTACAGGCTCAGCAACGGCTGCATCCGGCACATTTGCCACCCCAGCCAAGATGGACTGGAACAAATCACATCCTTGGAAGTGTCCAAGGCCAGGCTGGATGGGGCTTGGAGTAACCTGGGATAGTGGAAGGTGCCCATGGCAGGGGTGGAACAGGATGAGCTTTAAGATCCCTCCTAACCCAAACCATTCCATGATTCCACAATTCTGTTCGGCTCAACTCATTCAAAACATTTCAGGTTTGGATGGGGTTTCCTTGGAGTCTGTTTGACAGCATTTCCAACACATGTTCCCTGGAAGCAGCTTCACCCACTGCTGCTTCCTCCTCTGGGATCAGACCCCTGCAGACCACTCCTCCCACAAGGCCTCCCTCAGATTCCTGCCCCAAAGCACTCCCAGGCTGTGCCAGTTGGCTCATCCAAAGCAGAAGGAATTCCCAAGGATGAAAACGTGAAGAAAGGAGCTGCAGCCAGAGAGCCCCAAAACACAACCAAAGTCTGGAGCAACAAGAGGATTGAGGTTAACTCAGGCTTTTCTCCTACCCAGATCCCTTCAGGATGTCCAAGAGCCCTGGAGCTGGAGCATCCAAGAGCTCCCAAATACCTCCAACAAAGCTGGGGATTGTGGCTCCAATCCCAGCCAACCAGGGGACAGGGAAGAGGAAAGAAACACGTGGAACAAAACCAAAACCTTCATCTGAAACTTCCATCTTTTCCCTACAAAACACCACCCTTCCACGCAGGGACATGGCTGCAATGCCAGCTGGTCCTTCCAGGGATCCAACTGCAGGAGCAGCAGGAAGAACCCAATCCCAACGCCACGAGGGCACAGTGTAAGAGGGGAAGGCCCTGCTCCAAACCAGGTAGGATCAACCTTCAAGTGAGGGATGAAGAGATGCTGCTTTTCCAAGGATTTGGCCAATTAGTATCTAGAAAAAGCCACCACGTTCCAGGTATTGGCTTCGGTTTAAACTAATCAGCACTTTCCTCAAATTAATGAATGTGTTGGAAATCAGCAGATTTCCAGATCAGCAACCTGCAGGAAAATCACCTTAAGGAATAGATTTGACCCTGCAGATGTTTCCTGGCATTAAAACGCAGAGTTCTACCTTTTTCTAGGTAGAACCAACAACAAAATGGTCATTTACCCTTAACCTGCCAGACAGTCTTTATTAATTCCCAGTAAATTCCCATTTATTGCTGAGAGTTTTATTAACCAGCAGGTTGAGTCACTCTTTCCTTCAAATCTCTATCTTGAAAGCAGAGAGACCAGCAAAAAATTAGGATCTCCTTGGATAAAAAGCATTTTACACCTTCGAAGTCTCAGTTTCACCCAACCAGTAAAAAAGGGGAATTTTCACTTGAAAATAATTCACCTGACCCAAATTCCCTAATTTTTGTAACAAAATTACACAAGGCCTTACACACAGCCTAACTGTGGCTCCTGTGACTTTAAATCGTTCCTCAAATCTGAATAGGACAGACCAGGTGCTGCTCTGGCTGCCAAGCACAAGAAATGTTAATCAGTCCCCATTCTTTGCATCACAAACACTTTGTGGAAGTTTTGTGCAGCCTCACCCTGTTTTCCACACAAATAAAAGGAAAAGGTGCTCTGCAGAGGGAACTGCACCCAGGAATCTGCTTCCAGCACCAGCCCCTCTCCCAGCACTTACCGTGTCCTGTTGCTCCTACTGCATCAGCTGCAGCCGTGCCAAGGGGAATTTTGTCTCTTCCTCTGTAGCTCTTCCCAGGAACTAGTGTGGTTTCAGCATTGCCCTGTGTCTCTGGGGTGCTCTGGGCTGCTCCAGCAGCAGAAGCTGTGATGGTTCATGGTCAGGGCCCAGAAGGGTTGGTGGAAATTGTCCTCCAAGATGTGGACACAGTTTTGGTGCAGCCAAAGCAGGGTTCGGCTGCAACGGTGCCAACCTCGGTTCCAGGCTGGGCGGAGCCTCCCAGCCCTGCACTACCACCCCCTGCACCATCATCACCATCACCCCCTGCACCATCACCCCATCACCATTGCCCCATCACCATCACTGCCTGCACCTCCATCACCATCACCCCCTGCACCATCACCCCCTGAACCACTGCCCCATCACCATCGCCCCATCACCATCACCCCCTGAACCACCATCACCCCCATCACCATCACCCCACCGCCCCCATCACCCCCTGCACCATCATCACCATCGCCCCATCACCATCGCCCCATCACCATGACTGCCTGCACCTCCATCACCATCACCCCCTGAACCACCATCACCTCCATCACCATCACCCCATCACCACCCCAGAGCTGCTGTTCTGGCCAGAGCTCCATCTCTGTGTGCAGATGGTGAAGTACCAAGAGAAGGAGCAGCTCCAGACCCTCAACAACAAATTCGCTTCACTCACTGACAAGGTGAGCTGAGAACCTCCCCCAGCTCCAGTTCCCAGGGTCTGGACCCCAAGGGAGGTGTTGGGCATGGAATCCTGGCAGGACAACTCATTAGAGACATCAAGGGAACTTGCACAGGCTGCCAGGGGAGAACCTTGGGGTTTACAAGGCCTCAGTGTCCAGGCACTGCTGCTCTTACCTCTGGGCCTGACTGGGGCAGGGAACAAGCTAAAACCAGTTCCAGCTGCCCTCCAGTCCCCTCTCAGCCCTCTCTGCACAGCCCAAATTTGTTGCAGAGCCGGTTTTTGCTTTTTTGTGCATTTCCACACTGGTGCCTCCAAACAAAAGCTGCTGCATTGGGAAACGCTGCCAGGTGTGCCCAGAGCAGGAACACATCCCACTGCCAGGGCATCAGCACTGGTTCCCACAAGCACTTTGCCATGGGATACCTGGGAAAAGACCCACTGGGGTCATCCAACCCCTGGCTCTGCACAGACAACCCAAAATCCCACCCTGTGCCCAAGGGCATCCCTTGAGCTCTGGCAGCCTTGGGGCTGTGACCATTCCCTGGGGAGCCTGTTCAGTGCCTGACTACCCTCTGGGGAATAACCTTTTCCTAATGTTCAGATTGACCCTCGCATGGCACAGCTCCAGCCATTCCCTGGGTCCTGTCCCTGGTCCCCAGAGCAGAGACTGGAGCTGTCCCTCAGGATGAAGCTGCAGCCCCCAAGGAGTCCCACCTCAGTTTCTTCTTCCCCAGCCAGAAAAACCAAATGACCTCAGCTGCTCCTCATGTGGGCCCTCCAGACCCTTCACCACCGTCTTCACAATCCTCATCCCATTTCCCATTTTCCTTTCTGGGATTCAGGTTTGGACCCTGGAGCAGCAGAAGAAGGTGCTGGAGACCAAGTGGAGCTTCCTGCAGAGTCACAGTGAGAGCAGCATCAAGGCCGTGCTCAGGGCTTTTATCTGGAATTTGAGGGAGAAACTGGGAGCCCTCAGGAGCAGCAGAGCCCAGTTACAAACAGGCCCGAGAGCAGCAAAGCAGTGTTGGGAAACCAACAGGAAAATGTGATTAAAAACCAGAGAAATGCAACTTCAGAGCTCAAAATGTTGCTTGCAATTTGTGAACAGGCAGAAACACTGGACTTTTTGGGGTAGCAAATGGTTCCCAGAGAACTCGTAGGTGGAGATGAAATAGATTCACCTCCCATGGTGGAGGTGAAGAAGATGAAAAGATCTCCCAGGATCTCAGTACAGAAAGCAACAGCCACACTTACAGACACATGGAGGAAGCAGAATATCCCTCTTCCACATTTGCTTTCCCTCCTTCCTGACTCAGAAATTCACATTTCCAAGTATTCAGCAGGTATTTGAGGTCACACAAAAGCAGTTCTGCAGCAGAAACCTCTCTGAAAACACGTTTGTTTTCCCACGGGCTACAAAACAAGAGCAAGGCATCCCAAAACACTGTCTCGGGAGAGGGAAAGAATCAGTTTCATTTGTTTCACTTGTGGCCTGAAGGAACTCAAAGAATGAGGGAATTGTGCTGAACTCCAGCAAAACCTCCCATTTTCCCACGCAGAGCCTGCAGACACGCCCAGGAGGAGCTACTTGTCCTAAGGAAGGTGAGCAAGGGACTTGCTAGTTGAACTTTCCCCTTCTGGTTCAGGTTTTTGGGTGGTTGTGGTGACTTCTTTCCCCAAGGCAGCACAGGAAACAAGTACAAGCAAAAGCTGCGTTTGCTCAAATGCCAATCAGACCCCAAATCCCAGGAGCTGGAGCATGGTCACAGAAGGCAGCTATGGGCAGCTCTGAGTCTGCTCTCCCTCCTGAAATTCCTCTTTCTATCCCCAGTGCATCTTGGAAACACAGAGAGAGTTCTCTTGGACAAAGCCGAGCTGGAAGCCAAAGTGGAAAAGCTGAAAGAGGAGGGTGAATTCCTGAGAATGTTCTACAAAGAGGTTAGAGGCTTCCCCAGGGCTCCAGCAACAATTCCCATTTCCCAGCTGGATTTAGAAGCTGGTTATCCTGGGGGAGCAGGGCGTGGCCCAGGGCGTACTGGGATTCATTGTGAAATGGTCACTGCAAAGGGGGATCCAACTAGGGTGGTGGTGGCACCAGTTTGGGGCTGGACTGGGTGCACAGCAGGCACAGCCTGTGTGCCCGCCAGGAGCTCCACTGGCTGCAGGCCCATATGCCAGACACTTCTGTGGTCCTGCAGAGGAGCCACAGCCGAGATCCACACCTGGATGGAGCCATCGAGGACATCAGGGCTCAGCACAGGGACGTCGTCTGCAGGAGCTGGGCACGAGCCCCGGCCTGGCACGAAAACAAGGTGAGAACACCTGGAAAGGGTGGGGTGGGGCCCACCTCTCTTCAGGCCAACTTCAACCCCACAGAAACACCCCCCCCTACTCCCTGATCTGCTCCCTGATCTGCTCTGGTTTAACTCAAGATGTGTTTTGGGATATGCAACGACACCTTTTGAACTGTCTATGGGACAAGGAACAGCCTTAAGAAGAGGGAGGGAAGATTTAGATGGGATATTGGGAAGAAATATCTCCACCTGTGAGGGTGGAGAGGCCCGGGAATGGATTTCCCAGAGAAGCTGGGGCTGCCCCTGGATCCCTGGCCAGGCTGGACAGGGCTTGGAGCAACCTGGATAGTGGAAATTGCCCCTGCCAATGGCAGGGGTGGGACTGGATGAGCTTCCAACCCAAACCATTCCATGGCTGTGCTTTTAGTTGGAGGAGCTGAGAGTCACTGCAGGCAGCAACATGGAGAGCCTGGGAGAGGCGAGATCCAGGACAGCTGAGCTGGCACAGATGGTCCAGAGACTGGAGGGAGAAATCAGGATCACCAAGGGACAGGTGAGAAACTGGGAGCACCAAGGATCAAATGAGAAGTTGGGAACAGTGGGCTGGGTGAGCACAGCCATGTGTGGGAATTTCTGCGGGGAGGACAGATTTGCTGCTCCTGAGAATTCCACAGCCACCTTTCCTGGTACTGGAGCAACTTGTAAAGGCTCTTCAGGAGATGCCGCTGCACCCAGAGCTGTGGCAGCCCCACTGCTGTCATCCCTCATGGCCAGGATTGGCCGTGTCCCACTCCCTGCTGTGTCCCATTCCTTGCAGAGTGCTGAGCTTGGGGCCACTGTCATGGATGCAAAGAACAAACTCTCCAGGCTGGGAATGGCTCTGGAAAAGGCCAAGGCTGACCTGGCCCTGCAGCTCCGTGAGTTCCAGGAGCTCAAACTGGCCCTGAACCTCAAGCGTGCCCTGAACATGGAGATTGTCACCTTCAGGGAGCTGCCGGAGGGCGAGGAGAGCAGGAGGGGACAGGACTCCAGGACTCTTCAACTACTTCAGGTCCGTGTGCTGGGAGGGAAAACTCCTGGACAAAGTTATCCCAGAGCTGTGAACCCACCAGGCAGTCCTGCACAGGTCAGCTCATCCCACCCAGCCCAACAGAGCTGCAAACCCATGCTAGGAGCTAATCCCACTGTCCTGACAGTGGGATACAGGATCAGGCTTGCAATGGAGGCCAAAGGGGTTGGAATTTACAGACAGACAAATAATGTGACCCTTTTCCCACTCTACACAGACTCTGTGGGGAAGGTGCCTTCCCATCAACACCTGTAAGCTGGAATATTCACCTACCAAAATCTGCCTCTTCTCCAGGGAATTTCCTAAGCTGGATTCCTTTTCTCTGCCTTTTGCAGCCACTTTCCACTCCCAGTGAGGTCTCACCTACATCCCAAAGCCTAGATTTGGAAGTGCCCCAGGATCAGCATCCAGAAATTCCCACTGGACCAGCAGGGCTGGGGCTGGAGCACCGGAATCTGAGCAGCAGGAGCAGGAGCAGCTCCCATGGGAAGGGTGTCCAGGAAGACCTGTGGATCAGTGCTGGGAACAAAGCCCCATATTTCCCATTGCATGAAGACAAAAAAGGGTCGTTTCCATGATCAAGATTTTTGCTATTTTTTCTGGAGAATCCAGGAGAAAGAAAGGCTAAAGTCCCTCATCACTCCCATTAAAACCAGATCCTTTTGCATAGTTCCCCGGTCTTCCCATTCCCACAAGTGCAGGGATTAAAATGAGGTGGGAGGGAGAGGAGGCAGCTCCTTGTCCCAGGACCTGACCAGGTCCTGCTCAGCTCATTGGGGTGATCCCCCAGCAAAGGCACCCCCAACCCCCATCCCATCCCCTCCCATCCCATCCCATCCCATCCCATCCCATCCCATCCCACTCACCTCTTCCCAGGAAGACAACAAGAGCACCAAATCCCACCATCTCCAGCAAGAGGCTGGAAAAGTTCCTCTCCCTTTGGTGCTGCCCTTTATCACCTCATCAGGCCAATGAGGCTTCCCAGATGGGAGTCTTCCCAGGATGGGAATTTCCCTCTCTCACATTCCACTTCCCCTTCCTGAGCCCAGGTCCTGCTGCTTTCAGGCCATTTAATTCCTTTGAAGCATCAGATGAAATTGTCAACCAGGACTTAATGATCTTATACTTCAACAATTCCATGAGTCAGCCTTGGAGCAGGGTTCCCAATCTCCCATCCATCCCTGCCCTCTGACAGTGGGAAGCCATTCCCTGTGTCCTGTCCCTCCATCCCTTGTCCCCAGTCCCTCTCCAGCTCTCCTGGAGCCCCTTGAGGCCCTGCAAGGGGCTCTGAGCTCTCCCTGGAGTGAGGTGAGCACCCCCAGCTCTCCCAGCCTGGCTCCAGAGGGGCTCCAGCCCTGGAGCAGCTCCGTGGCCTCCCCTGGGCTCTCTCCAGCAGCTCCATGTCCTCCCTGTGCTGGAGCAGCTCTGCAGGTGGGGTCTCACCTGGGCAGGGCAGAGGGGCAGAACCCCGCTCCCCTCTGCCCACGCTGGGGGCTCAGCCCAGGCTCGGGGGTCTCTGGGTCCTGTCCAGCTCTCACCCCCTGCACCCCCAGGTCCTTCTCCCAGGGCTGCTCCATCTGCTCATGCCCCTGGCTCCACCCCGGGGGTTGCCCTGACCCAGGGCAGCTCCTGCCCTTGGCCTTGTTAAACCTCAGCAGATTCCCACAGGACGCTGCTCCAGCTTGGCCAGTCCCTCGGGGTGGCCCCGTCCAACCACCCTTCCCAGGTCCTGGCACCCAAAAGTTCAAGGAGCAGTGCTGGAGCACTTAGAAATCCCTGGTAATGCGAGTGAGACCCACAAATCCTCCACAACTGTCCCAAAACCACACAATTCCTGCCCAAGTATCCCAAAGCCACCCAAAGGATGACAAACAGCGGCACCTTCTCCCCAGACTGGCTCAGAACAGATCAGGTGGGAGGTGGGGGGGCTGGGTAAGGCACAGTTGAAGAATACATCAAGGATTCACCCCCCATCCCAGAGGAATCAGCATTCCCAAGTGACCCCAAAGCCCCTGGCCCCAGCTCCACAGAGGGTTTGTGTCCCCCGGGCTGGGACAGGGTAGGGAGAGACACAACCCGCCCTGGGATGGGCCCGGCTCCCCCCGGAGCCCCACAAGCAGAAGGAATTTTGTCCTTGTTTGGGATGACCCAGACCCCATCTCCCAGCTCTGAGGAGGCCCAAACATCCCCATGCAGGAGCCAGGGCTGCGACAGGGACAGTGGATCGTGGCAAAGCTGGAAATAAAGCTCCCCACATTTCCCATTGCACTGGGACACAAAAGGGTTTTTCCCCAGGGAATCCAGGAGCAAGAAGAGCTAAAATCCCACTCCTCCCTCCCATTAAAACCAGATTCCGTTTCAGTCCTCAGCTCAAACCATGACTCCGAACAAACTTCCCCCGTCCCTCTGCCCAGACTCCAGGCAGGCAAAACCCAGCCAGGAATGAGCTGTGCAGGCAGCAAACCCCAAACCCTGCCCCTGCCCATGGCCCTGCTCCAGATGACAGAGCCAGGGCAGGAAAGTGATTCCTGCTTATTTTCCAGAGCTCCTGAGCACCCAGGGCAGCACAAAGAACTTGGCTGAGACTGGACATGCAGCTAAAAGGGAAACTTTATTAAAGGACTCATGAGAGACATAAAAAGCATAAAAATCCAACCCGAACCACAATGCCAGGACAGGGCTGAACATCAACACAAAAACTGGGAGCAGGTCCTTGGAGTTAGTTCCCTAAAAACTCTTCCTACTGCAGTAACAATTTCCCTGGCATGTTGAAGACCCATTTTGGCAGGAACAAGTAGTTTTTTGGAATGGGGCATCAATTGAACCCTCACTGCAGGAAACTCGAGATATCACTAAATACCCTTAAAGAGGGAGTGGTAAACAGAGACACCCAGAAATAGGGAATTGATCTCCCAAATCAGTGGGACATATGGAATTTGAAGCAGTTTTGGATCCTTCAAGCTTTGGGCTTCATTTAAAGAGAGGGAAAAGGTGTGGGAGGTTCTTGAGTTGTTGCTTTGCTACGAGGAGCCTGAAATCAACCTGTCAATGCTGCCTTTGGTCAGAAACAGCTTCAGTCACAGGAAAATGTTGAATCCCAACCCTGAGCCCATTTCCAAAGAAAACAAGGGGAGACCCAAACCTGTTTTCTTCCTAGTATATTTTAAAAAACCAACCCAGGGTGAGCCCTCGGCAGGGTCTGAGGGGCCTGAGGGATTTAGAGTCTTTCAAATCCTGTTAAGAGGGAGAGAATCTTCTGGTCTTTTGCAAAAGCACAGCAGAAACATGGGATTTGCCTTTCCAAGGGTGAAATCCAGCCTGGAGCAGGGAGTACCAAGCACAAGGGTAACAGCAAGGATACCCCACCTGCATCCCAGGATAAATTTCACCCCACAGGCTTGATCCTGCTCCCAGAGGAATGGTTCAAATCCAAGAGTACAGGACCAAGCCCAGGCAGGGCAGGGGCAGGGCCTCAGCACTGCAGGAGTTTTGCAGCCAATTCATCCTGCAAAAGGCTCCAAGACTTTTTTTTCCATGGTTTCCCTTTCTCAGGTGCTGGGAATGCCAAGCTCCGTTCTTGGAGTTACTTCCTGATGCTTCTCCGGCTGGACGAGGTGGTGGTGATGGTGTAGGACTTGGAGGAGCCTCCAGAGGAGAACCCGAGTGCTCCGCTGCCCATTCCCGATCCCAGGCTGAGGCCTCCTCCGATGCCTCCTCCCAGGAATCCGCTGGAGCTGGAATATCCGCCCCCGCCGCTGGAGCTGACCACGGCTGGGATGGGAGAGGAGCAAAGGAAATGTAAGCACCTGGAACCTGCACCCAGCTGGGCACCCTCAGGAAAGGCTCCCATGGGATCATGGAACGGTTTGGGAGGGAAGAACTTTAAAGGCCATCCAGTGCCACCCCTGCCATGGGCAGGGACACCTCCTACTGTCCCAGGCTGCTCCAAGCCCCATCCAACCTGGCCTTGGGCACTGCCAGGGATGGGGCATCTTCTTGGAAATCCATCCAGAGCTTCTCCATCCTCACAGGGAAGAATTTCTTCCCAATATCCCATCTAAACCTCTCCTTTTTCAGTTTTGTCTTGTCACTCCATCACCCAACCTGACTCAGGATCCCCTGAGTTTGGAGAACTCATGGAGAACCCCTAGAAAATCCATGGAGAATCCCATTTCACAAACACACTCAGCTCATCTCCTGGTGGCCCAAAGCTGTGGGAATGTGGTTCCCCAATTCCCAGCAGGAATTAAGTGGCTGAAAATCAGAGCCGCTGGTTTGGAGCATCCCTGAGAGAGCAGCTCCTACCCAAGGTCCAAGCCAGGTGAGGATCCAATGCTTCCCAAGCTGGAAAAACACCCTCTGCCATCACCTGTGCACTAATTCCCAACTCAGGGAGTGCATTTCCCATTAGTGCTTTTCTACCCATGCAAAAATGGGAGGAAAGAAAGATCAATGCTGCCCCAAGTCCAGTTTCATCCGGATGAGTTGGATCTGAGCTTGGGATCGAGCCCCAGCACCACCCCCAGTCTCAGGGTGCTCCCACTAAGGAGGAGCTGAACTGGGTGAACTGGGACACTCTGAGCCCCCTTTTCCATGGGTTTAGAACAAGGTGCAACCACTACAAACAACAAAATCCACTCACAGATGTTGACGTTGCCAACTCCATCCCCAGCCAACCTGTTGGAAAAGACAAAGGGAAGGGGAGGGATTAGACTCAGCTTTCCTTGGTCCTAGGGGTCGAGGAGGAGGACAGAGGCAGTTACTACTCCAGCTGTACCTGATCCAGGGAAGATCCCTGGGCCCTCCAGGGCTTTGTTCCAGCCCTGCGTTTACCAGCTCTGTTATCACCACTGGGGGGGAGGACAGAGCACAGAGGTGCTGTCCTAATTCCACAGGGACTTCCACTTGGAAATGTTCTGTCACAGCATCAAACAGGATGGAAACCAATTTTTTCCTTCTTCGCTTACTTTCCCCGAGTTTTTTTTCCCCAGAATCTGCCAGTTTGGCTCTTCAGCCAAAGCATTTCCAGGACCAGAACTCAGTTTTTCAAAGGTTTCCTTGTCTGCATTTCCTTGTGGAAATAGGAACTGGGCTCTCACAGTGTCCCCAGGCAAAGGGAGCAAAGGGCTGGATCCTTCCCAGAGGGAACACGGGGAATCTTTGCTCACCAATCCCCTCCACGTGTCCTCACCTGCTCTCCTCGCCCTCCAGCAGCTTCCTGTAGGTCGCAATCTCGATGTCCAGGGCCAGCTTGACGTTCATGAGCTCCTGGTATTCCCGGAGCTGCCGGGCCATGTCGGCCTTGGCTTTCTGCAGGGCGGCCTCCAGCTCCTCTAGCTTGGCCCTGGCATCCTTGAGGGCCAGCTCCCCACGTTCCTCGGCCTCGGCCACGGCCGCCTCCAGCTTTGCTCGCTGCAGGGACAGAGCAGCCACATCAGGGGCTTCCTGATCCCTGGAGAAGGATCCTGTGCTCCAAACCTCTGACTCTGCTGCCCAGACCCCCTTTGGGGATCTGGAGCTCAACTGGATCCCTGGGACTTCATCCCTACCTAGTTTTTTGGGCACTGGATGGAGATGGGAACTCATCTCCTTCCAAGGTCTCCCAGAAGGAAGACCAAGTTTCCACTGGCTACACTTTTTTCAGGTGATCCTCAGCTTCCTAGTCCCCCACATCCCACAGATCCCTTGGGGTTCAGGAAAGCTCAGGTTCTCTCCGCTGATTTCCCCAGAGGTTTTTCAGAGCTGGGCAGTCTCTGGCTGAGATGTGGGCGGGTGTGGACTGGAGCACACCTGGAGCTAGCAAACACCCAGACCCACCCCAAGACCAGCCCTGTGGGGCCCAGGAAACCCCCAGCTGTGCCCCCACAGCTCCCAAACCCCCATGTTTGGTACGAAGGGCTCCCAAGAGGCCTTGTGCTCCCATCCATTGTCCAAGGGAGCCCCACCAGGGCAGCTCTTGGCTGGTGCCAGATCCTCCCTGCCCTGAAACCAAATAATCTGGGATGAATCACCAGGGTTATCTGGAGTGCTGGGAGCTCCAGGCCAGGCCTAAACCATGGCCCTGATAAAATGATAAAACCCCAGTGAAAGCAAACAGAGCTCTCCAAATCTGTGTGTGTGTGTCCAAACATGGTGTTCCCTACTGGAAAGGGAGTGGACAATGATCCCAGGAACAGGAGGGCACGAGGATTGTGTGGGGGCCCTTCTGTGTCACAGGGGTGGTTTCCACCCATCCTCTCCCAAATCCACCTTCCTGGCAGGATCACCCTGCTGCCAACGCTCCCCCTTCCCCCAGCAGAACTGAAATCCTTCAGGATGACCAGAGCAGCCACCCCGGAATGGTTCTTACAGACCATGGAATTGTGAAGGTTGGAAAAGATCTCCGAAATCACCAAGTTCAAGGGGTTGTGTGACACCCAGACCCCTGAAACATCCCTACCATCACAGAATGTCCGGAGTTGGAAGGGACCCACAAAGACCATCATGGCTCGGCACATGACAACCCTAAAAATCCCACTAACCCTGAAATTCAACACCTGAGAGCATTGTCCAAAGGTTCTTGGAGCTCTGGCAGCCTTGGGGCTGTGACCATTCCCTGAGGAGCCCCTGTTCAGTGCCAGACACCCTCTGGGGGAAGAAGCTTTTCCCAGTATCCAAACTGACACCCCCCAGACACAGCTCCAGCTGCTCCCTCAGATGCTGTCCCCGGTCCCCAGAGGGATCAGTGCCAGATCCCAGCTCTGAGGCCAGAGAAGGACAGAAGAGGGGCAGCTCCTCACCTGGGCCTTGGCATTCTCGATCTCCCCCTGGATCCTCTGGATGACCCTGTTGATCTCTGTGATCTCATTCTTGGTGTTCTTCAGGTCGTCCCCGTGTTTCCCGGCTGTCACCTGCAGCGCCTCATACTGGGACAGAGCAGTGGGACACAGAATGATGGGGGACACACCAGTGGGACACAGAGTGATGGGGTGAGGATGGCAGGGAATGAGCAGGATAGAGCCCCCCCTGCTCATGGCACAGGGGATACAGATTCTGACGGAGCTGGAGACCATGGAATCATGGAATGGCTTGGCTTGGAAGGGACATTAAAGCCCATTCAGTGTCACCCCTGCCATGGGCAGGGACACCTTCCACTGCGCCAGGGTACTCCAAGCCCCATCCAACCTGGCCTTGGACACTTCCAAGGATGGGAAATCCATTCCAGGGCCTCCCCACCATCACAGGGAGGAATTTCTTCCCAGTATCCCATCTATCCTTGCCCTTTTGCAGAGGGAAGCCGTTCCCTGTGTCTCATCACTTCAGGCCCTCTCCAGCTCTCCTGGAGCCCCTTTAGGCACTGGAAGCGGCTCCAAGGTGTCCCCGGATCCTTCTCCCCTGCCAAAGCCCACCTTGCTCTGGTACCAGGACTCGGCCTCGGCGCGGCTGCGGTTGGCGATGTCCTCGTACTGCGCCTTCACCTCGGCGATGATGCTGTCCAGGTCCAGGTTCCGGCTGTTGTCCATGGACAGCACCACCGAGGTGTCGGAGATCTGGGCCTGCAGCTCATTAAGCTCCTGCAGGAAAACCAAGCCCATTAATTAGCGAGGTTTCAGGGCCCCTCTTTTGGAAGCCAATTAAAGAGAGAATCCACAGAGAGAAGGGAAAGGGAGGCAGGTAAGAATTCCATCAAAATAATCATTAATTAGGAGGGAACCAAACTTGCAAAGCACAGAGCAACAACCAACAGCAGAGCTGGAGCTGTTTATCCCTACTTTGGCAGCAGGGCTGCTTATCCCACTGTTATCCCATTCCTTAGACAACCACCAGCTGGCTGCAGAACCTGGCTCCCAAGGATGTGTTGTCCAGCTCAGGCAATCCCTGATCTTGCAAACAATGGGGAGGAGGAAGGAGCCTGGAACAAGCAGCTTTCCTTCATTTCTGTCACACAGCACCACCTCCCCCAGCACTAAATCCCTACAAACCACTTGTTTTCCTTGTTTTCATACAAGCAGCATCCCAAATACAATGTCTGTCCCATTATGTGTGCAATCCATCCATCCATCCATCCATCCATCCATCCATCCATCCATCCATCCATCCATCCATCCACCCATCCACCCATCCACCCATCCACCCATCCCACATCCCAGACAGGGAGGAATCCGTTTGACAATCCACAGAATTCAGAGGAATCACTTCACTTGCAGGCATAGCTTTGCTTATGGAAGGAAAGAGTCCATGAATCCATCACCTTCCCCACGTTCATCTTCCCAGCCAGCATTCCCTGTTCTCCCCCTCTGAAGGAGCAGAAGGGTCCTCACCGCCTCATGGAAAGCCCTCAGGAAGTTGATCTCATCTGTCAGAGCATCCACCTTGGCCTCCAGCTCCACTTTGTTCATGTAGGCAGCATCCACATCCTGGAAAAACAAGGAATAATCCATTGAGATTGTGGAGCTTTCATGTCTGAGCCCACTCAGCCTCTGGTGGCTTCCAAAGGAGAGTTCCCCAAACCAGCTCCAGGTGTCCGAGTGGCACCCCAGGGCCTATAAATCATCTCCCAGAGCACTGAATGCTGCTGGAATGCAGATCCTGAGAGTCCTGCGGATTCCCTGGATCTCTGTTTGCAAGTTCAGTGTCAGGTTGGACACGGAGACCTCAGGAAAGATCCCAAAGAAAGATCTGGCATCATCTCCGATACCCCTGGGACCCGACACCTCTTCCCTGTGTGTGTGGAGACCTCAGGGCCTCCTCTGAGCTGCCTTTGGATGGAATTCTGCCCCTCAGAGCTTCCGCAGAGCTAGAGTAAACTGTGAGTAGGGCAAAGAGTACCCTGTGAGTAGGGGCAAACACAAGGAAAGGCTGCACACCCTGATGATCAATCCCAGGGAAGAGCCATGGCTGCCCCATGCCTGGAAGTGTCCAAAGCTGGACAGGGCTTGGAGCAACCTGGGCCCATAGAAGGTATCCCTGCCCATGGCAGGAGTGGGAATGGGATGGACTTTAAGGTCCCTTCCCACCCAACCCATGTGAGGATTCCCTGACCCACAATGATATTCACCTTCTTGAGCACCACAAACTCATTCTCGGCCGCCGTGCGCTTGTTGATCTCGTCTTCATACCTGCCAAAAAAAAGGGATTTCTGTGAAGTTAGAGCCTGGATAAAAGGAAAAACATCCCAGTGAAAGGTTATCCCAGTTCTCTTCTCTATCCCCTCATTTCTTGGGAGCCAGCCCAGCAATTCCCCAGGGCTGGTGCACCAGCGATGCCACAGGTCTGCTCTGAAGGAGCTGCTCCACACCATCACCATCAGCTGGAAAGCATCCCCTCCCTGCTCCCCCATAATCCTTAAAATTCCCTGGGCTTCAGAAGATTCCTGCTCCTCCTTTGGGGAGGGCCCAGGCTGTGCCCCCACTTTGTCACCAACCCTTCAGGGAGCAAATTCAAAGCAGGAGACACAAACAGATCCCACAAACTCCTCTGGACTGATTCCAGCACCTGCTGGAGCTGCTTCCACTCTGCACTTCCCTATTCCAGACTGCTGGCAACATTTTACAGGTGTTGAACACATGGCACTGTCCTGGGAAGAGCCAAAGATAATTAGTTACCCTCATTCTCCTCCAAAGCCTCACCAAATTCCAGTCTTGGTGACTCCCATTCTTTAGGTGTTCACCCTCAGATGAGGGGCTCACCTGAAAATTTCCAGAGCTTCACCTAAAGGTCTCCGGCAGACAAAAATCCCTCTCCAAGGATTTTACAGGACCACCACTGATTTGCAAACCTGGATCTTGGAGCCCACCTGGACCTGTCTGTGCACTCCCAACCTGCCCAAACATCCAGCCCCAACCTGCTCTGGGGATCTGGGAATCCTGAAAGCCATCCAAGGAACAGAGCAGGAAGCATTTTGGCTGTTTGGGAATTGTTGCCAGGTTAAGGCTCTTTATTTACATGGGCCCTGCGTGGCCAGAGCTGGAATTTGCCTTCCAAAGCAGGAGCTGCTTCACCTTCCCATCCCCTCCCTCCTGCTCCGACCTGGAATGGTGCCCATCCACACCAGGATCAATGGACGTTGCCCCTCTGGAGGTCAGTGAGCTGCCAGTGCTATTCCAGAGGAATAAATGCCGGGAAATGACGCAGAGGTGCCACCTCTGCACATAAGGGATCAGCAGAGGTAAAAACACTGAATTCTTCCAGAACGGATCATCAAACTCCTCATTTCCTGGGGATAGCTCCACCAAGCTGGTCAATGAACTGGTAAAGCATGGAATCTTGGAATGATTTGGGTTTGTAGGGACCATAAAGCCCATCCCATTCCCACTCCTGCCATGGGCAGGGTCACCTTCTGCTATCCCAGGCTGCTCCAAACCCTGTCCACCCTGGCCTTGGACACTTCCAGGGATGGGGCAGCCACAGCTTCTCTGGGAAATCCATTCCCCACCCTCACAGGGAGGAATCTCTTCCTAAATCATCCAATATTGTCCCAACGCCCCTCTGAAAGCCCAGGACACTCTCAACCCTTGGAACTGAGCCCCGTGGGCAGCATGATCCCAGCTGGCTCCACACCCTCTCCACACCCATCCCACTGCAATTCCTGAGTTAGGGGCTGGGTCTCATCCCTGGAGCCTTTCCTCCCTTAAATATCACCTGGGAATTCCTGTGGAAACCAGACCTATGGAAAAGAGGCCACAGGCACCCCCAGAGCACATCATGGTTTAGGTTTTCCATCTATAAATGAGATTTTCTCCATATAAACAGGGAGCAGCAGGTTCTGCATTCTAGTTATTGCGTCCTCACTCCCTTAGCTCCTAATTCCTGCTTCCCTTCCGTTAGCACATAGAGGGTTTGGCTTGCCGTGGATCTGTCAGCTAAAGGAATAAATCCATGGGAAATGTAACTAAACTTTGGGGTTTAATCCCTATGGCTGCAAACCAGCTCCTTGCAGAGATTCCAAGAATTTTCATGTGGATGAAATAACGGAGAGGAAATAACCAGGCAGGGCTGGGGGAAGCATCATTCCCAAGCAGCTCTTCGGGAATGTCTGGGTATTGACTCTCCCTAAACACACCCTGGGGATTATCAGCTCTGTTTGTTTGCAGTTCCTGCCTGATCCAGTTTGCCAGCTCCGTCCTATTCTTCCATTCTTCCCTTCTCAGAGGCATTTCCCTGCTGGCCTGGGCTGGGCTGGGACAAAGGCCACCTTTCTTCTGGGGCTCCTCCCAGCTGACACTGAAAAGTCACTGAAGAATTGCAGGGCAGCTGCTCCATTCCCTACCCAGGGAATCAGCCGGGAGCTCCTGCGGAACGCTCAGGGCTCTGGCCACCCCAAAGAGCCACTTCTGGCCCTGAGGAGGCCCCAAAGCACCACCTCCAACCCCAGGGAGGCCCCAGAATGTCACATTCAACCCTGAGTACGCCCCAAAATGCCACTTCCAAGCCTGAGGAGGCCCCAAAACAAAGCCAAGAGGATGGAGGCACTGGCCCATGCAGGAACAAGGTGCCAGAAACAATGAGCAAGAAGAATCCGAGCAGTTTCCCTACACTAGACACCTCATTCCTGGCCAGAAAACATCTCCCTCCCTGGCCGGGGACATCCATGCCCAGCCACTGGCCCAGCCAGCAGCTCCACCACCCCATTAGGGGGACGCTGATACTTTACTTGGTCTTGAAGTCCTCCACAAGGTCCTGCATGTTCTTGAGCTCTCCCTCGAGGCGCCCCTTGTCCGCCAGGAGCCCGTCCAGCTGCCGCCGCAGGTTGCTGATGTAGGTCTCAAACATGGGAGCGATGTTGCTTCGCGTCGTCTTCTGCTCCTGGAGGAGGCTCCACTTGGTCTCCAGCATCTTGTTCTGCTGCTCCAGGAACCGCACCTGGGAGGGAGCGCAGGGGTCATTCGGGATGGTGGGAGAGAGGGGGAGCTTACACTGCACGGGATGCAAGGACTGGGCTGCAGGTGGTTATCCTAGCCCAGGAATCTGGGTGTTCAGGGGAAGCACCAGAGGAGAGTCATGGAGACCATGCTAAAGAGGTTGGCTGCTCTGGGACCTGGTTGGTGACTTTGAGGCTTTGGATGAATTAAAGAAAAGCAGATTCTGCTGGGCTGACACTTGAGAGAAACCTGCCCCAGACCTCAAACCCTCCAATTGCTCCAGCTCCAGGGCTGGATTCCTCACATTTCGGGGATGCCAGAGCAGGATTAACACAAGGTTAACACAAGTGCAAGAGAGCCAAGTTGTGCAGGGCAGCATAAACACCTGGGGCAGGCTCTGGTTCCATCGGCTCTCCTGGGACAACTCCCTCCAGGAGCCTCTCCCTCCCCAGATTTGGTGCAAAGCCTGCACCCCCATTTGGGCAATCCCACGTAAATCAGGGCTGCAAAGGCAGCCCAAGCAAGGCGAATACCTGTTCTGTTGGCAATGCCAGCAGGGCTTTAATACATCGAATCATAAGAATTATGTGATTGCAGCGGGCAAATCCCACCACGTTCTCCAGGAGTGATCCTCAGCCCATTCGTGATTAAACCAATTTTGGGTCCCAGCTACTGTTCAGCACCACCAGAGCTCTGAGCCAGCCCAAGTCCTCACCTTGTCAATGAAGGAGGCAAATTTGTTGTTCAGGGTCTTGATCTGCTCCTTCTCCTCCTTGCGGACCCTCTGGATGCTGGGGTCGATCTCCAGGTTGAGGGGCGTCAGGAGGCTCTGGTTGACGGTGACCTCCTGGATGCCGCCGGGGCTGAGGCTGCCCCCGAAGCCCGCTCCCCCATAGCCGTAGCCCGAGCGGACGCTGAAGGAGCTGCCCCCTCCCAGGCTGATCCTCTTGCCGGCAGAGCCCAGGTTGTAGAGGCTGGCGCTGCCGAAGCCGCCGGCGCGGCCGAGGCCGGAGCTGCGCGTGGAGGACACGGAGCTGACCCGCACCTGGCTGAGCGCTGGCCCGGCGGCCGAGCGGGAGCTGAAGGTCACCGAGCGGGACATGGTGCTCCGAGGGACGGTTCGGCTGCCTCACTCCTGCAAAGCTCGGGCAGGCTGCGCTAGAGCCCAGGGCGGTGCGAGCTCTCCCGCTGCCTCCCCTTTTATCCGTTAGAAAAGCTGGGCTTGGCCCAAGGGCACACCAGGGATCATTTTACTGCTCGGAGCTGGGTGTGCCTGGCTGCGTTCCCACCCTCCAGCGGGAGAAGGGAAGGGCCGCGGGGAAGGGACAGGACACACCTGGCGCCGTGTCCCCGCTCTGCTTCTCTGCCACCTGTGGGGTGAACCCCGAGCTCTGATCCCCGTTTCCTACGGATTCCCCGTGCCCAGACGGGCGTTGCAATGGGCAGAGGGGCACAGGGAATACACATGGATTTGGAAGTGCTGCAGGCGGGTTCTCCCCTGGGCACGGCCCAAAGCTGATAAAGGGGCCCCGGCGCCAGGTCCTGCCTGTTTAATATAAACCAGGACACTGCCCGGGCCCTGCCAGCGGCACCCAGAGCCTGCCCGCCCAGGGGGATATGTTTGCCCGTCCCTGTCCTGCTAATCCTTGAAATAAATCCTCAAAACCGAGGTGGGTTAGGAGGGTTGCATCCTACTCAACATTTAGTCCACACTCAAAAGTAGACAGGATTAAAATCCTGGCTCAGCATTCTGGGTCCCTGCTTGAATTTTGGGGTTCTATGAAGAAAAAGCAGAGAAAAAATTGGGTTTCAGGGTTTTCACCATTTCCAAGTAGTCACAGAGAGCCTCAGCCCTTCACTATCAGGACATAAATTCCCCAGGAGATTTCAAAGTCTGGCCTGAAAGTGTCACCCTTCAGCTTTTCTGTCTCCAGGACAGGGAGATAAGGCTGGCTGCAAATTCAGCCTGCTCAAAATCCACCCGTCCTGCTCTGGGGGGAGAGGAGAAGCCCGGCTGCTGCAGGGAAATTCTCTTTTTAAAGAGGGAAAAGGGGGAATTCAATCCAGGAAGAGAGAGATGGGGCAGGATTCCTGCAGGATTCCTGCCAGCCCTGCACCTGGCTTGGCTCCCACTATCACAGGTTGGGCTCGATGATCGCAGAGGTCTTTTCCAGCCTAATTGATCCTGGGATTATAAAAATAATCCAAGTGTAAACGAAGTGGAGTGTTACAGACACACCCTGTCCCTCCCCTGGGGCTGGAGGACAGGACAGGGATCTCGCCATCCATCCACAGCTGGGAACACAGCAGCGTCCAGCTTCACACAGCCAGGCTGCTCCTGGAACAGCGCTGGCATGTCCCGAGAAAACAGGGATGGAAGCTGAGTGTGGGACTGACGGTCAGGCGACAACTCCCACCTGGCCCTGGCTGTTATCAGGCTGGATTCCAGCCTGGATCACCACACAGGGACTTCTACACAACATGAGGGGCACAGGAGGAACAATCCAGGCAGGTGAATCCATCCAGACAGGTGAATCCCAACCTTTTGCCACAAAGACAAAGCTGCTCCCAGCAGCCTCCAGGAATCCCAGTTTGGCACTGGGGAGCTGGACTTCCCCCTGGATTTTGGTGAGGGTGAGCTCGTCTTCAACCCAAGTCCAACCCTCCTTCCCTGCACCACAAGCAATCCAGGTGGGATCAGGAAGCCTCATCCCCTGCTTGCTGTTCCCAGTTTTGCTCCCTTCCCCCTGCCAGGTGGATATTCCCCATTTGAGCCCAGGCTGAAGCCAGGTGGGGCAGGCAGGACGTGGCCACCAGAGGTGTCCCAGGGTTTGTTGTGTTGTTGTTCCATGGCAACCCAGGATTGTTCCACAACCGCTCTGACCGGTAAATTCCTCACAGCCTGCATGAGTGACCCCAGGGATTGGGGTTTGGTGACACCGAGCTCACCAAGCTCACTTCTGACTTTTTGGGGAAGTGATTTCCCTGCCTGCCATGCTAGGAGTCACATCCCCCCCAGCCCTGCACACCTAGGACTGGCTCTGACACTCCCAGAGCAGCCAAACCCCCACAACCAACCAATCCCTCCGTGAATCTTTCGGAAAACAAGCCAGGCTTGCAATTCCAGCCGGAAAGTGCCACAAAAAAAGTTAACAAAATCAATATTGTCATGGAAGAGGAAAACCTTTGGAGGTGAGTGAAATTATGTGTTGGGATGTATTCTTGTGGGGTTTCCACATCTCCTGTGTTATCCCAGGGGATCCCTCCTGCTGCCTGCCTGGATTTCCGTGTTTGGACTGAAAGCTTTTGGGAGCAGGAGCATCTATAGGTTCTGTTTGCACAAGCCCTGCTGGTGGTTCCTGATCCAAAGGGCTCTGGCCCTGGATCCCACATCTGTTGTTCCAACACCTCCAGTGCCTGCGTGGGCTCACGGCTGGGAATGGATATGGGATATTGGGATCAATCTCCAGGCTAAGGGAGGCAGGAGGCTCTGGGTGATGGCAACTTCCCAGATGGGGCACTTGGGGCTGTCAGAATCCCAGAATCCCAAATGACTGAGGTTGGAAATGCCCTCCCAGATCATGGAGTCCAAGCTGTGACCAATCCCCACCAGAGCCCTGAGTGTCACATTCCTTGGATACCTCGAGGGATGGGGACTCCACCACTGGAGTGCCTGACCATCTTTTCCATGGAAGAATTCCTCATGATGTCCAAAGAAATTCTCCTGGCATCCAGTGGCACTGCCAAGCTCTTATTCCTGCTAGACCCACCCAAAATCAATGGGAACACAACAGCACCTTTCCCAAGATCCTGAAGATCTCCCCACACTGCGAACCCAGATCCCCCTTCCAGGATCAAGCAGCCTCATTAATCAAAATGTCCAGCTCATCACAATTCCTGTGAGTAGAGACTGGTCAGAGGGAACTTGTTCTGGATCCCAAAGGCAGGTGTTGGATGTCACCAGGCAAGAGTTGGCCTCGATGATCCTCGGGATCCAGCTCAGGATATTCCATAACTGGAGGCACTGTCTGAGGCACAGATTATCGGGATGAGGTGGCCGTTTATCAGGATTTTATGGATTCCAGGCCCATTTCCTGTGTCACCAGGCCATAAAGTCAATGGAATGACGCAGCTCCAGCCCAGAGCTCGGCGACAGGGAGTGCTCTTTCCAGCCTGGCAACAGCTGCTGGTCCGCAGGGATCATCTGTTCCAAAGGTCGGTGCCTCCCTCCTGCCAGCACTCAGGACCCTGTGTCCCATTGGATGTCCCTTAATTGGTGCCTGGTTTCGTTTTCTGCCCCTGCCACTTCCCAAGCACTGCAGAGATTCCTGTGAGCCTGATGGGATTCCCCCAGTGATGGGAATCATGGAACAGCTGGGTTGTAAGGGACCTCAGGGTTTATCCAGTGCAATCCCCTGGCCTGGACAGGGGCACCTTCCACCATCCCAGTCACACCCTCTGAGCTTTATCCCACATAAACTGAGTGGGCCGAAACCCTCACATGCCATGAAGTGGCTTTTCCGAGGACCTGAGTCCCCTGACGTGGCCTCTCCCTGCTCCAGAGCCTTTGGCAGAAGCCAGTGTATTGTTCAGGCTGCAACTTCACATGGATTTACATGTGGAAATCGCATTTTCCTCCCCACTTTTCCAGCCCTGCACCAGGACAGGAATCAGGGCTCTGCCAGAGGCGGCCAGGTCAGGGCTCACCCAAGCAGCTCCAAGGCTTCCAGGAACTCCTCATCCAGGCATTCCTCCTGCTGCAACACAGCAAAACCCAAATATTGTCACAGGGACCAGTAGGAACAGAATCATGGGATCTTGGAATGGCTCAGGTGGGAAGGGACGTTAAAGCCCAGTGCCACCCCTGCCACAGGCAGGGACACTTCCCACTGTCCCAGGCTGCTCCAAGCTCCAATGTCCAGCCTGGCCTTGGACACTGCCAGGGACGGGGCAGCCACAGCTGCTCTGGGAAATCCATTCCAGTGCCTCCCCACCCTCACAGGGAGGAATTTTTTCCTAAATCATTCAATATTCTCCATAAGCCCCAAGGCCCCTCGGGGTGCCCAGGGCACTGTCTCAGCTTGCCCGGGGTGACAGATCCAGCTCCATGTTCCTAAGGCTTGCCACGAGCTCCTAATTCACTCCAGGAGCTGCATTTCACCTCTCCTCTGGCTCTGTCCACCCTGCTGAGGCCGGGAAGTTCTTGGCTCGGCTCTTGGCCACTCCTGGAAGCTGCTGGCCATGAAATGCATCCCTGGGAAACAGCTCTTGGAGCTCAGAGTTGCCCACACCTGTCCTGTTTGCTGCAACCCGAAAGGGCTATCAGCCAAAATCTTAAATGTTTGGATACAGCACAAAACCAGCCACCAGCACCGCCAGGAACTGGGACCAGGGACAGGACGCAGGGGACAGTTGCACCTGTGCCAGGGAGGGTCAGGTTGGACACTGGGAAAAGATTCCTCACCCAGAGGGTGCTGGGCTCTGCCCAGGCTCCCCAGGGAACGGTCACAGCCCCAAGGCTGCCAGAGCTCCAGGAGCCTTTGGACAACGCTCTCAGGATTGGGATTTTGGGATTGGGGGGATTTTGGGGTGTCCTGTGCAGAGTCAGGAGTTGGAATCTATGATCCTCATGGGTCCCTTCTATCTCAGGTTCTTCCATGATTCTATGAACACCTCGGACCCCCCCAAGGAGTTGCTCCTGCTGGAATCTCTCCCTCCAGCCCCTTCCAGGTGCTCAGTGCAGCGATGGGGCTGCCCTTCCCCCATGAATGGAGCCCCACATTCCTCCTGCCCTCTCTGCAGAGGGGCTTTTCCACCCCCACTGCTCTGCCCACTGCCAGGAGCTCCTGGACACACCAGGAAACCCAGCCCAGACCGGGATCCTTCCCAGGGACATGGAACGTGGCCTGACACATGGGGGAGGTGTCCCGCTATCCCAGCTATGCACTTTCCCCCTCTCCAGCTCATTGGACAAGGGCCTAAAGCTGTTTTCTCCCCTCTCCCCCAAATTACAAGACCTTGTGATTACAAGAAAACCTGGAGGAATACGGATAAATATAGTTATAATTATGGATAATCATCATCACCTGGATAATTTTGACATGAAAGTTGAGAGTCCCTCCCACAGCCACAGCCTTAAGGAAAAACAAAGAAAGAAATTAAAACTTCAATTCTCAGCGCTGGGGTGAAACTGCCAGTGCTGGGAATGCTGGGCTCAGTTTTTCTGGAAAAGACACATCTGAGGATAGGATGGAAAACTCCTGTTCTCTCCTCACAAAATTCCATCTGACTTTGGGAGTCTGTTGGTCTGCTCAGGTTCCAGAGGCTCATCTGGTGGAAACTGCGAATTCCCCCCAGGGGCAGAGCAGATTCCAGACACCTTGAGCTACAAGCACAGAATCCCAGAATCCCTGAGGTGGGAAAAGCCCACCCAGACCATCGAGTCCAAGCTGTGCCCAATCCCCACCTTGTCACCAGACCAGAGCACCGAGTGCCACATCCCATCCTACCTTGGACACCTCCAGGGATGGGCACTCCAAACCTCCCTGGGCAGCCCCTGCCAAGGCCTGACCACCCTTTCCATGGGGAAATCCCTCCTGATGTCCAACCTGACCCTCCCCTGGCCCAGCCTGAGGCCGTTCCCTCTCCTGCTGTCCCTGTTCTCTGAGAGCAGAGCCTGATACTGCCCTGGCTGTCCCCTCCTGTCAGGAAGTTGTGCAGAGCCACAAGGTCCCCCCTGAGCCTCCTTTTCCCCAGGCTGAGCCCCCCAGGTCCCTCAGGAGTTCTCCAGACCCTTCTCTGGTGCTCCAGCCCTTTCCCCAGCCCTGTTCCCATCTCTGAATTCACTCCAGCTGCTCAGTGTCTTTCCTGAAGTGACACAATCCAGGCTGATCTGCCCCAAAACACAGAATCATTACGAAATTCTCCCTTCTCCATCTGTATTTCTCCAGGAAACCAAGGTGAGGATGCTCCTGGACCACCTCTGATGGTCCCGTGTCCCCATCACTCCCTGGCTGGACTTGTCCCTCCTGGGATCCCACACAGCCTGAGCAGCTCCTCCCATGTCTCTGCTCCCCTTAGCTCCAAACTCAGGTGGCCTTTCCTGAGCAGATGGACACTGTGAGGTCACTCCGAGGGAACAGCAGTTTATGGGAGCTGGAATAAACCCAGGATGGCAGAGCCCAGGATTATTGCAAGTGTCTGGGGCCTGAGTCCTGCTCAGGCTGGAGGGGATGGAAGAAACGGAGCAAGGAGGGAGATGATCCAGCAGTCATCCCAAAAAAATGCTCTTATCAAAGCCCTCTTTCCTCTCCTTGGGCAGAGTCAATGGCACGAAGCCACTTCCCAGCAGTGGATCCCATTTCCGAATCCAGGAAGGGTTAAGGTCTCACTTCCCCACAAAACGCTCAGCTCCCATCAGCAGCCATCCCAGTTCCGTTTGTGCAGCCCTTGGCAAAGGGAATGGTGGTCAAGGACTTGGGGTCTCCACATCTCCCACGGAATCCAGTGCCATCCTCACCCCAGGGAGGACACGGGGATGGAGCTGCTCCTCACCCTCGGCCACCAGGAGGAAATTCCAGGATCTTTGGCAAAATCAAATGGATTTGTTGCTCAGTAAATGCTCCTAAGGGAGAAGAATAACATGGAAAAGGAACTCAGATAAACTGTCCTGCAGGAAGGACATGGGAAAGGCAGGAGTAGAACCGGTGCCATCTCCCTCACTCTCCACACACAGAGGGACATGTCACCAACATGTGGCTCTGAAAATTCATTGGAATATTGAAAAAACTCCATCATTTTCAGGACAAAATGTCCTCCTGCTCCAGAGGGTGGACAGGATCTGCCAGAACCGCAGAGATGGCACCTCCTTATCCAGAAGGATGAGGGATGACCCAGGGGTTTGTTCACCTCAGATGTTTTCTGTGTGCTGCCTCTGGAATTTAAGAGATTTGACTGGTCACAACAGGAGGTTGAAGGACCTTCCCAAAACATCCCCAAGCTGAGAACCCAGAGCCCACTTTGGGGCAGAAGGAGGAGCAGGAGAGCAGAGGGGCTGGGAGAAGGAGCAATGCCTTCGCCCCATGAGTCACTGGCTGCACTGGAGGGACAGGAGCAGAGCCAAAAAGGAACATTTTACAAGGATTTTACAGCTGTTGTAATCCCTGAGTTATCCCTGCCTCCGAGGGGCCAATCCAGCTCGCAGGGGGTTCTCCTGCAGGAGCTACAGAACTGGGGAGAACCAAGCTCCCAAATCTGGGATTTCGGCCTTCCCACCTGTCCTCCAGTCAGGGATTTTATCTCAGCATTTTTATCTCAGCAGCAGGAGCTGCTCTAGGGCCAGACTGAACCCAAAGATAACAAAGTCGGAAGCTTCAGAAGGAAGGTGCCATTCCCTCCTTTGCTCTGGTCTTCTCCGGGGTGGAGACCTGGAACCAGGAAGGACAGTGGGAGCAAAGGGCAGGATTGCAGCCTTGGAGCTGCGGGAGCCCAGCCCTGGTGCTGAAAGAGCAGAGGGTGGGGCCCGTCTGTCTGTCTGTCTGAGGCCCCTCCTAATCAATGCACTCTGCGTTGACAACAATAATTACAATTATAATTGTAATGATAATTGTCTTAGACACACCCACACTGCCAAGGACATCGATGCTGGCCTGGGAGGGGAGGGATGAGCAGGTCCAGCATTCCACAGAGCAGGGGCCACACCTGGAACCCTCCTCCAGCCCCAGCTCCCAACGGCTTCCTCCCCACACCCACCTGCATCCCAAATCCCGCTCCAGCCTCGAGCTGCACCTGTGGCACTTCCCACCTCCCTCGGGAGAAGAGAGGCTCAGCAGGAAAAGGAGACAGGGAAAAACAGTGCCAGGAAAAAGAACTGTTCTCCATGATGTCCAGAGGAGCTGCGGCTGCCCCATCCCTGGCAGTGCCCAAGGCCAGGCTGGACGGGGCTGGGAGCAGCCTGGGACAGTGGGAGGTGTCCCTGCTCATGGCACGGGTGGGACTGGATGGGTTTTAATGTTCTTCCCACCTGAACCACTCCATAATTCCATGCTGAGGATATTTCCTTCGTGCACTCCGTGGGCTCCAGAGCTCCCCAGTGCAGGGAAGAGCTTCTGCCACCCAAAAACCAGGGCAAAACAGCCCCTCCAAGGCAGGATGAGCTCCCGGAGTGCTCTGGGTGTGACTCAGCACCTCACAATCTGAGCCCAGGAGTTAAAATTCGGGATGACTCAGCCCTGGTCTCTGATTTTACAGGGATTACAGGGTGGCCCTGGCACACATCACACACGTGGGGACAGCCACAGGCCTTGGGCCACGTCAGCCCAGCCTCCCGGGGCCAAGAGCAGCGGAGCAGGAGGAGATTCCTGCCTCTGCTTCCAGGTGCTGGCTCGGGCCTGAGCCTGCATCCCGGGCTCCGGACCTGCTGAAGGCACAGGCTCGGTGCCAGACTTCCCTCCGAGATACATCGGGATGGGTGGCGGCTCCAGGAATCCACCAGCCCCAAGAGTGCCCCTCTGCAGGACTTCCAGCACTGACCCGGAGCAGGGCTGGGGCTCAGCCCCTCTCTGCCCTGCACCGCAGCATTGGAGATTTGGGGAAATGTCTCCACGGAAAAGGCTGTCCAGCCCTGGCAGAGCTGCCCAGGGCAGTGGCAGAGGCCCCATCCTAGGAAGTGCTCAAAGAGAGAGTGGATGTGGCACTTGGGGACATGGGTTTGTGGGCACTGGGCGCAAGGTTGATCCTGGAGGTCTTTCCAAGCACAGCAATTCCATGATTCCATGGTTTAGTGACACTGTGCCAGTAGTATCCCAGCTAGCTCTGCTACTGGCTGTGCCAGAACGCCTGGCAGTCTCGGGAGCCGCTGCAGTTCAGAGCTGCTCCTCTACGGCTGTAGATGTTGTGGTGTCGAGGTTTCGAGGCAAGAACTTAGAGGAGGCTCCCTCTCATTCAGTTTCTCAGGTTTGTTGTCCCAAGCCAGGGGATGAACAAGGAGAGAGCAAGCAAAGCCCATGCTGACATTTAACCCCAGGGGAGTTACAGTTCTGTACAGTCAGGTCACAGTGGGAGCAGAGTGAGGAGGGACCCACGATCCAACACCCCGTGGCAAAGGCACGGGCAGTGGGAAGGGTCCCACGGACCAGCGGGACACAGGGCACAGGGAATTCTCCAGAACCAGGGGTAGGAACCGGGGGAGATTGACATTAGGACTAGGCAGGGGAGGACCTAGAGTGAAACCAAAACCCATGGGGAGGGGGACCCACCACCACAATTTAGGAAGCAGGACAAGGCACCCCAGGGATGCTGTGGTGAGGTTTGGCCATGGCCAAACACCTGCTTTGCACAACCAGGAAGGTTCTGGTAGCAAAAGGGGGAAAGTGGGAGATGGATCCAATTCCCATAAGTGGCCAGGAAAAAATGGGGAAAAATAGACCTTTTTCCTGGTGATTTGGGCATGTGGCCCTGGAAACTGCAAGCACAAGGCCCCGGTTCTCCAGCTGAGGTGCTGCCACTCTGAGCCCACAGGAAATTGTCCCTCAGTTTGTCCCCACACAGCTCCTGCCTCCAGCAGTGGCAGCATCCCCTCTCCCACTCCCACCATCCTCTGCTCCCAGCTTGTGGATGAACCCAAATCCTCAGAGGAAAAAAAAAACAAACATACCCACCCCCAAAGTTCCTGCTGCTACACAGATTCTGGGAGGGGAGCCACTGCAGGCTGGGATTGCTCTGACCACAAATCCCGAAACTGGGGCAAAAGGATGCAAAACATCCTCCTCTGTCACTGGGATGTCACAGGCCCTTTTTTTATCCCAAAAAAACCTGTTCCCAGTGTATTTAACACACAGAACCTGTTGCAAAACAGGAAGCTGGCTCCTAAACCTCCCAAAAGAGGCTCCCAGAACCCACAGCTTTGTGCTCCAGAGACTGGGAGTGACACCCAGAGCAAACAAAACCCTCATTAAAGTGACACAAGAGCCTGTCGGGATCGCAGCTGGATCTGGGTGCTGTTGAAGGGAATGAAGTCATTTGCTCCAGTGGGGATTGGGAAACACCAAGCTGTAAATCCTCCCCGTGCCTCTCATTCCTGCTTTTTTTATTAGCGGGATGTTGGGAAAGGAGAAGCCATTTGCCAAAGTAACAGGACTGGTTGTTGGAGAGGGAACTGGGAACCTCCAGGCTCCCAGTACAGCCCAGAGTGAAGATGATGGACAACAGAGAGAGCTGGAGATTCATGGAATGGTTTGGGTTGGAAGGGACATTAAAGCTCACCCAGTGCCACCCCTGCCATGGGCAGGGACACCTCCCACTGTCCCAGGCTGCTCTAAGCCCTGTCCAGCCTGGCCTTGGACATTTCCAGAGATCCAGGGGCAGCCACAGCTTCCCTGAGAAGACCATTCCTGGACTTTGGGGCCATTTCAGGTGAGAAAAGAGGGTTCAGAGATGAAGCAGAGCCTCCTCAGCACCCCCAGCGTGGGCAGCAGGGGAGGGGGCTTCTGCCCCTCTGCCCCGCTCAGGTGAGGCCCCACCTGCAGAGCTGCTCCCACGGCAGGGGTGGCACTGGACAGACTTTAACGTCCCCTCCCACTCGGAGGACTCCATTGTTTGATTCCATTAGGGAGACGGTGCTGGGGCACTTCCAGCACCCAGAGCTGCTTCCCCAGCCCGCGGCACAGCCACGACCACCCAACCCCTTTGGACAGCGGGCAGAGCCAGCAGTATCCCAGAGGGAATGGGTGACGTCACCACCCTGGCTTTAGTCCTGTTTAGGGTTTTTTTCAATACCTGAAATTTCCTGGAAACTCTGCGAGCCAAAGCTCAGCTGAGTGGGAAACGTTCCCAGGAGTGAAGCTGCCATGGGCAGGTCCCGGCCGTCCCAGCCCCGCGGGACATTCCTGGACTCTGACGCCTGCTTGGGGCTGAGTTTCAGCTTCCCCGTGTTTCACCCAGAAATCAAAAAGAGCCTGATTTGGGATTCCAGAAGAAAGCAGGGAAGCGATGTGGATGGCTCTAGGCAGGCGCAGAAAGCAAGGAAAAGAGGAGGTGGGAGTGGGAATGGGACACGAGAAGGGAGAGGAGAAGGGAGGAGTGAGGGGGGAGCAGGAATAAGTGAAGGTAAATGCAGGTAAGGGAAAGAATAATGAAGTGAGATAAGGAGCAGGGACGGAAAGGAGTCTGGGAAGGTGGCAGAGCTCCCCCCAGCCGCCCCCTGAACCAGGGTACACAAATCCCCCCAGTCTGGCATCGAGTTCTCCCGTTGCGAGCCGCCACAGCCCGATCCCAGCACAGGCCGGGGCAGAAGGGGACGAAGGGCTCCTTGCCCACCTCGTGTCCCTGCCGCATCCCTGCAGTGTTCCCCCTCTGTGCCCACCTGGGGCTGGGCAGTGGCCCTCGAGGGCCATGGACCTCCCTCTGTCCCACCCTGGCATGGCCTGGACATGTCCCCAGCCTGGCCCCTTCCCTTCCCCAGAGGGACCTGCGGAGAGGGAACAGAGCAGAGCTGAAGGAAGGGGCTTTGAAACTGGGGCCGTGCCCAGCCCCAAACTGGAACCTCCAAGCCCAGCCCAGCCCCCGGCAGAGCAGGAAACGCCTGCCCCGCCCAGCCCGGAGCCAGCGGCCAAACTGAAGAAAACCAAACCACACAGTTCACAAAATAAATCCTCTCCTCCTTCTGATTCTTTAAACCTGAGCTGACCTCGAGGAGGCTCCAGCAGCAGAACCAGGAGCTGCTCTGCCTTGTCCCACCTGTGGCCACGGCACCAGCCATTCCCTGTCCCACCTGTGGCCACGGCACTGGCCATTCCCAGCAGTGCGTGACCAGCCCAACACAGCTCCTACTCCAGGGGCAATTCCCATTCCAGGGGCAGCTTCTACGCACCCTCCCATTCCCTCCAGAGCTCCATCAGTCCTGCTCTACCCCCTCATTCAGATCCCATGGGGCTGATTCCCAGTTTATTCCTCATTAATAAACACCAATTACTTGGGGAGCCTTGATAAAGAAATGATTCCACTTCTGCCTGCACATATTGAGCCAATAACCCTGGGAGTTCCAGGTGCTGGCAATAACCCCCAGTGTCCAGGGAAGGGTTACAGATTTCCCACGTTTGTCCAAGGGGGTTGAAGCACCTTCAAGGCTCCCTGCGATGGTTTCAATCTGTGCCCAGCCCCGAGCCTCAGGCCCCAAAAAACCACACACAGTGACACATCCGGAGTGGGAGATCCTGGGATCACTCTGCATCCAACCACACCAAGATTCAAGACACACCAGGCTGTGAGTGCACAGGAAATGGCAGAGGGAGGGCACAGCAGTTCAGCTGGCTGGGACTGGACCCTTCGTCCCCTCTCCACCTTATCCCTACCTTCCTTTGTCCCTGTCTCTTTCCAGCAGGATTTCTGTGCAGCCAGGAAGGCTGAAAAGCCCTGTTTTGGGGACCAGCCCATCCCAAACGGAACCAAATACCTGGCCGAGGAGGAGTACTGAGAACATCAGGAAGGGCAGGAGCTGCCTGAGTCAGCTTGGCCTCTCCCCAGGGCAGGAAGGTCAGCAGGGGCAGGAACGAGGGGCAGGTGCTGAGCTGGGGACAGGTCCTCCATTCTCCAGGAGGGAGGAGCCACAGGATCCTTCCCTACAAACACCAAAAATGCCAGGAGCAGCACCACGGGCACTGAAACCAGCGTCACCCAGAGTGTCCCCCCTCCATGGGACTCCCCTGGGCCCTCTGCTTGCCAGGTGGGCCAACAGGAGCTTCAGCCTTGAAAGGAGAGGCTGAATCCTCTTCCCACACGTCCCATGTTGCCTGCAAATCAACCCCATCCTGCTGGAAGGACACAGCACTTGGAAAACCCTCATCCATCTCAGAGCAGAATGGCTCCAGTGATCCCAGTGAAAAGCAGGGTTCCATGCTGCTTGTGCCAAGATTAAAGGCAGTTTTCATCCTGAACCATCATCCTTCTGCACCTTTCTGTGGCAGAGGGATTTGGGCCCATCTCCAGCATCTAATCACGGAATTATGGAATGGTTTGGGTGGGAAGGGACCTCAAAGCTCATCCCATTCCACCCCCTTCCATTAGTTCATATTACTCCAAGCCCTATCCTTGGACACTTTCAGGGATGGGGAGGATGTGGGACACAGGACACAATGCTGTGCAGGAACTGGGAATCAAAAATGATCAAGATCCACTTGGATCCAGTCACCTGGAGAGGTTTCCTGGGCCACTGTGCACTGGGAGATGCTCTTTGAGCCAAACTTGTTGTTCCTATGGGCTGGCCCTAGGTTTGGAAACTTCATTTCATGGAAGGAAAAGGATGAGGGAAAGAATTCATTCTTGGAGGAGAAAGGAGCAGGGATTTATGCTCAGACAGGTGGGATGACCTGGGATCATGAAACATGCCACCAGGATGAGAACAGACACTGCTCGTAGCCTCTACTGCACCAAAGTGCCCTCATTCCACCTGTACCTGCTTCCCTCAGAGGGATCCAGCCTCCCCAGGGCTGTTCCAAGTGCCCTCAGCACCACCAGCAGCCCCAAGGCCAAGGGTGACCCCTGACCTGATGCCCCTTGGGATTCTGTCCGTGCCTGCAGCCACAGAGCCATCGGAGACGCCCCCGAGGAAGGGATAACGTCACCCACCGAGCAGGAGCCACGAGCTATGGCTGCTCCAAGCCAGGAATTTGGGCTTAATCATTAAAATAAACCGTCAGGACTACCCTGAGAAGTCCTGCCAAGGACCCGCTGAGTGAATGACCTGGTGTTTAAATGCATTTTCCCTGGAAAGGATGCTTTGGGAAGGTGTACAGGGGAGAACACCCCGTTCCTGGCAATATATTGCAGTTCCACCTGAGGGAAAGGTCAACCCCACAGGAACAGGTCCCCTTCTCTGGGAAGTCCTTCCCAGACTACAGCTGCACCTCAGCAGACATTTCTTGTCAGAGCACATCCGTGACAGATACAACCTCACCTTTCCTCACCTCCTTTGGAAGGGAAATTCCAGTGTGGAGCAGAACCAGAGCAGCAAAGCAGCAGCTTTCCCACAAAATGGAAATTGGGATGGCCAGAGAAGACCATCCCCCTTCCCAAGGATGCCACAAAGCCAGGCACAGATGGGAGGAGTTCTTTCCCAAGCTTCGCAGGAGAAATGGAGCCAAAGCAGGAAACCACGTCCAGGGTGGGTTTGTACGAAACAGGGATTTAAGTGTGGGACACCACAGCTCATTGAAATTCAGATGCTTTTGGTATCTCCAGCTTTTATAGGGCTTTTGGGGAATGGGAATGGGGCAGTCAAAGATGGACTTAGGCACCTGAGATCCACCTCAGGGCCCAGAGGTTTTGAGGGTCTCTGGTGCTGCCAGAGCAGATGAATGAATAACCTCAGCACTCTTGGGCCCCACTCCCAGGGGTCTCAAAACCAGGCCTATCCTCCCTAAACCAGACCTATCTTCCCTAAAGCTAGACCTACCATTTCTAAAAAGAGATTTATCCTCCCTGAACCCAGACCTATCATCCCTAAACTAGACCTAACATCCCTAAAACCAGATCTATCCTCTCTAAAACACCTGAGCACCAGACCCTGCCCTGCTGTGCCCGTGTGGTGACAGAGCAGGAGCAGCTCCAGCCACACCAAGCTTGGGACGCATTTCTCAACTCCTTCTTTAGCCAATTCAGACTCTTTATGGTTTTAAACCCTCCTGTATTTAAAAAAAAAAAAAAAA
>VZSE01010403.1:129625-150386 GCA_013398275.1 Promerops cafer
AAAAAAAAAAAAAAAAAAAAAAAAAAAAAAAAGGTATCACTGTTCCTTCCTGAAAATTCAGGCTGGAAAGCAGCCAGGGGCTAATGCCGGCTGCGTGTGCCAAGTCCCTGTGCAGAGCTGTGCCTGGAGCAGTCCTTCCCAAGCCCAGCACCTCTAATTCCTTTCCTCACCTTTTAAGGATGAGGGAGGCAGCTGCTGAGGCCCGGAATTACCTGGGAGGATTTGGTTTTGATGTGAGGGCCTGAGCCCTCCTCACACAAACAAGCTCCTGAAGAAAGGAGGGAACAGATAGAGGAGGGAAGAAAAGAAAAGAAAAGAAAAGAAAAGAAAAGAAAAGAAAAGAAAAGAAAAGAAAAGAAAAGAAAAGAAAAGAAAAGAAAAGAAAAGAGAAAAGAACCAACAGGTTGATCTGGATTTCCATCAAGGGTTCCACCCTCCTCCGTTTAATGAACATCGCAGAACAGGTGCCTGGAATTCATTACCAGCCCACGAGCCCAGGAGACGGGAATTGCTCCGGCCCAGCTCCTCTGCTGCCCCTCTCTCGGAGGCAGCAGCAGCCACAAACCTTCAGCCCTCTTCTCTCTGCCCTTCCCTCCCCCGCAGCCGCAGCCCGGCCATGACCAACCCCAGCTCTGCCTTCTCCGGCGGCTCCCTGTGCTCCGGGGAGGCGTCGGGCAGGATGAGCCGCGGCACGGCCGCCGGGAGCCCGTCCCCGGAGCGCCGCAGCCCCGACGGGGGAGCCAGCGACGGCCGCGGCTCGGTGGCCAGCGATGGCTACGGCTCCCTGGGCAGCCTGCGCTGCTCGCCCTACTCCCCGTTCTCCGTGGACGGGAGGCTCCCGGCCCCCGTGCGCCTGGACATCGACACCGACTTCCAGGCCGTGCGGCAGCAGGAGAAGGAGGACATCAAAGTGCTCAACAACCAGTTCGTGACCCTGATCGAGAAGGTAGGGACAGCTCCGGGCTGGGGCTGGGGAGGGGCGCAGGCACTGCCCGGGCTCATGGGGACCCGCCGGGACCTGCAGCCACCCCCGGCGAGGCTGGGAACATCCGGCTAATTATCCAATTAGTTATTCCTTCCGAGCTCTCTGTCTAAGGAGCGTTAGGCAGCATCCCTGGGGGAGGCGCGGCCGAGGCTGTGCTGTCACCCCGCGGAGCTCCCGGGGACCCCCAGAGCAGCCCCCGCAGAGTCGCCGAGGCCCCGCGGACAGGAGGCCTTGGCTCCCGGAGTGGCCAAGCAGCCACGGGCAGTGACGCCGATTATGGCGGCGGCTCCGATGCCGGCTGCTAAAGAGAGCTGGAAATTCATCCCTGGAAACTCATCCCCACCTCCACCACGGCAGCGCGGAGGGCCGGGGGCACCCCCACCCCCTGCCCCCGAGCTTCTGAGGAGAGGGGCCAAGAAAGTGTTGCTTTCATCTCTGCGGAGCCGGGAGAAACAGAAGTTTCTCCAAGGAAAACAACTCCCAGAGCAGGCAGGTTCCTGCAGAGCCCTGCTCCGTAAACAGATGTAATCTCCGGGATTGCTTCATGCAGTTCTCCCTGCCAACCTCCAGCAGCCCGGGATTGATTCATTTTAACTCTCCGAGGACCTGAATTCACACTGGGAACAGTGGACATGGGAACATCTCCAATGGATCTCTCCAAGGGGGACAGTTGTGACCAGTCACACCTGGTAGTGCCAACAGGGCCCAGGCCTGGCTCTCATGGATGGGCACAGCCTCCTCCTGTGAGCTTTTCCAAGATTGTGGCCTTGGGAATTAGGAGAACACCTGGTGTGGGAAGCACCCACGCAGTGGAGGCTGGAATTTGGACTGTCCAGGTGGAGAGGCTGGGGATTGCTGGGCTCTCAGAGCAGGGATGTGAGTAGGGGAATGGGATAAAACCCCGCGTGCCTGAGCCAGGCCTGTTCCCTGACACCAGGGAGGGAAGAACGGAGAGTTCCAGGTTTCCCCACAAACCCAACCCAGCGACCTCCTAATCTGTGTAGATCCCAGGACAGGGACACCCCCTGGGCCAGGGGCTCAGGGACACAAACACCCCCTGGGCCAAGGTCTCTGACTGCAGCTCCTGAGCTCCTTTGAAGGCTTCAAGAGCTGCATCAAGTGGCAACTTCAGGCACCTGCCCCAGGCCCTCATTCCAGAGGAAGGGAATGACACTTCCTTGTCAAAGAGAACCTGGCTTTATAATCAGGGATTCAGATGTTCTCGATCCCCAGCAGGTGATTCTGGGGATAATTGAACACACAGCTACAGGAGTTTGGTGCTGCTGGTTTTCCAGCTGTTACAGATCTGCTGGTATTTATTTTCCAGGCAGCTGTAAAAGAAGACAGGGAAAAGCCAAGCCTGGAGCCCCTGCTTGAGGCCCTGCCTTTACCCCAAGCAGCCCAGAGGGGAGGGCCTGCAAGGACCAAACTTTGGTCCAGGGAATGAGGCCAAATCTGGGTGGTCCCTCTGCAAAGCTTCTGCTAAAGGGCTCTGCAAGGGAGGATGTCCACTGAGGGGGACATTGCAGGAGTCATGGAATCATGGAGTGGTTTGGGTCAGGAGGGACGTTTAAGATCATCCAGTTCCAAGCAGATGATGGAAGCTAAGACAGAACCAGCTGAGCCCAGTGGTGGTTTGCAAACAGGAATATGAGGGATGAAAGGAGCAGCTGAGGATTAGGAAGGTGGTCAGGAATTAATTAAAGGTCAAAGATGGACTTGGAACAACAGCCAACACAATCCATTCTCATCCCAGGAGGGAAGGATGAAGTCTCTTAAGAGTGAGACCTGGAACATCCCAACACTCCCGTCCCTTCTGCTGGAAACTCCCAAGCACTGGAATGGTTCTGCTTTGCTTGGCTGCTCCTCTGTTCAGACAAGAAGGATTTGGAGAAAGATGGTGCCACATCTGGGCCAGCAGCTGGAATTCTGCCTTTTCTTTGGACCCCAGGCCAAGGCTGGAGGTCTGATGGCTCCTGGCCCCAGTGCTCCCAGTGCTCTGGGCACGGCATCGGCCCTGAGTCATCCCGGGATGCAACACAGGAAACTTGGAGACAACTCTGGCATCTCCAGCCAAAACGTGACTGGGGTTGCTCCCAGAGGTAGCAATTAGACAATTAATTGGAGTTGGCCAAGAGCTTTGAAGATGAGAACTGTTAAACTTGGAGCGTTACTGGTGAGATTGGGAATATTGGGAAAGAGGAGCAGGTTCCTCAAAGGCGGGCGGTGGAAGGGCAGCGTTGTCCTCTCAGAGCCAGCACAGGGAGCTCTGGAGTCTGTAATTACCTGGGATGTTCTCCAGAGCTTTGTCTGAGCTGCTCTGCAATAAACCTGATTCATTCCCTGAACTCTCTATGCTGTAATTCCTTGCAGTCCAGAGGGTTCCCTCTCTTTGTGCTCTCTGGGGTGGGACATCTGCCCTTCGCTGACCCTGACCATGCCTGCGTGACCTGGGGCGGATCCGCAGCCTTGGCTTCACCATGTTGGACTCGACACCTGGATCTGGTGATCCTGGAGGTGTTTCCAGTAGTCCATGGTCGCACACAAAAGGGACAGAACTGACCATTCCCACTGTCAGTGAATCCTTTATCCCAATGTCACTGTGTTTATCCCAATGTTGATTTTGATGTCACCATGTTCATTCCAATGTCACTGTGTTTATTTTGATGTCACTGTGTTCTGTTGAGAAATTAATTAGTGGGTAATGTGTAAAACCCCTAAAAGAGGGAGGTGTCCCTGCCTATGCCAGGGGATGGACCTGGGTGTCTTTAAGGTCCCTTCCAACCCCCATTCCATGATTCCATAACCCTCCATCCTCAGGCCTAATTTTGAAGGGATTTCTCATTCTTCCCTGGAAATCTGCTGATTCCAGCAGCTCCTCTGAAGGTCTCCAACATCTCCTGCCCTGCCATGCTTTGATTGTGGCCCTCAGTGTCACTGACACCTCTGAAACCTCTCCCGTAGGTCCAGAGCTTGGAGCAGCAGAACAAGATCCTAACAACCAGGTGGAACTTCCTGAAGGACCAGGACAATTCCCACTCTGACTCGGACATCAAGGCCATCTATGAGCAGTACATGAGCAAAATGAACCAGGAGATGAAGACGCTCAACTACGAGCAGGAGAACCTGGAGTCGGAGCTGGCGAAGGTCCTGAGCACCATGGACACCTTCCGGAGCAAGTAGGTTTCTGTGTCCATATCCATCCCTATCCATAGCCAGGGGCATTCAGCTGGGGCTCAGGGACCAGCGTGGGATTGATTTAACTCAGCCAGCCTGAGATTCTCAGGAAAATATTCCTAGTTTGGTGTGCACAGAAGTGCGGATTTGAGAATTTAGGATCACAACGTCTTCCTGGTTAACGAGAGATGAAAGGAAAGCCAGAACAATAAAATTCCAAGGAGAGCGGGGTCTGAGAGGAGCCTCTGCTGGAGAACAACTCAGGCAATGGCATTGCTGGAGTGACAGCCATGAAAGCAGGGAATGTTTATTCTCCACAAAATTAGCACAAGCCAGAACTGTGTCCCCAGTGATTTCTGGACCAGGCTGCTCAGTACGAAAAACAACGCTCCCAGCTACATGGTGGGAATTTTGGGGTGTTCTGGGCAGGACCAGGAGTTGGATTTGATGATCCCTGTGGGTGTCTTCCAACTCAGGATATTCATCATCACAGAATGGGTTAGGAGGGACCTTTAGGATCATCCAGTGCCACCCTTGCCATGGGCAGGGACACCTTCATCCTCACAGGGAGGAATTCCTTCCCAACATCCCACCTATCCCTGCCATGGGCAGGGACACCTTCCACTATCCCAGTCTGCTCCAAGCCCCATCCAGCCCCTTGGACACTTCCAGGGATGGGGCAGCCACAGGGCCGGGCTGTGGGGAAGCCACAGGGAAATCCATTCCAGGCCCTCACGACTCTCACAGGGAGGAATTCCTTCGTAAAGCAGGAATATTCTGTTTCAGGACTGTGGGATCTCTTCCTTACTCCCTTCACCAGAAGCATTTCTGTCAAACTCTGCTTTGACCAAAATTGTGCCCCAAATGGTCCTGACCAAGAATAGGGAGGCAGCCAAAGGTCGGGGGAGGTGCAGCTGCCTCTTATCTCTGGGGAGCTCCTCTTATCTCTGGAGAGCTCCAAGATGTGCAGATAAGAGAGAGCAGCTGGGCCGTTACGGAGCAGACAATGCCTCCCTCATTATGAGTCTCATTTGCATCCCACAGGAGAATCCCAAATGAGCTCCTTTCCCTCCCAATGACACCCAGCACCTTCCCGGAGCTCTGGAGGCTCCTGTGGGGATTTGGGCTGTGCAGAGACTGTCCAACCCAAAGTGGTGCCAAGGGACTCGCGAGGCAGAAATCCCTGCTGGGATCCAAACCCACTCCTGAGGTGAGGCACAAGCAATCAGTGCCCTCTCCAGGGAGTTCAGCCCAAGGATTCTCCAGCTCCTTAAGCCCTGCTCGAGTTGGCTGCAAATTAGGGAAGGGCTGATGGCTCCTTCTAATGGAGACACAGCAGTGAAATGCCTTAATCAGCTCAGAGCAGGTCGGAAACATGGAATCATTCAGCTTGGAAAAGCCCTTGGAGACCATCAGATCCAACCATCAACCCCCTACCACTGTGGTCACTAGGGACCCCAAGTCCCCAGGTGTCACATCCACACAGTTTTGGACACTTCCAGGGGTGGGGACTCCCTCGGCAGCCTGTGCCAGGGCTGGATAACCCTTTCCATGGAATTTTTCCGAATATCCAACTTAAATCTCCTCTGATGGAACTTGAGGCCTTTTTTCCCTTGTTCCCTCGGAGTGGATCCTGAATCCCACCTGGCTGTCCCTTCCTGTCCAGGAGTTGTGCAGAGCCACAAGGTCCCCCCTGAGCCTTCTCTCCTCCAGGCTCAGCCCCCCAGGTCCCTCAGGAGTTCCCCAGAGTCTTCCGTGGTGCTCCAGCCCTTCCCCAGCTCCATTCCCATCCCTGGACATGCTCCAGCCCCTCAGGGTCTTTCTTGCTGTGAGGTACCCAAACCCCAGGATCCCAGGGGCCTCAGCAGTGCCAAGGACAGGGAATGTTGTGAGGAATTTGACAGGAATAAGACCCAGGATTTTGGTTCTTCACCTTACACTGAAATCATCCTCCCGGGAGTCCTTCAAATAACACCCAGGTGCCAAAAAAGTCCTAAGTTCCTCATGGGAGGTGCCTGCCTGCTCTTTATTTGGGTAATGCAAAGGTTAGGACCTGCCGTCCCTGTCCGGAGCACCTGGCCATCCCTGCACTCCCCTGAGGAAGCAGAATCCCAGACTGGTTTGGGGGGGAAAGGACCCTGCCATGGGCAGGGACACCTTCCACTATCCCAGGGTGTCCCCAGCCCTTGGACACTTCCAAGGATGGGGCAGCCACGGTCTGTGCTCAGATCTGCACTCAGGAATTGCTGCAGGAATTCCCAGCTCCCGGCACTCCAGGGTTTTCCAACCTGATTCCTTAGGGATGAAGGTGCTCCCAGGAACAGGCTGCCTGAGGGTTCTCCCCGTTGGATTTCTTGTGACTTTTCCAGTGACTTGGACAATGGGATAAGGTACAATTGGGATGCTTCATCCCTCCAAAGTGATTCACGGGGAGAGAATTCCCAGGCCCCATCCAGCCCAGGGGCATTTCTGGAGCAAATCTCCTCGCAAATCCAGGAGGTTTCTTTTCCCCAGGGAATTCTGGGGGAGGAAAAATGAAGAACCAGTTGGATTTCCCACTGGAGTGATGCCCTCAGCCAGGCTGTGGCATTCTGGATGGAACATGCCACGGGCATGGGAACACCCCCAAGTCCTTCAGGGTGGGAAATGTGCCTGGGGGAGTCCCCCCATAAGGCCCTGAATTCATCCTGAGCCAGGGACTGCTTCCCAAACCCACCTGGATGGGACTCACTGGGACACTCCCACCTTCTCCTCAAATTATTCTGCCATGGACCAGCAATTCCAAAGAGACGGGTGGAGGGGTGGATGGGTGGATGGAGGGGTGGATGGAGGGGTGGAGGGACGGACGGATGGATGGAGAGGGGACATGCACATCCAGGAGGGAACTAAGCCTGCCTGAGATCTGGTTCCCTGGATTTTGCTCCATGGAAGGAGCCCGGGGGCCGTCTCAAGTGTGCTACGTGCAGGAAGGGCTGGACTTGCCCTCCTGCAGTGCCCCGGGATTATCTCCCAGGAGATAAACGCTGGGATGTGCCTGTGGAATGCTCCAGCTCCAGCCCTGGGTGAGTCACAGTCCTGGGAGCGTGGCAGGAGCTCGTTGGGCCAGCTGGGCCAGCTCTGCTCCACCAGGAGCAGAGCTCTGCCAGCGCCCAGGGGCATGGGGACAGACTGGGGCACACTGGGACATACTGGGACTGGGCTGAGCTGCAAGGAGGAGGAAGCTGGGGTGCAGACAGGCACTAAGCTTGGTCCCGGCACAGCGGTGCTGAGAGTGTTCCAGCAGGGCTGAGAGTATTCCAGCTGGGTTGACATTCCAGGTGGGGAGCACAGACCAGACAGGTAAATCCCATCAACCGCTGCTGCCCAGCCTTGGAAAAGCAGGGAAGGAGACGGTGAGTTTAGCACTGAGGGATACTCGGGAGGAACCGCAGGAGTGCCCAAAGCTGTGACTGTCACATGCCCCCTGCCCTCACAGTCCCCTCAGTGAAGGAGCTGCAGCTCCAGGGAGCTGCTTTGGATATTTCCAGGTCAGCTCCTGAGCACGGCTTCCCCCCTTTACCAGCATCTGCTCCCTTTCCCCAGGCACAGCTCCCCATTTCCACACTTTGTACACAGCAGGGAAGGCTCCCAGAAATCTTCTGGGCTCCCGAGAACCTTCTGACTGGATGCACCAGATCCTAAGCAGCAGCACACGGCTGCGTTCCTGATGTTCCTGTCCTCAGTCTGTTGGGAGATCCCATTTTACCTCATTCCCAAAGGTCTCAGCTGCCCTTAGGCCCATTTGGTGATGTGTCCAAGCAGCACTGAAGGTCTGAGTTCACAGCCTGGAAATGGGGGTCACTTTGGGGCCCCTTCCACCAAGAAAGACCCCGAGGGGCTGGAGCATGTCCAGGGATGGGAATGGAGCTGGGGAAGGGCTGGTGCACCAGGGAAGGGTCTGGGGAACTCCTGAGGGACCTGGGGCGCTCCGCCTGGAGGAGAGGACGCTCAGGGGGGACCTTCTGGCTCTGCACAACAGGAGGGGATAGCCGGGGGGCTCTGGCTCTGCTCCCAGGGACCAACAGGACAAGGGAAATGGCCTCAGACTGTGGCAGGGGAAGTTTAGTTGGATATTGGGAAAAAATTCCTCACTGGAAGGGTGTCCAGGCACTGGCACAGCTGCTCAGGGCAGGGGTGGAGTCAGCAAAGCTGTGTGGATGTGGCACCTGGGGACATGGTCAGGGGTGGCCCTGGCAGTGCTGGGGGAACAGTTGGACTCGATGCTTTCCAAGGGCTTTTCCAAGCTTAATGATTCCCCGATTCCACAGAATCTCATGTGCCCCTTAGGCTAAGAGGAGCCTGCGGGATCATGGAGGAGCAGGGGAGCCACGAGCTCCCTGAGAGCTCAGCCTGCTGTGGTCCAGCACTCTCACACGTGTCCAGCTGCTGGGAGAGACACCGACCCCCATCCCATCGTTCTCCTGCTCCGACCAAGCACTGCTGGCCCAAAATGGGTCCTGTTGCTTTCCTGGTTGGGTCCCTGGGATTTGGGATCACCACACCCCTGTCCCAGGAGCCAACAAGGGTTGGAGTATTCCCTAATTCCCGCTCATATCCATTGGCCCCTGGACTGAGGCTTTGCTCCCTGGCCCTGCCCTATCCCACCTGGATTTAAACACCTGCAGGGCTCGTTCCTCACAGGGACACTCAGGACTCCACCCCATCCTGGTTTGGTTTCCTTCCACTCCGTGGGCAGTTCTCCATGAATTCCTTTGCCTGTGTGCCTTCACAAATCACCTGGGCTGAGTTATGACACCAGTACAGAATGCTCAGAATTTCCACAAGCCAAAGTTTTCTCCCTTGGGAAGACTCACCCTGGAAGTGAAACTCCAAGGAAACGTGAGCAGAACAGAAAAGGTTTGGGGTGAAAATTGAGGAGTTTGGTCAGAGCCCAATCCCCACCCCCATCCCCCATCCCTTTGTGAAGAACCTGAGGCTGCCCAGCCCCCATATGAAATCCCAATTAAATTTCCCTCCTCTCTGCTCTGGGGTTCTTCATCCTGAAAGTGCTCCTGGTGTTCCAGGGCAGCTGGAATGTGGCAGCTTCTTCTCACTCCTGCCCATGATGCCTCAAGGAGGGGGGACATTGCAGGAAAAGCAGAAAGTTTGGATACTTTGGGAGTCTCAGGACAACCCTGAGTGTCCCTGAGTTTCCCTGTGGTTGATCCCATGCTTTGGGCACTCTGCAGGTACGAGGATGAAATTCGTCTCTGCAGTGGGATGGAATTCACCTTCATGGAGCTCAAAAAGGTCAGCAGGAAGGGAAGGGATTCCAGCTGGATTGGCTCTACCCAGCCCTGCACAGTCAAGGAAGGGCCTGGAGGTGATCCAGGCTCAGCTGGTTTGCGATAATGAGGTCTGGAGGAAAACAGGGAGAGGATGAGTCCCAATTCCACAGGACGAGTGGCTCCTGAAAATCCCCCGGCAGCACCTGGGGATCGGAGCATCCCCATCCCTGCACCCTGGGGTTTCCCTGGCCTGAGGGGTCCAAACCCTTCCCAGGCTGCCCCCTCCTCCCTGTGTTCCCTCCGGGTGCCATTAGGGTTGGGAAAGGCCAGGATTGATAAAGGATTTGCTTTGTTCCCTGCGGAGGGGCCGCGCCCTGGGCAAACCCCGGGCCAAGCTCCCACTCCAGCAGGAGCCAGTGGCAATCAGCTGGAACCGGGATTTTATATCAAAACCCCCAGTCTGGGGGCAGGATGAGGGTGTTGGAGAGAGGGAATGTTCCTCACAAATATCTATCATGGCTAGTTCCATGTTTTCCCTGGCACGCTCCCCAGCCAGGAAAGGATGGCTCCCAAGTTTTCAATAAGTGGAGTCTTCTGTGGGGAACAAAAGCTGGGAGGGATGGCCCAGCCCTGCCTGGCCCAGCAGATGCTTCCACCAACGAATCCCAGAAAAAAAAGGGAAAAGGTTCTCAAAGGAGCCTCTCCACCTGGAGAGCAGTTCCAAAGTCCCTGTTAGAATATCTGGGAATGGGTTGGTTGGGAAGGAGCTCATCCCGTTCCACCGCTCCATGGGCAGGGACACCTTCCCTGTCCAGGGTGCTCCAAGCCCTGTCTAACGTGTCCTGGAAGATTCCCAGGGACAGAGCAAGCAGGGCACTCCCTGGGGATGGGGAGCAGTGGGAATGACTTGCTATAAATCCAGTTAGGGACTGATGAACCCTTTCCATTCATGCAGGATTTGGATGTAAGCACCTTGCACCGCACGGAGCTGGAGGTGAAGCTCAAAGGGCTCCAGGAACTGCTGGAGCTGAAGAAAACCATCTACGAGCAGGTGGGAACACACCTGGAGAGGGCTGGGACGCTGTGGGAAACACGGCATTTTGGGGACAGATCCTGGATTTCCACCCACATGGAAGCTTGGCCAGGGTGTCACAGCCAGTCCATTGCTTAGGCAGGGTCTGAGGAGTTGATATCTCCCCTAAAAACAACATTGCAATGGGGCCAGAATATTCCTTCTTCCCCAGAGCCTCTGCGGGAGCCTGTGGTGCCCCGGAACACCCAAGAATTCCAACCTCATCCCAAACTGGCTGTTGGGGCTCAGCTCCTGCCCCCAGGGATGGGGTTTGCCCCAGACCTCAGCCCAGGTGAGCCAAATGTTCAGACTCCATGAAGAACCCAAAAACCAGGACACCTGGAGAGCCTGGACACTCTGAAACACAGTCCAGCCTCCTCCTTTCCCAGGAAAATGAGGGGTCCTCAGTCAGGAATGATTCCAGGGGGGAAGAGCCTCCATCAGAACACTGACTCAGGGCCTGGAAAATGTCACCCAGCAGGATCAGCAGCATGAGAACACTCGGGATTTATCTAAATTCCAGCAATCCAAATAATTACAGTGCCTGATGGAAGAATATGAACATTCCATGTGAGAAACTGAGGCACGGAAAAGCTGGAGCTACCTCCCAGCACAACTGCCCAGGGAGCCTGGTCTGCTCTAAAATGAGCAGGCAAGGCAAATGATTGCAAGGCAATTTTAGCCCAGTTTTTTTGGAAATCAGGCCGTGTCCCAGGATCTCCTCCTGATTTCCTGTGGCTCCCACAAAAAGCTGCATTTTTTAACCCCCAATTCATGTAAAAATCTCATCCCCAACCTCTCCTGTCTCACCCTCTCTGTGGATTCGATGACATCGGGTACAGGCACATTCCCAGGCAGAGGGAAAATGAGGTGACCTTTGCTTGTTGGGATGGATCAGGAGAAAATCCCACCCTGGTTTCTCATTAATAAATGACCAGTTTGGGGGTTTTATTCACCAAATGATCCGATATTCCAAACAAACTCAAAGTTTCTCACCTGCTCCAAGATTAACAAAGAAACTCAGCACTGGGATAAAATCTCCCAGTCGTCCTGCTTTTTGGGGGTATTTCTGTGTTATCCCTGAGCCTTCTGTGAGCCCAGCCAGGGAAGGGAAGGGAATCAAGGAACACAGTTCCTGCTCCAAAGGGACCTGAGCACAAAGGGAAGAACAAAGGAAAAGGAGGAGGAGAAGGAATTCCTGGTGCAAAGCAGGAGCTGCGCCTGAGATAATGGAGCAGCTGCTCTGGAGCAAGCCTGCATACAAACCTGGATGCAGGGGCCCTTCCCGGCTCAGGGAGGGGAATTCTCCAGCTGTGGCTGGCGGTGATCCCGGGGGTGATCCTGCCTCCCTCCACGCTGACATTCCCAGGACGGAAGAGTGGAGCAGCTCTCTGCAGCCATGGCTGTGTCCAGGGAAGGCTCCTGGTTCCCTGAGGAGCTGTAAATCAGGCTCTGGCCAAAAAGCAGCCACAGCCTCACTGGATCCCACAGCAGAGCTTGGGAAGGGCATTTTCCAGCCTCCCCAGGCTGTGGAACGACCCACACTGCCTTTGTTTTCCCAAAACTCTCATCCATCATGGATATCAATGGACATTGGGCCATGATCATCGGCTCCAGCCCTGCTCCTGGGGAACAACCGACTGAACAAGAGGGAGTGCCAGGAGAGGTTTAGGTTGGATATAAGGGAAAATTCTTTCCTGGAAAGGGCTGTCCAGCCCTGGCATAGCTGCCCAGGGCACGGGTGGAGTCCCCATCCCTGGAAGTGCCCAAGGAATGTGTGGATGTGGCACTTGGGGACACAGTCAGGGGTGGTCTTGGCACTGCTGAGGAACATTTGGAATCTGGTGATCCTACAGGTCTTTTCCAGCCTTAAAGATCCCAGGATTCTCCCTGTTCCTGGAGTAGTCCAAAGGCACTGTTTTGTCAGATTTTTACCAGATTGTATTCAAAGATCCCAAACCCCAACTTAACCTGAGTCTGGATTTTATGGAGCAAATAACACCAGACCCCCAACTCCAGAGAGGAAACTCGGGAATTCTCCCCCTCTCCACGTGGAAGCTGTCTGCCAAGCACAGCCCACCTGGAGGGTCGAGTTCTCTGACTTCTGGGAATCTTGGATATGACCAGATCCTGGGAAGAAGCTCTTCCCTGTGAGGGTGGGGAGGCCCTGGAATGGATTTCCCAGAGCAGCTGTGGCTGCCCCATCCCTGGAAGTGTCCAAGTCCAGGTTGGACGGGGCTTGGAGCAACCTGGGTTAGTGGAAGGTATCACTGCCCAGGGCAGGGGTGGGATAGGATGAGCTTTGAGGTTCTCCCCACCCAAATCATTCAATGAATTTCCAGCTCCATGTTCTCTTTCCTGTTGTCCCTTGGCTCTGCAGGAACTGGAGGAGCTGCTGACGGAAATCAAGGACATTTCCGTGGTGCTGGGAATCGACACCTGCTCCCGGCCAGACCTGGGCAGGATCGTGGAGGACGTCAGGGCCCAGTACGAGGCTCTGGCCCTGCGGAGCTGGGAGGAGGCCGAGGCCCTCACCCGGAGGAAGGTAGCAGATCCCTGCTCCACACGGGAGAGGCAGGGAAAGGACAGGAGGGGTTGGCCTGGAAACAGCTGGGTAAGCAAGGATGGGAGGGAGGGATCGGCTGGCCCTGAGAATGGAGGGAGGAACAAGGCGCTATCCCGGATCAGCTCTGGACAGTAAATCCGGAGTTTTGTTACTCCAGGCTTTCCACACTGGAGGAACCCAGGACATGTCCCAGTGGAGACGGAAATGTCCTTCCAGCTCTCCAAAGAGCAGGAATGTGACTGATCCTAGGGCCCGGTGAGCCCGGCACAGCCACAGCCAGAGAGGATGGGAACAAGCCCCAGATCTTTCCCCATGTAATCCAGGTGATCCCAGGGCACCCCTGCCCTTCTCTCCACAGCTCACCGACAGCAGCTCCCAGTCTGGCTCCTTCGGGGGGCACCTCCTCGACAGCCGGCGGGAAATCGCGGATCTGAACATCCGGATCCAGAAACTGCGGTCCTGCATCGTGTCCCAGAAGAGCCAGGTTTGTCCTGGGTGGGAAAACGGGGCAGGTGTGTCCTGGGGTGGGATAATGGTATGGGTTTGTCCTGGGGTGGGATAACGGGACAGGAATGGAATTCCCTCCCACAAGCCCCCTCAGCTCCCTTTCCCACACCCCAGTGCCTGTACCTGGAGGAGCACATCCACGAGGCTGGCGAGCAGGGGGAGGGGACCCTCAGGGACGCCAAGGCCAAGGTGGCCAGGCTGGAGGAGGCCCTGCAGCGCAGCCGGGAGCACATGGCTCACCTGGTCCGGGAGTACCAGGAGCTCATGAACATCAAACTGGCCCTGGATGTGGAGATCCTCACCTACAGGAAGCTCATGGAAGGGGAGGAGAACAGGTGAGCCAGGGTTCCTCCGCCTCAGGTGGGGAAGGGAGGCACCACGATACCTGGTGGGATGGAGACATCATGGAATGCTTTGGAACCCAGTCCCACCCCCTGCCATGGGCAGGGACACCTCCCAAAGCCCAGCTTGCCCAAATCCCAAGTTCTGAGTCAGGGACCAAAGGTTTCGTCAAAGAAGGAGCAAATCCTGGTGGTTCCCAGCAGTTCAACCCCATTTCTTGCTCCTAAGTCTTCCTCAGACTCCCCAGGCTAAAGTTCCAGACCTTCTCCAGGTGCTGTACCCAGGGTTTGTTGAAGCCCATCCTGTTCCAAGGACCCTTGGTCCCACCACTATCCCAACTCCCCCAGGCCAAATTCCAGCCCTTCCCACCCCTCTGGGAGAGCTTAAGCTGTGTCCTCATGCTGTGTCCTTTCCTTCCCAGCATGGAGCAGCCCATTCCCACCATCATCAGCGCTGTCCACTCCCGGCCAAAGCCTCGTAAGTGCTTTGATCCCTCCGATCCAGGGAATCAGGGAGGGGATGGAAGGGCTTTAACCTTTCCTCTTCTCCCAGTTTCTGCCAGCACCCTGTGGAATTCGCAGCTGTTTGCCCGGGGCTCGGGGGACACGGAGCCAAGTGGAGGCAGCTCCAGGAGCCCTGGGAGAGCCCAGGCCGTGCCAGGGACTCCGGACACCGGGACCCGGCCCAAGCTCAGCTCCGGGGCCCCTGGGGAATGTTCCTAGGAGAATGGGATGAACACGGATCCAAAGCACCTGGGAAGCTCTTCCTCCTGAACTCCAGCCCACATCCAAGGGATGAAGGATGAGGATCCTGTCCCGGCTGTCCCTTGTCTTTCCACCATCCCAGTTCACAGCTCCATTGCCAGTTACAGCAGGAATCACCCCAGGACTTTAGGGACTCTCCCATTCCCTTCACCTTCCTCTCTATGGCTCCCTTCCCAGGGGATTTGCAGTCACCCCTTGGAATGATTTTTTCATTCAGGAGGAAGTGTCCCTACCCCAGTTTTAGCAGCTGCCATTGGTCCCTTTGCTGGTGTTGCCAAACCCTTTCCCTGCTCCGAGAGTGATCCCTGACAGGGCTTCCAAGGAAAGCACCATTCAGGTTTCCACACTGGGGGAGAGGGAGGAAAACAACCCCAGGGATGGATTTGTCGCCTGGATTGACAGATCTGGTGACACCCTGGGGGACCCTTGGCCGCCTCAGGGCATTTCCTTGCCTTTGGGGGGCCCCTCATTCCTTCACCAAAGCTAAAATGCCTCAAAACTCTTGATTTCCATAATCCCTCTCTCTCTCCAGGCTTCACACAGCAGTTCCAGCTCCTAAAACTGGGATATGGGTTCCTATTTAACTGCACTGGGAACAGCCCAGTTTGGGTTGGGAGGGACCTCAAGGCTCATCCCATTCCTTCTACTGTCCCAGGCTGCTCCAAGCTCCATCCAGCCCAGCCTTGGACACTTCCAGGGATCCAGGGGCAGCCCCAGCTGCTCTGGGAAATCCATTCCAGGGCCTCAGCACCCTCATAGGGAAGAATTTCCTTCCTAAAATCGTATCCAAATCTTCCCTCTTTCAGCCTAAAGCTGGAAAATTCCCTTGCCTTTGTATTTATTGACCTCAGCTTGTACCCAACCCGGCTGCCCCCACTGGCCAATCCCAATCCCGATGCTCCAGAGCTCCTGGAGCCAGCCCTGGAAGTGCCACGTGGCTGCAGGTGGGGGATGCTGTGGCTGTGGCACAGCCACCCCTGCAGCCTCTTCCCAACCTCACCCAGAATCTTGCAGTATTTTCCGTCCGGGCTCCAGCCACTGCCACTCAGCCCCGCAGATTCCCAGATTCCTGGTCCCCATTCCCACATTCTGTAGGATAGGAAGCACAGCTCTGGCTCGCGGGGTTTGGCTGTTACAATAAAGTTCTGTCACTTGGAATCCATCCTGTCTGTCCTTGTTTTCTCCCAGCTTCCCACCACAGACATGGAGCAGCAGCTCCTTCCCAGCAGGACGCACCTGGGGGCTCTGGCTGAGTTCTGGCAGCCAGGCGAGGCTGGAGTCGCTTCCCAGGGATTGGCTTGGGCACCTCCCCGGGATGAAGGACACAGCGCCAGAGGGGCAGAGACCGTGCAGGACCCAAGGCCCTGGAGACCAATTTTGGGAATGAGGGGAACACACTCAGCACTGCCCAGCTTCCCCTTCCCAACCTCCTTCTGCCCCTCTGCAAAGGGGAATTCCTGCACACCTGGGCACCCAATTTCCCTGCAGCCCCTCATTCCAGAGGTGTCCTTTTGGTGTTCCTTTATCCCCACAGGGACTTCCCTGGGAGATCCAAACTAGACCAGGTTCCCGGGGGTGCTGGAGGACCCAAATTTGGGAGCAACTTTGCTGTTTGCTGCTCACCTGGGAGACACTCTGCCCTTCCAGGGTCAGCTTCCCCTTCCCAAACTCCTCCTGCCCCTCTCCAAAGGAGAATTCCTGCACACCTTGGCCAGGTCCATTTTCCCACGGCCCTTCATTCCAGAGGTGCCCTTTTGGGTCACAGATGCTCCCTGTTCCCCTGGGAGATCCAAAGCACCCCAGGGCCCCCAAGGTGCTGGAGGACCCAAATTTGGGAGCAGCTCTCCAGGTCCAGGGCAGGGGATGGGAGACAGAGGATGGGGAGGACATTCCAGACCAGGGGAAAGAGGTAAATCCAGTTTCCCAGCCTGGCAGGATGGGGAAGGGGGGCTCTGAGCAGTTTGCAGTTGCTCCCAGCTGGGCAGGGTTAGTGCAGGGCTGCCCCTGGAGCCAGGAACCTGCAGAGCCCTTGGAAAAATCCCTTGGAAAAAGCCCTGGAAAAAGCCCTTCCCAGGCAGAGGAATAAAGCAGGGTCTGTGCTCAGCCCCATTCCCGGGACAGCAGCAGGAACAGGGCTCGTGTTGTCCGGGGTGAGGCCGGAATGGGAGCCTGGGACACCCAGGCTGGGGGAACTCAGGGAGGGCTGGGGCTCAGCTGAGACTTTCCCACTGCTTTTCCTCCCTGACACTGGAATTTGGGGATCTTTTTGCTGTTTCTGAGCCTTCGCCACCCATGGGACTGGGAGATCCCTGAGGCCAAACAGGGGATTAAAGGGTTGGTTTGAGACTTGGGATTTTGGCTGCATTCCTGGACTCAGGTCCCCATTCTGGGATGTGGGAGGGACAGACCCAACTCAGCATTCCCCTGTCCCACTGCTCCCAGCCTCAGTTCCCAAGGGCACCGGGGAATGGGCCCATCCAGCAGAATTCCTGCCCTCCACCAACGGGAGCTGAGCTCTGCCTGGGATGGTCCATGGCTTTGGGACACCCATCCTGCCCCCTCCACCATCCCTCCCTCCCTCATTAGGGCTCAGCCTCTTCCTCAGGGCAAATTCCCGTTGCTGTTCTCATCCCAGAGTCACAACCAGCCTCAGTTCCAGCTGTAAACTCCCCAGGGAATTGCTGCAGGTTCCAGGCAGCACCATCAGCTCAGGACCCACCAAAAAATCCCTATCCCAGCCCTTCAAAAAAGGTCCTGGCTGCACCCCCCATGTTGTCCAGATCAGTGCTGTCAACCCAGAATAATATACACTGGATTTACTTTCTTTTAGGGATAGAATGTGAGAAAAACAGGGAAACAGAGAAGGATGCAGTGGTGAAGGGCAGCCCCAGAAAGTGCCAGGATTGCCATGTCCCTGGTTTTGGCTCAAAATGCCACAAAATCCCACCTGACTGCTTCCTAAAAATTCCTAAGGACTCAAAGGATCCTGAATTTGGGCAGGGGAGTGGGGATGGGGAAGTTGATGGAAAAGCTTGGGTTTTAGGGAAAAAGGGATGGTTGTGTGATGGTCAGAGGGTGCTTGAGGGGGTTGAGGCATTGCTCACCTTCTCAGATCCATGTAAAAAAATGGATCAGGGCCTGAGGATTGCTGGGAAAACCAGGGTTGGGGGGGTAATTAACTAATAAATGGGATAATTAACAGCATTCCCCCATTTATGGCTCAATAATGCTGTTTTATGGCCGACTGCAGTGATCCCCTTCAATCAGTCACCCCCGGGGTGTTGGGGCACATTCCCCACGGGGATTTGGGAGCTGCTGAGGGGATCTGTGGGATCAAGGGATATTTATCCCTCTTATCTGCCAGGCCACTCAGGAATCCACGGCACAGCCTCCTCCAGGCGATGCCGTATCAGCTCCAGGCGCTCCCAGGGATGATCCCATCCCTGCCTGGAGCCTCTCCAGGACTGGACACGTCAGATGTCCTGGAGGTCTTGAACGTGAGACATCCCAGGGGCAAATGCCGGGGTGCTGGCAGCGGGGATGGCGGAATAGCAGCAGGGACTCGGTGCCGGCTGCACGGGACTGGAGACCGGAGCACGGCGGGATCGGCTCGCGGAGCGCATCCCGGGACCCGCGCACCTGGAGCGGCCAGGCGCGAGCTCCGGGCTCCCTCTGCCGGGCAGGTGACGCCGCTGCAGCGCCTCCCCAAATCCCGAACAATTCCCGGCTTTCTTCCACAGGCCCGGCCTGCAGAGAAAGGGAAACAGCTCCCAAGGAGCGAGGCACGGAGGGGATCCTACAGGGGATCCTGCTGCCCAGAGCAGCTGTGGGCTGCCCCGTCCCTGCCCAGGGCTTGGAGCACCCTGGCATAGTGGGACCTGTCCCTGCCCACTGGATGGGCTTTATGGTCTCTTCCCACCTGAACCATTCCATGATCCTGTGATCCAAAAGGGTGTTTCTCATCCACCAGGAACCCCCATCCAGGCAGGAATGACTTCTGGGATCCAGCCTGGCTGTTCCATTGCTCCCAGACTTGCTGCCCCCCTTCCTCCAGAGCCCCCACACACCTGGAATCACTCTGGGAAGATGAAACAGCTCCCAAGGTGAGAAACTCAGCCCTCCATCTGATCCCCCCTGGACCAGTGATGGATCTGTCACCTTTACCTCCCTGGGGTCAGGTAACACCAGTCTCTGGCTGTTTGTGCTGCCAGTCCCTCTCTGAAGTATCTCCAGATCCTTTCTGACTCCACTTTTTTATCCTCTAAGGGCCAAATCTTCCAGGAACACACCCAAAACATCTTTATCGGGGGAAAAACCCTTTTCCCATCTGGAATCTCAGCTCACAGCCCCTCTGCCCCCCAGGAAACAGCTGCAGGTGGGAGCACTCTTGGTTCTGCTTCTACCTCTGTGTCCTTCCCCAGTGGATTTGGGGATGCACTCTCTGTCTGGAAGCAGCCAGCCCTTTTCCCAGTCCTTCCCAGTGCACGGAGCCTGGAGAAATCTGGCACCAGCCAAGCTCCTGCTCAGCATCAGAGGGGAGCCAAAATCCCCCCCACGTGTGCCATGGGGTTAAATGTGTGGGAAGGGAGATGGAAATATCCTGGGATGGGGAACTGATGGCCTGGGGCTCCCACTTCAGTTCCAAACCCAGTTCAATCCACCCATCCCAGTTCTCCCACAGCTGCTCCCCCAGTTCCAGCCAACACCTGGAGTGACTCCAGTGGAACTGAAGGAGGAAGATGGATGCTCCAGGCCCTCTCCTGGCCTGGCACAATCATTTGCAGGGATGGAAGTGGCCCACCCCAAGAAATCAGCCATTGGGAAAAGGAGCTCCCCCACCTTGGGGAAAAGACACAGCTTGGATCTCCCTTTCCTGCACCATCCTGGCCCAAACTGTGCCTCAGTTTCCTGGCTTTTTTCACCTGCAGCCTCAGGGAGGATGGAATTTGGTGCGGGGGAGGGGTAATTTTGTTTTCCTAATGAAATGCTCCAGGACAGAGCAGGGAATTCAGCGAGCAGGGAAGGGTTCAGCAGGGGTTTGTCCCTGTCCCTCTCCCCAGGCTCGAGGGGATCTCCAGCCCCACCCTGGGTGTCCCCATGGCCTGAGGGACCCAGACTCCTCCGGGGGCCCCAAATCCCCGGGCTGGCTGCAAACAAATCCCTGGATTGTGTCCAGGGAGGGGAGGAGGAAGGGAGAGAGCCCGGCCCCATCGGCCCATGCCGGGGGAGCGGCCGGCGCTGCTTTGTGCCCGTATAAGGCCAGGTTGGGCTCTCCCGGCCCAATCCGGGCAGGGACGGGAACACCTGAGCCGGCCCAGCTCCCCGGGGCGGGGCCCGGCTCAGGTGAGCAGAGCTCGCCCTGCACGGGGCGGGGGGGCCGCGGCTGCAGCCCCTCCCCAGCCGGCACGGAACGCGAGTTGTGTCCGGTGGGAATTCCGCCCTGGGAACAGCGGCCCCAGAGGCCCCACCGGCTCAGCTTTAGGGCCGGGCAGCACCTTTCCTTCCCCCATTGCCAGAACTCTCCACGTGGGAGGTGGAATAGTTCTCCCTGTGTCCTGCGGCCGTCCCGGTGCTGGGATTTACCCCCCGAGCCCGGCTGGGATCGCGATTCAGCCCCCTAAACCCGCCTGGGACTGGGATTCAGCCCCCTAAACCCCCCTGGGACTGGGATTCAGCCCCCTAAACCCGCCTGGGATTGGGATTCAGCCCCCTAAACCCGCCTGGGATTGACCCCCTGTGCCCGGCCAGGACCGGGATTCCCCTCCCGGTGTCCCCAGCCCCGCTCTGTCAGATCTCGGCAGGATCGGGGGCTCCGGCACTGGGAATGCCGGCAGCACCGGGGGTGCCATCTGGTGACCCTGTCTGGGCAGGGGGATTGGACCGGCTGATCTCCAGAGGTCCCTTCCAAACCCAGGTGTTCTGAGATCCGGGGACCTCACCTGGATCCCAGCCCTAAGGTTGCCCCTGGACCAGTGAAAAGGCAGCCCGGAGGTGCCCCCAGGCCGGGGGGACACGGGAGGGACCCCGAGGTGCCGGCACAGCCGGGCGCTGTCCCTGTCCCTGTTCCTGCCAGCCGCGACC
>VZSE01010403.1:150428-163203 GCA_013398275.1 Promerops cafer
CCGGCCCGGCGCGGCGCGGCCCGCCCCGGGACTCGGTAGAAACCAGCGCTCCCTTGTTGTGCTGCCAGGCCGGAGCCCCGCGGGAGCGGTGCCAGCCGGCCCCGGGGCTGGGAGTGCCCCGTGGGCCACCGCCGGGAGCGGGGACTCGCACACGCAGCAGCTGCCGGCCCCGCCCGGCCCCAGCTCCAGCCCGGGAAGCACCAGCCCTGCCTGGGACACACCGGGAATTTGGGGGTTGCCCGAATTGACACCTGCACAGACCCCCGCGCCCAGGGTGGGGCAGGAACGGGGGGAGCAGCCTGGCCTTGGACACTTCCAGGAACCATTTCCAGCTCCCCCCGGGCTCCCCCTGTGCACTGGGGGGGTCGGAGGGGCAGTGTTGGCACTGGCTGAGCTCCTGCTCCAGGCCTTCCCTTCCNAGGAACCATTTCCAGCTCCCCCCGGGCTCCCCCTGTGCACTGGGGGGGTCGGAGGGGCAGTGTTGGCACTGGCTGAGCTCCTGCTCCAGGCCTTCCCTTCCCACCTATCCAAACTTGCTCCCCTGGGGCTCAGCTGGAGAAAAGGAGGCTCAGGGGGACCTTCTCCCCCTCACTCCCAGACAGGAGGGAGGGGGTCGGGATCTGCTGCCAGGGAACAAGGGAAAATGGCCTCAAGTTCCACCAGGGAAAATTTAATTTGGATTCAGGAAAAATTCATCACTGAAAGTGTTGTAAATCACTGGAAGGGGCTGCCCAGGGCAGGGGCAGAGTCCCCATCCCTGGAAGTGTCCAGAAACATGTGGCTGTGGCACCTGGGGACATGGTCGGGGTGACCGGCATGGTGCTGGGTTGATGGTGGGACCTGATGCTCTCTGAGGGCTTTCCCAACCTGAGCAATTCCATGGTTTGTGGACAGCAGTGACCAGAGGTGGTTCCTGGGGTTTGGAGTTGGGCTCAGCTCATCCTCCCCACTCCCTTCAGGCACTGAACACCGTCCCAGAACTTCCTCTCCAGGATCAGCTGGAGACCATGGGGCTGGAGGAGGTGGAAGGAGCCCTGATCACAGCACAAGTTCCCCCGTGGGACACAGGGATGGCTTGGGCCTGGACATCCTGGAGTCATGGAATGGTCTGGGTTGACCCAAAGCTCATCCCATTCCAAATCCCAGCCATGGGCAGGGACACATCCTGCTGTCCCAGGCTGCTCCAAGCCCCGTCCAGCCTGGCCTTGGGCACTGCCAGGGATCCAGGGGCATCCTCTGGGAAATCCATCCCAGGGGCTCCCCACCTTCACAGGGATGAATTCCTTCCCAATCTCCCATCCATCCCTGCCCTCTGGCAGTGGAAGCCATTCCCTGTGTCCTGTCCCTCCATCCCTTGTCCCCAGTCCCTCTCCAGCTCTCCTGGAGCCCCTTCAGGCCCTGCAAGGGGCTCCAAGGTGTCTCCAGAGCCTCCCCTTCTCCCTCCCAGCCCCATGGATCTCTCTGATGCACAAATTCACCAGGAACTGTCCAAACCTCGGGGAGTCACGATCCACAGAGGGATCTGGGGGATCTGGGGCAGCGCCCTGCGTCCGTGGCGGGGTTTGGAGGCGCCCCGGGGATCCTGTGCATGTGTCCATGGAGGGACCCAGCGGGAAGCAGGGAAAGGAGCTCACCGGGGCTGCTCCTGGAACAGCCCCTGGAACCGCGCCAGGAATTCACAATGGGAACGGAGCTCAGCCGCTCCTGCCGGGACCTGCCGTGTCTGCGAGGCTCCGGGCACACCCAGAAATTCAGGGCTTTGGAAAAAAACCCTCAGCACCTGGGCAGGGGAGGGGCAGGGAGAGGAGGAACCACTTCAGAGCTGAGGAATCCCAGGGTGACTCAGGCTCTGACGCAGGAAGCAAACAGGGCTGGGGATGGTGGGAAGAGGGTCGGGCAGCCCTGGGAGGCGATCTGGGGGGCCAGGCAGCCCCTCTGCCCCCTTCTGCCCAGCGTGGCTTGGACCATCAGAGTTCATGGAATGTTTTCAGCTGCAGCAAAGCTGCGCCAAGCACTTCCCAACTTTCCAACACCCAACTTGCTCAGAACCAGCTCCAAGGGTCCCAAAATCTCCTTTGTCTCAGCACTTCCCAGTGCAGCACCAAGAGTGGCCCCCTGCCCACAGAGAGGCAATTCACCCTTGAAAAAAGGGGATATAAAACACCTGGAGCTTCATTTCCAATGCTCCCAGAGCCTCGTCATGGAGCCAAAGGGATCTGTCACTCCTCTGGGCAGAAGAAGGGAAGTAGGGATGAAGACCCCACCACTGACATAAGACTCGGAGCCTTTGGGGGTTTGGAACTGCAAGGAGAGGCATAAAATAGGCCCAGTTCAGTGCCTCGGCTGCAGATCCACTCTGGATTCACAACCCCCTGCCCTCCACAATGGGTAAATCCAGCATTCCCTCAGCATTCCCTGGGTAATTCACCAGAATGACTGATCTGCAGCTGTTCATCCCCCAGCATTCCCAGTGGTGACACCAGTTTAAGTCCCAGTTTCTGAAGTGAGGACCTCATGGAATCCCAGATGCTCTCCTGGTTCAAACCAACAATGGAAAACCCTCAAAAACTGGGACCTCAAACCCAGACTAAATCAGGGGAAATAAATCCAGACACCTGGATCACAAGACACTCAAAAAATCCCAGAGTTCATCTAGCCTTGGATTTGCCATGGGAAATCTGAAATTCAGGAGCATGAGACGTCTCCCCTCTTCAGAACTCCCCCAGGATCAGCCCTGTCCAAGTTCCCCTGGGCTGCTTTTGGGGTGCAGCAGTGGAGCCTCCGGATGAAGGGCTGGATTCCCTCCATCCCTGCTCCTGGCAGTTCCCGACAGCAGCTCCTGCCATGGCCCCCACCCAGGGGACACGCTCCGACCTGAGCCGGGATTCGGGATCGGCCCTCGCGGACGGATCCACCCCCACCCGGCCCCGGCGGCAGCTCTGCACTTACACAACCCAAGCAAAAGCTTGGGCAGGGTCGTGGGGATCCCACCTGCACCGTGGGAGGGGATCCAGGGGTTGGCAGGACTGAATTCCAACACAAACTGCCTGAGTGTCCCCCGGGAACGGGAATTGCCACCTTGCTGGAAGCTCCTCAGCCAACCTTGAGTGGAGGAAGGAGCAACTCAGGGCCTTGTATTTGGCTTTATAAAACAGGCCTCGAGTGGCTCCAGCCCTGCTCTGGATAAAATCCCAGTCCACAACTGGGAATCGCCTTTGGACTGCTCACCCTATTCCTTGCTTCACCCTGGGAAGGGGCAGCATTCCCACTTTTTCTCACAGAGGCTGAGCTGTTCCAACCGGGAAAGAGCCCCAGCTCTCCACTCAGGCACAGAACCCCTGCAGCTGCTCCCTGTGCTCGGCCTTCCCGGTGCTCCAGCTGCACCTGGAAAAGGCAGGATCAGCTCAGACATACTCATGGTGCTCCTGAGTCCCCCAGAATCCTGCTGCCCCATCCCAAGGCCAGGCTGGTCGGGGCTTGGAACAACTTGGGCTGTGGAAGGTGTCAGGAATGGGATGGGCTTTAAGGTCCCTTCCCACCCAAACCATCCTGGGATTCTGGGACTAATCCAGGTGTACCTGCAGGAGGCATTGGCAGAGTTGCCCTTCCCTGCCAGCTTAAACCCAGAATTCCAGCTCCAGCACAAATGGGGTGAATTCCTGTGGGTTTTGTGGGAGCTGGGCCCCTTTAACAGTTCCTTTGTGCCAATTCCTGTGTGTTTTACTCTGAACTGGGAGTTTTTTACCAACCATCCCAGCCATGCCAGGAATGGGGTGGGGATGTTTTGACAGGAGTCCTGGATCACATCCAGATCCCACCCAGCTCCCTCCTCTCACCTCTCCCTGCTCCCAACGTGCTCGGCTCCGAGTGTCAAGAGACTGGAATTTGAGAGAAAACAGACTCAGAGAGCAAACACTGCCCAGAGCAGGGGGAAATCCAGAGATATCAGGCCCAGGGTCACACACACCGATCCCTGCATGTGGGAATGGAACATCTGGGGCTAAACCTGCATCTGTAAAACACACCTGGGGGAGCATCTCTGAATCCCACCTTTGTGGGAGAATCCCTGAATCCCGTCTGTGTAGGAGCACCTCTGATTCCCACCCGTGTGGGAGCACCCCTGAAAATCCAGGTGCACATCCCTGTTTTCAGTAAGGATCCTCGTTTTTCCTCAGCTGCTGCAGCACCTGGCTGGGAAAGGCACTCGGGAGGCTCCGCCCGGCCCCGGGGCAGCTTTGGGAGCCGCTGTGGGCAGGTCCCTGGAGCCTCCCGAGCTGCAATCCCTCTGATCCTCCCGCGTCCCTGCCCTGGGCTGGGAACGCCACGGCTCCGGCTCCAACCCACTTTCCCCGGGTTTTGCACAGGAGGCAAATCTTGGTGCAAAACTCCCACATCAGCACTTTGGCAGGAGCGGAGCCTTCTCGGCCATCCCAGCACAGAAGTGCCAAGGCCAGGGAAGGGGGGCCTCCTGGAGCCTGTGGAGGTGCCCAGCTCCTGTTCCAGCCTTCCCAAGGCCCCTTCGGTGGTGCTGCTGGGTTGGACTGGATGATCTGGAGGGTGTCTTCCAACCTTGGTGATTCCATGATTCCAAGATCTCCCACCCCTTCCCTCTGACCCAGCCATCTCCAATCCCCCCAATCCACCTGTCTTCCACCCTGGAACCACGGTTCAGATGCCCAGGGAAAGCATCCTCCTGTCATGGGGAAAGCAGGACTTCTCCCTGCTCTGTCACCAACCAAGCCTGGATTTCTGTGACAGGACATCACAGAGAGGGGCTGGCATGAGCCACTCTCTAGGACCTCCCTCCAAGAGATCCCGTGGCTCCTCTGGGCTTCCCAAAGCCTTGCGGACCCTTGTGATGCTCCTGCACAAGGTGTTCCCTCAGGGATCAGCGGATTCAGGGCCCCCCACCCTGCACCCGAAATCAGAGTCCAGAGGACCAAGTTCTGCAGGAACCACTGGGGCCATCCTCAGGGTGTTTCCTAGGGAACAGGGGGAGAGTCATGGAATCCCAGAAAGAGTTGGATTGGGAGGCACCTGGAAGCTTCCAGGGCTCTCTGGAACCTCCAAGTGCCCTGTCCCATCCTCTGCTCCTGTGTCCACACTCCGCACTGGATCAGAGGCTTTATGGGCATTTCCACTCTCACTAAAACATTCCTTCACCTTCCAACTCTCTAAATCCTTAAAAATCCTTACAACTCTTCCTTTGGAGCCTGAAGGGGAACCAGCCCCGCTCCACCATGGAGTCCAGACCCTCCAACTCCTTACAAAGCCTTTCCTGGCTGAGCCTGTCCTGCGTGAGTCAGCTCCGCACAACGCCCGAGTCAGCGCTTCCCACAAAGCAGCTGGAGCTGGGCCTGGAACAACGCAGCCACATCCCCGCGGAGGGGGCCCGCCGGGACCTGCCGGGCTGGCACGGAGCACTGGGAATGTGCTGGTGACAGCACCCGGCAGAAACGCGGTGCAGGAGAGAACAGGGAGCAGCTCTGCTTCCCCCCCAGGCACGGGGCCCTGTTTGGGACATGTCGGAGTCTGCTGGGAAACCTGGACCCAGCCCAGGCCTGGCCTTCCCTTCTCCCGCAGCCCAGGGAAAGCTCCTTTGGCCACAGGAATCCCCCCAGGCCAGATCTGCACTGAGGTTATCCAGGCCAGGTGAGATCCCACCCCCATCATCCACAGCACGACCCTCAGGAGAAGGGAGCTCAAGAAGGCACGGCCAGCAGGAACCCCAAGAATTCCTGGTTCCATTCCCAAGCCTCATCCAGGGTTAGCCAAGCTCAGGTGAGATTCCCATGTCCAGCCTCAATCTTCAGCAGAATGGAGCCCATGAACACAAGCCCCGGGAGGGACTGCATACTTGGTTCCCAAACCTCATCCGCACTCAAAGCTCAGGAGATACTCCAGGAATGTCTAATTTGATTCCCAATTCTCATCCAGTCACCCTCCTTTCCTCCCTCCCTCCTCTCCCAAGCAACTCCCAGTCCCATGGGATCCCTGTCCCCTCTCACTGAGCCTTCCAGACGGCACCTTTTCCACTCAGACCTTCCCTGCACATTCCTGCGCTCCCAGGTGCAACCCTTCTGCTCTCTCCTGGCTTTTCCAAGGAAACCTGGACACCTTTCCCACCTGCCCTGAGCACTGAACAAGCTGTCCTGGAAGAAGCCAAAGCAGAAGTCCCCCAGGTGGGATGAGGCTGAGTGGAAAAGGGGCCTTCCCAGGTCCCTGTGGTTGCCTGGATCCAAGGACAAGGCTGTCAACAGTTGGGATCCACAATGGGACTGGGGCAAACCAAAGGCAGCTCTCAGGAATTCATCCTGTGGGAATTCTGAGGAAAGGACTGAGGCCCACCTGTGTCAGCAATGGGGCAGGTGTGGAGGTAAAGCCCCACATGAGGAATGTGCTGCAGGTCCTGCTTCAGGGGCTGGGGGACAGGAAATCCTTTGGGATCTGCCCCAGGAGCTGGCACTGGTCAGGCTGGGAATGTCCAGCCAGACAACACAGTGGTCACTCCCACAAATCATTCCCAGGAGATCCATGAGCCCTGGATAGAAGCCACCACACATTCCAGAGGAGCCTTCACAACTTCCAAATTCCCTTGTGCCCATGCACTGGCCACCCTTGGAGACACCTCCAGAGGATGTTCCTGCCCAAGGGGATGGATCTTCTCCAGGTGGACACGGAGCCAGAGCAGGTCCCGAGGCCTTTGGAGGAGATATTCCATATTTTCATACATTTATTAGAGATTTGGGGGAAATCCTTCACAGAAGGGTTGTCCAGCCCTAAAAGGGTGCCCCAGGGAGGGGCAGAGTCCCCATCCCAGAAAGTGTCCAAGAAATGTGTGGATGTGGCATGGTCAGGGGTGACCTTGGTGGCACTAGGTTGGACTTGATGATCTCCGAGGTCTTTTCCAACCTGAACAATTCCATGATTCCTGGCTCAGGCTGTGTCACCTGCTCTGAGGGGACACCAAGACTGGCTGCATTAGAGGAGTTTTTCCCATAAAACCTTCACCCTCCTGCCTGTTGTCCTCACACAGGGAATGGGAATTCTGCCCAAAATGCCAGCAAGGATCTCTTCCCTCACAGCAGTCCCTTTACTGATCTTTTTGCAGCACCATCTCACACAGATCCATAGAATGGTTTGGGTGGGAAGGGACATTAAAGCCCCTCCAGTGCCCCCCCCTGCCATGGCAGGGACACCTCCCACTGTCCCAGGCTGCTCCAAGCCCCAATGTCCAGCCTGGCCTTGGGCACTGCCAGGGATGGGGCAGCCCCAGCTGCTCTGGGAAATCCATTCCAGGACCTCCCCACCCTCACAGGGAGGAATTCCTTCCCAATCTCCCATCCATCCCTGCCCTCTGGCAGTGGGAAGCCATTCCCCCTTGTCCTGGCACTCCAGGCCATTGTCCAAAGTCCCTCTCCCGCTCTCCTGGAGCCCCTTGAGGCACTGGAAGGGGCTCCAAAGTGTCCCTGAATCCTTCTCCTCTCCAGGTGAGCACCCCCAGCTCTCCCAGCCTGGCTCCAGAGGGGCTCCAGGCTTTGAATCCAAGCTGAGAGTGCCTGGAGCAGGGCTGTCCAGCAGGGATGTTCTGGAGTTAATGGAGATGCAGAGACGGAGCTGAGCCATCCCAGGGCTGGCAGGTTTGGGAGCCTCCCTGCTCCCTCCCTGCTCCCTCCCTGCTCCCTCCGTTTGATCCGAGGAGGATCCCAGGGAGCTGCTTTGATGTGTCAGCCTGGCAGCAGGGCCTGTTCCAGCACGACTGCTCCCAGATTCCTGCGGGAACAAAGCTGCACCTCAGCAGCTTCCAGTGGCTGGGACTGACCCTGGGGCAGAGCAGGGACACCAAGTGACCCAGAGAGGCCCCCTCAGCCTCAGCTCCCCTGTCCTTCCCAGGAATTACAACCCATCAAAATCCAGCAGAATGGGTTATTCTGGGATCCTGGGGCATCCCATCCCACAGGGATGCCACCTCCACAGGGCCGGGTCTGATCCCTGACCCACCACTTGACGGGGGTTTGATCAATTATCCAGTGTGTGTCCTGCCATGGAAACATGGATCAGATCCCTCTTGAGCTTCCCTGCTCCACAGCAGGGTCCCCACATGAGTTTAGGCACTCTGGCCTCGGAACTCTCTCACTCCCAATAAAACCAGCTCCGTCGCTCGGGGGAGGATCCAAGGACTGAGCAGCTTTGTTAAACATCAGGATGAAATTCCAGGGGGCTGATAAGAAGCATTTTATGATACTGATTGAACTGGGGTTGTCAGGTCAGAAGAGATAAGGTCTGAGAGCATTTTATATTCCCTGCCCTGGATCACGACTCCAGCCCCTTCCAGTGGGCCCAGCTCCATGGGAACAAGGATGCTCCAAATTAACTCATTCCAAGGAACTTGAGCCTGAGCTGAGAAATGGTGGCAAAGATTATGTCCATAATGACCCAAGGGATTTCTGTGCCAAGGGGGAAAACAAACTTGCCTCAGTTTGTTCCGTAAGTGAATAAAATGGGAAACCTGAGGTGTTGAAACAAAATCCCAGAGAGGGATGGAGGAGCTCAGTGAGAAGCTTCCACAATGGGCCAGCTTCTCCACCAGGACCAGGGAGGATAAAGCCCTGGGGACTCCAAGGAACCCTTCCCACCTGAAATTTAAACCCGAGGGTTCATGGCCAAGGCACTTCCATTTCCAGAACTGACAGCCCGAGGAAGGGAACAGCCAAACTCTCCCTGTTTGTAACCCAACGGAGCAGAACCTGCCCGCAGCATGTCAGGGAATCCTGGAATGGTTTGGGTGGGAAGGGACCTTAAAGCTCATCCCATCCCACCCCCTGCCATGGCAAGGACACCTCCCACTGTCCCAGGCTGCTTCCAGCCCCATCCAACCTGGCCTTGGACACTTCCAGGGATGGGGCACCCACAGCTGCTCTGAACAAATGTCCAGAGTGACCCCAGCCTCACCCTTGGATTTGTGGTTGGTTTTCCCACCAGGATCCCACCAGGGCTCTGCTCCCTCCCCAGTTCACCTCCCCAGTCCAACCTTTGCCCCAAAACTGGTGACACTGGGAGGGAAAAGCCAAACTCTTGAAGTGTGTTTGGGCTGGGACTGCTCTTTTCCCAGCTCTCCAGAATCAGATTCCCAGATATCCACAGGTTGCCACCTCTCCCTTTTCTCCTGTAATTCCAAAGTGACAGGAGCAAGAAGGAACCTGCCCTGAGCTGAGCCAAGGAAATCCAAAGCTCTGCCCTGGGACCTGCAGGGACAAGTTCCCAGGCCCAGGAAGCTGCTGCCAACTCCCAGCTCCTGAAGTGGGTCCCTCCACTCCTGGGCTGCTTGGATTAAACTGGAAGTTGAATTAATCCATTTTTTGCCATGTCCCCAGTTAGAAATCATGGGATGGCCTGTGTGGGAAGGGACAATGAAGCCTGCACAGTCTCACCTCTGCCCTGGGCAGGGGCACCTTCCAGTATTCCAAGGTGCTCCAAGCCCCATCCCAACCTGGCCTTGGACACTTCCCAGGATGGGGCAGCCATGATTTAACATTGACAGAATTATCCTTCATTTTCCCAGCCAGGAATTCCCAGGGGGGGAAGCTGCCCATCCCTCAGCATCAAAGCCAAACACAGCTGAACAAACTCTTTGAGAAAGCCTTTTATGGATATGATCCAGCTCTGGTTTGGAGATTCCCTTTGAGGAAATGCAATTCCATTTGCTAAAGTCCAGCCAATTCTAGGAAGGGGGAACTCACAGAAACTTCTAAATGTGGTAAATCTGGGGAGTAGAGAATGAAAACCTGGATGGGCTCTGGGAAAGGGGCTGCTGGGGGGACTCATCCCTTCCAGGGCCAGGGGTGGGGGAATGGGAAGGAATCACAGCTGAGTTGAGGAGTCTGAAGAATTCCTTCTGCTCCAAGGGCTCAGGAAAAGCAGCCATGGAAATGGCACGACAACCACACAATCATGGAATGGCTTGGGTTGGAAAAGCCCTCTGAGATCATGGAGTGCAACCATCCCCCAGCACAGCCAAGGCCACCCCTGACCGTGTCCCCAAGTGCCACATCCACACAGCTGTGAAATCCCTCTGGGGGTGGGGGCTCCCTCTCCAGCTGTGCCAGGAAGTTCTGGATGTGGAAGGGAGCAGCTCCAGGACATTTGGTGCTCTCAGGTTGTTTCCTCTGGCCACTCTCCAGTTCCTGCCTGGGCCCTAGAGTTCCACACTCCATTTTTCCCTGGAAATGTGTCCTTTGTGCTCACTCAGCAGGGGAATCTGGGAGACAGCAAAGTGTCCCTTAGAGGAAGCGACATTGAGTGTCCCAGGAGTGACAGTAAAGAGAAATCCAAAATAAAAATAAAAAAGGATCTCATCTACTCCAGCCCAGTTCCGCTTCCTCCAAGGGCTGGAAGCACCTGCAGAACCACCTGGAGAGTGGAAGCTCCAACATCTGGATTTTGATGCTTCAGCTCCCCTGCCTCCATTCTTCCATGCAAGGAAGGGGACAGTGACCTCCCCACAGGAGGGGGGAGGCTTAGTGAGTCCCAGCACTGGGCAGGGGACTAATTCATCCCTGCAGGGATTATTGGGAACAGGGCACAGCTCTGAGCCCAGCTCAGGCACAGGCACAGCTCTGGCACAGGCTCAGGCACAGGCACAGCTCTGGCACAGGCTCCAGCTCAGCTCCTCAGGTTCTCCATCCCAAAAGTGCTGTGCAATCATACAGCCAAGATTCCCCATCAGGGAATCAAACCCATTATGGGGATGGAAAAACTGAGACAAACTGGGCTGGATGCCGGGAGCAATCCCAAAGCTCGGAGCTCAGGAGCTTCCTGAGGCAAAGCCAGATGCTCCAGGGGAGCTCTGCACTCCCAGGGGAGCTCCCGCTCCCTCAGCAGCAGCAACCACCACTGGCAGGCCCATCCTGGGAGCAGGGGCGTCCTCTCCTGCCCTGCTCCAGGTATCCTGAATCCTACCAGGGTGACCAAGCCCAGGGGTCCCTCAAGGAAACCAAGTCAGGTTGTCCAGTGCAGCTGTGGCTGCCCTGGATCCCTGGCAGTGCCCAAGGCCAGGCTGGATGGGGCTTGGAGCATCCTGGGACAGTGGGAAGTGTCCCTGCCCATGGCAGGGGTGGGATGGGGAAATATTTGAAGTCCCTTCCCGCCCAAACTATTCCCTGAGTCCAGGATCTCCATCTCCCCATGACCATTCCCTCTCCATGAGAACGACTGCAGAGCTTTGTCGCTGTCCCAGAAGCAGCTGTGGGTTTAACCCCCAGCTGGAATTTCCCTCTGTCCACCCTCAGGAAAACGGGGAACACATTTTAGCCATATGGGAAATGCAGAGTGCTAAAAATAGACAGAATTCTCCAGATCCTTACTGCAGCTGGTATCCATGGGATCTCCTCCAGGCTCTCCCCTTGCTGTATCCCAGAGCTGTTCCCACCTCTCCAGTCCCAACACCTTCCTGGACAGCTTCCTTCAGGAGCACAGAGCTGAAAGGAGAATGAAAGGGATCTTTCCTCCTCTTTGCTGAAGGACTGACTCCATCCTGAGCTCTGCAGTATCCCAGGATCACAGAACCATGGAATTGTTCAGGTTGGAAAAGCTCTCAGAGATGATTGAGTCCAACCATCAAAACAGCACCACCTTGGTCATCCCTGACCATGTTCCCAAGTGCCACATCCACACTTTTCTTGGATATTCCCAATGATGGGGACTCCCCCACTGCCCTGGGCAGCCCCTTCCAGTGATTTACACCCATTTCCATGAAGGAATTTTCTCAATATCCAGCCCAAACTTCCCCTGGTGCAACTTGAGGCCGTTTTTCCCTTGTTCCCTGGTAGCAGATCCCAAATCCCCCCAGCTCCACCATGCTGTCAGGGAATTCAGGAGAGGGTCCCCCCTAAGCCTCCTTTTCTCCAGGCTGAGCACAGGGACTTGTTTTGACCATTCTGAGCTGTATTTGTGGCAAAACCCAAAGGATTTGGCTGTGCCAGAGCCAAGCAGAGGGAATTCTGGAGCTGGGCCACTCCCGAGCTGCTGGGACAGAGCCATATCAGCAATTCCAAAGTCCAGGAATGAGAGATAAGGAGCCATTGTGCAGTTACAGACACACTGGGCACGGACAGCATGGAAAAGCTGGAAAAATAGGAACTATCAACTCCAACCCACACTCCTCCCTCAAGCAGCAGCCCAGGAGGATTCCCCAGGCACATCCTGGGGGGATTCCAGTAAATAAGGAACATGAACCAGGGGTCTCTCTGAAGAAAAAGATCCTTCCAGCCAGGTTCAGGGACAATTTGGGATGCACCTTCCTAGCAACTCTTCCTAGAATTTTTCACAGGGAAGCACGAAAATCCCCAAAGGAAAAAGAAAGGCAGAAATTCTTTTCCCCTTTAACTGGGAGCAGGGACGGGGCTGGGCTTAGTTCAGAAACTTTTCAAAGGTGAAAGAAAACAGCACCAAATATTGACACAAGGGAAGGGAAACATTCCAGGGGGGAAGGGTGTGGGATGCATGATCCTCCAGTGCCCCCAGCTGCACAGCTGGGAAAGAGCAGCTGAGCAGGAGCAAAGGAGGAAAACACAGGATGAGTGACACCCCTGGAGTCAGCAGAGCTTCCCCAGAGCTCCTGGAATGTCAGGGAGCTGCTCAGTTCCCAAAGGGATTCACGTACTGGAGGAGCTGCAGGATCCCTTTGCAAGTTGCATTTATGGGAAGGGCTTCAAAGTTTTCCTGCAACCCTGCTCAGCATCCTGAAACACCCAGAATCATGGAATGGTTTGTGTGG